>CM070819.1:45277308-45877308 GCA_036326025.1 Chrosomus eos
GCTTAGGGCCGGAATCATATTTTTAAAATGTTTTTATAATAAGGCTCACCAAGGCTGCATTTATTTGATTTGAAAAATACAGTAAAACAGTAATATTGTGAAATGTTAATACAATATAAAATAACTATTTTTTATTTGTATATATTTTAAAATGTAATGTATGTATTTTTGTGAACCATGATACATTTTTTTTCAGAATTCTTTGAAGAATAGAGCTCAAAAGAAGAGCATTTATTTCAAATAAAAATATTTTGTAACATTATAAATGTCTTCACTGTCTGTCTCTGAAATTGTGTTGATACTTCAGCTTTCTCACTGTTGTGAATCTACATGGCAAATATTGTATCTGATTTTAATGGAGCAAAACACAATTTCTCTCATCTGGCTTTACCCAGAATCAATATTTTTTTGTAATAATTAAATTGTGTAATTAAAAGTGAAACACTAAAAATGAAAATCAATAGTTTTGAATGCTTAAAGTGAATTTGGCCATCATAATATTATAATAAAGCATGAATGGGTTATCATTTTGAAATTTGCTTACATTCAATTTAATGACAGCCAAGGTAATTTAAATGTAAAAATATTGGAAATAAGCATGCATGAGCAACAATATCATCCAATATGATTCATTAAAAATGCTCTATACGATTGGCCAATAACCATTATGATCCCGACTTATTGTGCAACCCTAAACTCTAGGAAAAGTCAATAAAATGGGCCTAATGTACTCCGTTAATACGATGGAATTTTCCATTGTGTTGTGTTTTAGGGTCAAAGGAAATGTCAGTAATCCTAATGGATAATGTGCCATTAATTACCAGTATCTTTTCCATTATTCTATGGATTTTCTTTTTACAGTGTACAGTATACCACATTTCAATAGCGTTATTTAATTTAAGACATTATTAGACCCATTTCTAAACCATTTCAGGACCATCAAAAACCAACAAGGATGTTTTATGAATACATTTAAGTACATAGAGTAATAGATATAGTAATATAAAGTAATAGAGTACACTAAGATCACATGGGATTTGTTCACAGATATTCCTGCATGCTGATACTATCATCGAGTGCATTCTGGTACACACTCAAAGCTCTCATTTCAGTATTGCATTACTTTGAGAGAGATAGAATAGCATTCACTGCCCCAACGTCACCTCACGTGAGAGATGTTATCATTGTAGTGCAGAAACACTAGGCAATATACACAGCCCCCAAAAAGTATTTTGACATTCATTCACTTAAAAAATATGAATACCATTGCATATTAGATAAAAAAAAAACAAAAAAAAAAACATCAAAACAAGTCGCATTTATTTCAATTTGTTTGCAGGTGGTAGTTGATTATTGAATGCAATGACATGCGTACATTTTTAAGTGTGCCTTTATGTCCTAATTCTTACATGCAAGTCTTTTTTGCTTGGTTGCACTTACAGTGACAGATCCCAGACTGTGCAGCAAACTAGCGGTGTGGCAGAGTGTCAATGTTTGACCCCAGAACACTGAGTAACATTTCTTCAGGGTCAACTTCCACATTTCCAATTCAATGAAATGGGAAATTCATTTTCACATACCAAATTACCAACAATATATTCATTCACATGGTTACAGATGTGAGCAATAAAATTACAGCCAGCTATTGTGTGGTTTCCTCTTTACTGAACATACCCACCAGTCTGCTGGCTGTGAGCCCATCTGTAAATGAACACGGGCGTCTCTGTACATGCACACCAGAACCCAAAGCAGGGGGAAAGTCAGGGGCAACACAGGTAAAACACCAGTAACCTGCAACACAACATTTGATGTATTCGCAAGAGATGAGCTTTTATTTTATGGTCAATATTTTAAAAGAAATACAATGCAACTTTTTCAGTTTAAAATGAACAAAATTTAAATAATGAATCAATACTTTAACAGTTCTTCTTCCAAAACGTGTTATTTTACACTGATGCACTATGGTAAGCCTGTTATAATTGTTTATATTTTAGACCTGACGGGATGGTTTTTGTGGGAAATTATGTACATACGTCACTCGCCAGTGCGTGTCTCAGAAAAAAAGTTGCTCTGGCTACTTTGACACATGTATGGTGTGGTAATGACATAGGTTAGTTGTCACAATGAGGGAGAAAGGTTGACATGGAGCACACTACATCTCAAACCTTCGGGGAATCAAGCCCTGAACAGAAGAAAGTGATAGCAAAAAGAGAACGTGACAGAGCTCGTAATAAAACCAGAATTAAAGGGATAGTTCACTTTGAAATTAATTTTTGATATGTTTTAGCTTACCTCAAGGGCATCCAAGATGTAGATGTCTTTGTCCACAGTATTTTCAATTTTGATATTTTTAGGTCAAACTGTTCTTGTCTGTCAGTCATATAATGCAGGTCTATGGGGTCCACCTCAAAGAGCATACACAGAGAAGTCCAAATTAAACATGATTTAATGACTCGTAAATGTAGGTACACATTGATGGCCTAAGACACGAAACGAGCGGTTTGTGTGAGAAAACGAACAGTATTTATATCGTTTTTTCCTCTTGTAAACACAGCCACGTCCAAGTGATCTGAGGTCGCGAGCGCTTCGGTCTTTTCCGGAAAGCACCGGAAGTGATCTCTTGTGCGTGTACGTCACTCATACAATTGTTTTATTTTTTTATTTTTTTTGTAATTGTTTTCTTTTACGACGGTTTAAACGCTTTCCGGAAAAGACCGAAGCGCTCGCGACCTCAGATCACTTGGACGATATAAATACTGTTCGTTTTCTCACACAAACCGCTCGTTTCGTGTCTTAGGCCATCAATGTGTACTTACATTTACGAGTCATTAAATCATGTTTAATTTGGACTTCTCTGTGTATGCTATTTAAGGTGGACCCCATAGACCTGCATTATATGACTGACAGACACGAACGGTTTGACCTAAAAATATCAAAATTGAAAATACTGTGGAAACAAAGACACCTACATCTTGGATGCCCTTGAGGTACGCTAAAACATATCAAAAATCAATTTCAAAGTGAACTATCCCTTTAACATTGGCTTGGTTTTTCGAAGATGGTGAGAACTGATGGATCTGGTTGTAAAAGTGACACGAAGATGGTGTTTTATTACTCAACAGGTGAGTAGGGTATTTAATTGAACAGATAAATTGGTATATGACACTCTCTAACAGAGTTAGAGATCGTTTCCATCTAAACTTGTTATATCTCTTAAGCCTAGAATGTTAAGAGCAGAAGGTTAATCTCTCTCTCTCTTTTTTAGTTTAGAAAAAACATATTCATCCGCAGTCACGCAGAGCTAGCCTGACTACGTCAGACTTCCTACTTCCGCTAATTTCATTTCACTCCTGTAGTCAGTCTGAGATAGCAGCCTATCTTTCTGTTTTCCACCGGCCTGAAAACAGCCGGGCCAATCAGCAAACAGAAGGCGGGCTGAAAGCCGTGACGTACTCGCCAAGCGCCAAGTTTAAGAGTTAGGTCAGAGAAATCGAAAACGACCGCGGATAGTGAGACACGGATGCAATTCGCTCTGTTGTGGAGAATATTCCAAGCATTAGCAAACTGAAGCCCGAACAAGAAGAGTGTGTATTAAACATTTTGAATGGAGGTGATGTTGTGGCCCTACTCCCTTTGGGAAAAGTTTATTACCGATCGTCAGCGAGAAACTGGGGAGCCTTTTGACAGGTCAGTGTCTCCTTTCTTTTCCAGGTCTTAAATACCGTAAAACTTCAAATAATAGCCCGGGCTTTTATTTGCCCAAATCGTCGAACTGCACCGGCTTGTATTTGAGACAGGCGTCTAAAGTTATATGAGACAATAATTTAGTGTTGAGATGTTGTTCTTTGAGATGTTGTTCCTAGAGTCTCTAATCTCTAAAAATCTCCAAATGCTCCACGTGAAACTGCGGTGTTCCGACCTTTTACTAGTCGATTGATTTTGATTAATATTTGCGAGGGAGAGAGAGCAAGACAGCGCTCGTGTTGTTTGTTTGAAGACGTGATAGTGCGCGCGCGGCCGGGGCTCGCTCGCTCGCTCTCTCTCTCTCTCTCTCTCTCTCTCTCTCTCTCTGCTTGTTAGCGCCCTGTCAAGTGCAGCAGTCATTCTATTACATCAATCACCGATCAAAAAGGTCGTTTACAGCCATGTTCACTTCGGTATTTCGCTCGCATCAAGTGTTTACAGTGGAAGTTTGATCATAGATTTGAGTTCGATGCATGATGTCTGTGGTTCGATACGGCTGTGTCGCCGCATAACATACGTCATAAACAAACTTATCTGATTGGCTTACGGGTAACCAATGATTTTAAACTTCAGAAATCGCCCCCTAGCGGGAGAGAAAACACTTCTCGATTATGCTATGCCAGACTCTGTCTACGAAGCAAAGTGAAGTAGCAGAGTCTGGTATTACCAGGCTAACGCAGAGCTGAAGCGCAGCCATAATAATGTTCTTTTGCAAAACGCATGCAGGTTTGTTTTTTAACTGCTAAAACATTAAAAGTTACATAGTGTACCTTTAAATATAAAACATTGTGCCTGTTTTGCTCTACTACATCACATGTTTTCACAAAATATGATGAGCATTTTGTAACAAAACATTCCTTATGGTTGATAGTGATTTGGACTATAATATTTCAGACATTACAAGTATTTGCATTTTGTGTGTTTTAGAGTATGTTAGTGTATAGATGTGTGTATGCTTGTTTTTGGGTATTCTGCAGGTAACTGCAGGAGTGTGACAGGCCATGGTCCCACACCAGGAACGCCAAACAAAATACGCAACAGATTCAGAGCCAGGAACAGCACCTGGAAAATAAAGGTCAGATAGATGTTACAACCAATCCTGGACAGGGGATTTTTTCCATTTCATAAACAGTGAAAAAGCTATTTCAGTTCATACAGTTTAACACTAACAAAAGAAATACCAAAACACCATGGTACCTTGTTTTTCAGGGCTAGTAGCTTGAAAATGAACAAATACTAATTAAAACAAACATACTTTGAAAGCAATGCTTTTTACTTCTTATAAAAATACGTCTACATTAGTCTCACCAAGACAAAAGGTGCTGGGCCTCTCTCTAGTAAAGATTGCACAGTGAATCATTCATTATCCAGAACTGACACAGGTCTTTGATGAGAGAGCTCCAAACACCTCTTACGTAAAAACATCCATGTAAAAGAGATGCTGTGGCAAATTCTGGGCCAAGTTTTTTTCCATAAATCTTGCTCTTGTGAACATCCTGGGGCTGTAGTTTAGGAGTTCAAGTGTATTGGATATGCTTTGCCTTTGTCAATGATCATTTCTGTCATGTTGTTACAAGCTGATCCAGTGATGGTGCTGTAATAGAGAAATATAATATTGAATACAGTCCTTAAGCTCTTAAGTCCTCCACAAGGATCTGTTTTTGTGTCTGGCACAGATGAGCTAACATTAAAAGACTCTTATTCAAAAGAGAGTACTAGAACACCATTGGGACACAATAGTGCTTGTTATCTGAAACCTTTTGTCTTTTACTTCTATAAATATGTTGATGTGTCAATAAAATATAACTGAGGACTACATTAACTCTCCTGAGCTATGAAAAAGCTTTGGGAAGCACTTGTTTTCTGAAGTATTAGCTCACCGATTTTTGCAGTCCTGAACCTATTTTTTTATTTTTCATCATTGAGCAAAAAAATAGCAACATGACAGCTAAAACACCAAAACTGTTGACAGGTGTTGAGGAAAAAGTTGTGGTAATTGGAGCAAATGGTGTGGGTGGGGCCTTCCACTATCCAATGGGGATGGAGGAGAGTAGAGGTGACTAAACACATCACTGCGGGATAAGACAACATGATCCTCTTCCTGTCCTCATAGACCAATCAGAGAAAAGAAAATAGTTTTATGACAGAGTCAGAGCTCTCATTTTATGCTCTTGAGCAAAGAGAAAGTAATCTAGTTCCAATCAGTAATGGAAAAGAATGGAATTCATCTGTTGAAAACAGCATACAAAGATGCAAGGTGTTGCCTTGGGCATATTGGAAACAAACTGTATTTACATAGTCTTATTTATTCATTATAATGGTTCACACACAAATTAACACACTGCTCTTTTACAAAAAGCATATGTCAAGCTCCCTAAATACTGGTTTTGTTTCCACACAAGCAATTTTGCTTCAAGAACTAAGAATATTGTGCATGAGTCATATGGACTATTTTTATGCTGCTTTTTTGTCCTTTTTGCAGCTTGGCAGCCTCTAGTCACTGTATGTTTTTGTATGGGAAATATAATTGCGAATATTCTTCAAAATCTCTCATTTTTGTGTTCGACTTCGACAGAAGAAAATAAAATCCGTCTTTTCACTTTTAGGTGAACTATTTTTTTGAGTGTGTCATGTATGCTCTCTAACCTGAATTCCTCATAGTTCAGTTGTTTTTTTACTGCCAGCAGGGCGTAGAGAGATAATGTCACCCTCATCCACCAGCAGACTGACAGGTTGACAAGTTTCCCATCACGTCCACTGTCCTGACAGGGTGGGGTGAACAGGTCCTCTGTGCCTCATAGCCGACGGGTCCCATTTAATGATTAGCCTCGGGTTCGGGTTTGTAACTAAGAACAATTATATAGGCTATACATATAGTTTGCATGCCGTGTTGTGATCGTAAATATGAGCACGCAAGAGAGAAAGTACATGCGCAGTTTCAGCGCCACCGTCCTCCTCTATAGTGCGCGCGGGAGCACATACACAAAACCGTTTTGTAAAATGATATTTGAGATATATATGAATCATTTTTATTTGATCAAATATCATTTTACAATATTTGAGATATATGAATCATTTTTATTTGATCAAATATCATTTTAAAAAACGGTTTTGCGCATGTCACAACACCGCAATCAGAGGAGGACGCACTGAAACCATCAACTGTCGATGCTGTTCTCTTCATAACTCTTAGGCCTACTGAGAAGGATGTAAATAGTTGTGCAACTGCACACACTTTGTTTTGAAATTTGATATTTGAGTTCCAGAGGAATTTGTGACTCTTTCACCTATTCAACCACATCAAAGTTTCGTAATTAGAAAGAAAAAGTGCTTTTTCTCTTTTCTTGTGATGTGCTGACTGCTGAGGGGGCCGCTGTGCGAAACTGTGTTTGTACATGTATGCGTTTAATTATCGTTGCAAGCAATCATAAAATACAGCTTATTGCAACAACAAAAAGGTATTTATGTGATATTGCAGCGTTTATTATAAATAAGTAATCAGTGTATTACTTTTTTTTTTAAATTCATGTGCCCTTGTAAAATAACTTTCCCTCCATCTTGCAGCGACATCTCTTCTCTGATGACGTTTACTGGCACGAGGGCAGGACAATCTGTCACTCACATGACATCACAGCAATAGCAAACCATATGCAATAAATTCCTGATAGACAAAATCAAGTCCCACCCTACATTTTTTTCTTGTTTGAGAATACATAGAGTATTACACCTTCTGTTTCATGCTTACTTTAATTATTTTTAATTGCAAGGTATTAAAACAATGTAGATAGCTTAAGCTTAAAAAATAGCTGTAAACTATAAAGAACCCTTAAACATCACAAAACATTAAAAATAACCAGCTGTAATTTGACCTAATATGTGTTAAAAAATCTCCAAAATAAATAAAACAGAAAAACCTCACGAGATAATGTGTGTATAGGCCTATCTGAATGATAACCTAGCCTACAATGCAATTTGCAAAGTAAAGACAGCCTACTTACACAACGGTTTTACCATGGCACATGCCAGAAAATACCACGATATAGCTGAAATATTGTCACGGATAAAGTAACATTGTGTTAAAACTTATTTAAAAACTAGATGCGAACTATAGTAATATCACTAGCAGATTTGCTATCTTTAGCACTGCTTGACACTGATATTTCTTTATATAATTTGCATAGATCAGGAAGTGTTCCTCTTGCTTTCCTGCAGAGCTTCCAATATCATGCTCTAACACGCCTTTAATTTCCAGATCTTTTTAATGTTAATTATTTGTCTATAGACTAGACTTAATGGCGAGACTAATAATGGCAAGCAAATGGACTAGCTTAGTACCCTGCTTCTTTTTTTGTAGTTTGAAAGAAACATGAGGGTGAGTAAATGACACGTTTATTTTAAGGATTTTTTTTTTAGTACACCATTAAAGCCCACAGTATAGCCTATTTCAGTTTTTATGCGTAGGCTACACGTCGTCACCAGAGGTATGCAAGCCCAGTCTCCCAAAATATGTAAGGGCAACCTCTGGGCAATAAAATGTTCTCCTGGCAGAAATGTAGATGAGCATGCCTCGACTATACACTGTCAAACTAGAACTGGAGAGTATATTCAAATGAATGACGCAATCAGGATGTGTGCTCAGTAGGGTACATGTGAATAACCCAGTAAAGTGTTCAGTAAAGTCTCCTCTCTGCAGGGCATCTCCTCTCTCTCTCTTCAGCCACTGGAAGACGGTCATGTCAACTAGCCCAGCCAGAAGGAGAAGCAACACTGTGTTAAAGCTGTGCTGTCACTATGACAACCATACAACAAGATAACTTGTGTAACATTGCAGATTATATGCAAATGACAGATGAATCAGTGTTTAAGATGCACAACGTATTTTTTTTGCTGAAACCACACAGTGGTTTTGTGTTTTTCGAAGGTGTATTTGTCAGCCGCCATCCTTTAAGTGGAAAATAAATAAATGCACTTAGTTAATATATGCATTTATGTAAAGGTCTTATCTGTTTGGTTCAATTACATGGCAGGTGGTCAGACTTGTTGCACACTAAAAAAAACCCTGACCAGTGAAGACTGGACAAACCGAGTGAACAACATCAAAACAAAAGGTAACCTTCTAACAAAAGACCACCTCTGATGGTCTCAGGTTGTGAAAGCTCTTTGGGAATCTTTCATTTTAGCCCACTTGCCTTCCACTGGTCATCTGCATCTCTGTGTTGTTGCAGATGACAGTTGAAGATGAAGCCGAGATATAGAGCTTCCTCTGAGGACAAGTTGTCTCTAATAAGAGAGATATATTACAGAAACTGATTTGCATGCAAATCGTCTCCAGTGAGCTGAAATACATCAAGCATCAGTGAGTTCACAATCTTTGAGATATGATCGTTTGAATGGGTTTTTTGTCAGTATGACCCTTGAATCAATAATAACGTTTATGCAAATTCTTTTAAGAGGTCAAATGCAATCTCTAAATTCTAAATACTTAATGTAAAGTTAAAAATTGTGAACTTTAAATATTCCAATATACTGATTTATACAGTGCCACATGCAGTAAAATGAAATATATTTTAACAAAGTTAGGAATTTGCATACCAGTTTGCAGTCTGAATTGGATGTAATGAGAATGTAAGAGGATTCTTTCAAAAAGATATATTGAATCACATTCTGAATGGCTAGCTATAGTTACTTTCAGCGATGTCCCTCTCAAAACAACGGAAGGTTCATGAAATATATCATGATTGTTTGTAATTACCTCAAAAATTAATATCTGAATTAACTGCATTTAAATTGAGTATATTCGCTAAACATATATTCATTATGCAATATAATTCTTATAAAGAGAAAGAGATTTAACTTATACAATTTGAACTAAAACTGAAAAGAGAACTAAACTAAAAGAGAATCACTTAGCCTACTTTTATGCTAATAAAATTTCAAATTTAATTTAAAATGTAAACACTTTTATTTGCTAATTTGTTTAAAGCTTTGGGAAAAAAATGTTTTCAGTAGTTTATGTAATAACTTTTTTTTCTTAAAATTGTGTTGATTTTGATATCTTTATTCACCATATTTTTGCATATTGTAATATATTTGTATTTTTTATAATATTTGTTTTGCTCATATCGCTGACCCTTAGAAGACTCTTATGTATCAACGCATTCTCACCCCAAGGCGTCATCTAACTGACAATTTTGACCATGCTTCAATATTCGACGCTAAAGGTACCCTTTAGCGTCAGTTAGTTGACGCGATCCCAGGGCGTCATCTAACTGACGCTAAGGGTAACGCGTCAGTTAGATGACGCCCTGGGATCGCGTCAACTAACTGACGCTAAATGGTGCCTTTAACGTCGAATATTGAAGCATGGTCAAACTGATTCCCAAGGCGTCAGTTAGATGACGCCTTGGGGTGAGAATGGGCTGTATGTATATACTTACTGTATTTCTTGCATAGTAGCCGTAATTTAAACTGACATTTCTATTACGTAACAATAGATGGCTCCTCATTACCATGTTCAAATCTTTAACTACTTACCAAACTGGTGCTTGCTATGAAAGCATAACTCAAATGATCTCCCTCCCTATAATCATCAATGTTACCACCATACCATAAGCATTCAGTTATAGTACATTTTCAAAAGTGTCAAATATTTCTATTACTTCTAGAAAATACAACAATATCACTAATTTTTGTGAAAATATTGCTTCTGTACTCACTGGCACAAAGCTATCCTTCATGAAAGCTCTCATTGTGAGCCTTGAAGGGCACAGTATGATGGTTTCTTACATGTTTGTGTGTGTTTGTGCAGGATAGGGGGCTGGGTGGATGCTGCCACCAACACATGTCAACTGACTGTCATCTGTCAGATACAGAGAACTGAAATCATCTCCATGCAAACAATTTAATATTCAGTGCAGTCTCATGTGTAAGTTATTCAGTTCTCAAACGCTCTCTTTAAAATGAGTTAATCAAGCTGCACTAAGTCAAGAGGCAGAGATATTATGTGACCATGTGCGTTTATTAAATGTCGTGTCATCTGAATCAGAGCGGACGTGACCAACATGCACAACAGTCGAACACATGCACAGCTGCAACAAGCACTCTTAATTAGGGCCATGTTGTTGGTTCAACAGAAACTGCCATAGGATAAAAAGCATGTGCCCCCTACAACAAGATTTATGATTAAATATACTTCATAACTTGTCATATACATACTAAATACTCTCTGTAGACTATTTTAGTAACATAAATGGAAGTATGTGGAAATTATATAATTGTAATTTAAGTAATTGTATATAGTAAAATTGAATCGAGTAATCCTAACAATATTGTTCATATTATAAATTAAAGTAGTTCACTTTTAAAAAAACTTTTGCTGATAATTTACTCACCCCCATGTCATCCAAGGTGTCCACGTCTTTCTTTCTTCAGTCGAAAAGAAATTAAGGTTTTTGATGAAAACATTCCAGGATTTTTCTAATGGACTTCATTGGGAACCAAACGGTTCAAGGTCCAAAAGACAGTTTCAGTGCAGCTTCAAAGGGCTTTAAGCGATATCAGACGATGAATAAGGGTTACATGTTGCAAGTATGTTTTAACATGTTGTTAGCATGAATTAGCATGTTGCTGGCTTGTTTTAGCATGTCATAGTTGCTAGGATGTGCTAGTGATAGATACTTAGTGGATGTGAAGCTACTCTATTAGAGTACAAACATTTTGATCCACTTAATGAAATTCTATGGGATTTTTTTTAGTTTGAAAACCTAAGTCCAGTCAGTTAGAAATGATATAGCAAGCCGAGTCAGAACAGTCTGAAGGTCTGACCTGCTTTAAAGCTATAGGAGGAGATACTGACTACATTTATTCTCAGAAGAAGAAGAGAAGAAGAAGAAGAAGATGATGATGATTATGAAGAAGAAGCTTAAATAGGATTTCAGTATGCTGACTTTGTCAAGCCAACATAAGAACATATAGAAATTCACTCAAGTGTGTCTTCATTTGTGACTATATCCATTTTTTGTAGTGCATTATTTCCTTATATCTCGGCCATTTGAAAAATTGAATCAAAAGCTGTGATTTTCTGATCCGGTCACTGCTTTTTCTGCTCTTTAATTTTCTCTTTTTTCTTTTCTCTCACTCACTTTCTCTCTCTCTCCTTCCCCCTCCACTGCACAGCTGTACTGGCAGACACACATATTCTCTCCGTTTCTCTATCAACATTGTGCTTCCTCAGTTTTTCACTCAATGTTTTTGTCGCTCCAGTTTTCCTGCGCTGAAGGCTGTACTCATCGTCCTTCTACAGATTATTCTTCTCATTCGCCCTCTCCATTCTACATCTCCATACTCCATCCTTTTTAATATTTTTTTTTCATCCTTTCCCATCCTTTTTTTCTCTTTCCTCTTTCTTGTCTTCATCCTGGTCTCATCTCCACTTCACTGCCTGTTATTTTCTCTTCTGTTCTTTCTTCAATGGAGGCTGAGGCTCTTTACAGTTTCAGAGCGAGTGAATGTGATGAACTCAGTTTCCAGAAGGGTGACATCCTGAAGGTGAGTCTGAGTGTGTATGTGTGTATGTGTGTGTGTGTGTGTGTGTGGGGCATACAATAGTTACCTGTGAACACTGATACTACAAGGATTATTTTAAAGTCTGCTTGCAGAAAATACTTGATCAGTGTGTGCATCAGTGTTCTAGCATCTATTTCAGATTGGATATCTGAATGAGGTTGTGGTTTATGTAGCTGGGCAGATTGTGGGAGGGTACAGTGCAAGATAATTCTTTAATTCTAGGCTTAAACCTAGTCTTAGACTAAAATGCATATTTGTGCTGTTTTAGAATAAAATTGAATATTTTCTTAAAATATGTCACTGCCATTGTTGTGTCTCAAGATCCACACCTGTCATTATTTTTCTAAGGCATGTTAATAAAAGCTACTTAAATGTCCTAAATGAACTATGGCCTATTCCTGGATTAATCTAAGCCCTGTCTGTGAAACGGAGCCATTGTCTACTTTATAATTAGAAATCTATTAGGGAAAATTGTAAATATTTCTCAGCGTAGACTGCATGTTAACTGGTCAGTAAAATACTACACCAGTCAGTCATTTGTTTATGCGTTATTTGAACTTAAATGGAAAACAGGTGATTTGCATTGTTTTGCAAACTGTTAAAAAACATTGTTTTTATTTTATTACCAAATTTGTAATCTGGGGCTGTTATATAGTTACATGATACTTGAAAAGTCGTTTAAGTTTCCAGTAAGCAAATAGTTATTGTCTAACCTAAGGTGATAGTGGACATCTGAACATTGATCTTATGCTTATTTTAGGTGACAAACATGGACGACGATCCAAACTGGTACACAGCTGAGCTGTTGGGTAGGCGGGGCTATGTACCGAAGAACTATATCAATGTAAGACCTCACACGTAAGTATCACGTGACCAAAGACAATCTAACTTAGCATGTGACTTTATCTGTGAATGACACAATTCATCAAGATGTTTTAAAAAACCTCTGCAGTCATCTTCTGTTCTGTTCTTGTAATTCATAATTAATATAAATAAGTGATGTAGTTATAGTCTTGTTCAGTTTAATTAATTAAAATGACCTAAAGTAACACGATTTGTTAAAACTTAATTCAATCCACCTAATAGGCCTATAAAACTGAAGTTTACTTAATCCGCATGAGTCATTTTTGCTGACATAACTAGAAACTGGGCTGTGTATCTATAGTTCCCAGCATGCTTTGCATTGGACTGCACTTGGAGAGTAAATTTAGGGATAAAGTGATATTATATGTGTTATTCAGTAAAGGGAAAACCATGTTAGTGTTTAATGTTCAGTTGGACATTTAGAAGAGTTTCTAGTGGTTTATGTTTCACACTTAAGTTAACTTCCGTTAGTGAACAGTGATGCTCCTTGTTTTTCAAGGTGTATTGTGGGTCTTTTTAGGGAATGTACACTTCTGTGCTCTGGAAAGATTTTGCGATTGAGACAGCCCTTAAAATGACAGACTTCCTGATCAATGCACTGACTTCTGAATATAAAGCTGATTGAAATGCACCATAAGTAAGGGTCATTTCTTTTAGTCCTGATATCGCTAGTAGTTTGTGCTCCAGAAGGTGTTGTTTCTCTGTGGTTCAGAATGTTGTACAAGGTGGATGACAATTGTCAGTCCCGATCTTGGAATGGTGCTGTTGGATGCACATCAGAGGTTTAGGGTTTGGTGTAGGATTATATGTATTTTAGAATTAAAATGATTCAAGCAGACTAAGATTTTCGAAGAAGTAGCATCCTCTGTACAAATGTAGGGATTTCCCAGCATTACACCTCACTGTGATGTCATACGATTTTCAAATTGCTGTGGGTGTGGCCTTCCCGATGGTGTGACTATTATTGAAACTGCTAGGTAAAAACATTGCTAGATAAGGACTTCCTTACCCTGCAGTTTTACCATGATGTGGATATTTGAGATTCTTGTGAGACGGTGAGGATTAGCAAAAATCAAAGACCAGACCAAAGCCCTTCAAACATGCTGTGGCTTGACCTGAACAGAGCAGAACCTACTAGTCATTTTGAACTGAAAGGATGAGTCAGTTAATTTTCATGATCGTAATAAAAAAGAGGACTGAATGAAATCAAAGATTGGCTTATGTTCAATGCAGCTCAAGTTACTCGAAGACGACAGAACAGTTTCGCACAGTGAAACATGTTGGCTCACCCAACCTTATATCATGCAAACACTCACATTTCTAAAGATCTGAAAACATGATGAAAATAATGCATACTTCTTAACACTGAAGGAATTTTGTGGAAAAAAATTCTGGAAATAAAAAAAATTTAAAATTGTATTTTCTGAATAAATTGTTATTTTTTGTGATGAAAAAAATATACATACCGTATATATATAGTTTTTACTGAAATTTCATAATTGTAATAATAATTTGGCTTTTCTATAGATCAACACGAGCAAGTCATAGGTTAAATTCCCAGAAAATGCATGAACTGATAAAATGTACCAAAAAATGCAAAATGCATAAATGTAATAATTGCCTATTTAGATCAAGTTTTACTTGAAAGTTACTTGAGTTCGGTGCAGATTATTTCCTTTATTTACAAGATTTGAAATGATTCAAAATGATATGCTTCATCTAATGTATTTTCTATGAAATGTACATGGAGAGCAAAGTGCTTGAGACAAAAAACACACAAATCAACTGATCATTGTAAGAGGAATAAACTCAATGACATCACAAGACAATAACACTAAACTTGACAACAAAATAAATTAAAAAAAAAACATGCAAATGGTCCAACAGTACGGCCATATTAATTATTCATAGCCTGGTGCATGCTGGGAAGAGCTAGACTGAGACTGAACCACAAGTACATTTTTCAGGCCATTTTTTGAGCTAAAAAAAATCTGGCTTGACTTAAAACATTGAATTGCTTCTGTTCACTTTTACAAAGCTGTACTACAATAATCAAATTTTTCTTTTTACCTGATCAAAGAACCCCCTTTTTTAAGTCAACTACTATAACAGTAGTCCCCTTTCAGTGTATAAACCTACAATACGATGTATTGTGACAGTGAGCTTGTATTTTGCAGGTGGTTTGTGGGTGGAATATCACGGCAGGCTGCAGAAAACCGCCTGAGACCGCTGGAGTGTGGAGCGTTTCTCATTAGGGAGAGCGAGAGCACACCAGGAGAGTTCTCTGTGTCTGTCAGGTCAGATACACCCTACAAATGAAACCTACATCCACTGCTCACCTCTACCACACATGGACACTTCATATAAAGGCTTGATATTATTATTCCCTGCATGTGCTGATGTCTACAGCCGACATGAGTGTGCTTGCATATGCGTGTGTGTCCTTGTTACCCTATCTGGCTCTTCATTAATACACTCTAATTAGAGTGGAGTGCATGGTAGCGTTTGGCTGTGATGTAATCGTTGCTCCCAGCACTCCAGAACCTATTTAAACAGTTCAGAGTTCTCTTGGTGGAAACGAAAACCTTTTAAATATGTCAAGCAAAAATGACTTTTTATATACTTTGTGTTATACATGCATACATAACACATACAAGTTATCTATGCATGTACTGCATGTATGATTGATTGTGTCCATGGGGAATTGATTGGAACTTTAAATGGTCGTGGTTTGCTATTGGTCGATCTCATGTGAGTGACATGTCCTTCTCGCCAGTAAACACGTCGTCAGAGAAGAGATTGTTGCTGCAGGGAAGAGGAAGTTATTTTCATTAAAGTCTATGAGGGCACATGTATGAAGGTAATATGATGCCATAAAGAATCGCATGCGTAGGGATTTGTGAAAGTGTACATAAGATTGCAAGCGTAAATTTAATTTGCATGCGCAAGAGAAGATTTGTAAAGGTGTAAATCGAGTGTTAAGTGTAGGAAAATAATATTTGCAGGATTTTACTGTTATCCGCAAGTGTAATTTATGTATTGTGAAGCTGCAGTGCATGCTAACGCAAAATAAATAGGATCTGTATTCCTCTGACTTAATTTTTCCGTGCTTACAGTTTTGGCACGTTTTTTGCGCACAAATACGGCCAAAGGCATTGCAAGCCTGTGAACAGCAATTTACAAGAGAAAACAACAGTCAGGAACTGCAAAACAGATTGATCGCGTAAAACCAACCTTTGTGTAAAAAAAATACACTGTCGCAAATGTCTGAATGACTTGTTGTGTACATGGGGCAAAAAAGTTCCCGAAATAACCCCATTTGTACAGTTGCGTCTTTCTTTTACCTGCGCTTCCAGTTTTGGCACGATTCTCTCACTCACTGAGTTTTGCAAGCGCGTAGAGGAGGGCGGGTCCACCTTCATCATGTAGCCAATCAAATGAGCCTCTCGCGGACTCTCGATTTACTCTGATCTGATTGGTTCGATAAACACGGCAGTCTCCAGAACACATCTTTATCTTCATTTTAGTCAGCATCGCTCTCAAAAATGGTACTTTTCACGCTTGCAAAACTCAGTGAGTGAGAGAATCGTGCCAAAACTGGATTTACATGACAACGATGTACTAAAAACGTAAAAGTTTTTCCTTTGTGTTTTTCGTGCACAGACGACAATGTTGTCAAAACGATCCCAGTTCACACAAATCTGCAAAATTGCTGCATTATGCTGCCAGGCCAGTTAAATAAAAATTGTATAAAAGTGTTTTAATTCTACAATATATGGTGTAAAAAAGCCTGAGTGCTGCCCTCTTCAGGTTAAACGGTGGCTACTGCAGTTGAATTTTCCTATTGGATGTTGTGGTACTGCCACAACTGCATAATAGGCTGCATGATTTCAGATATCATTCATTGTTGGAGGGTTGCTCATATCAATAATAGTAATGTTTGTCTTTGCATCAACACCTTTTCTTTTCTTCTTTTATTTACAGATCACAGCTCATGGTAGAATTCTATTGAATAAGTTGGCATGCGTTGGGAAGGTGGACATGCATGACTTATTTTTAGATCACTTTGCTTTACACCTCTAAAGGCCTGACCCAAAACGTCAAATTCTACTGAGACAAAGAGAAGGAAATTGAAAGAGAAATCGAGGGATAGTTGCAACACAATTGCAGCACAATGAATCCAATCTAGTCACATATTATTAGCATAGTGCCTCTTAACAAGCTTGAGTACCTGAGGCCAGCACAGATGTTTCTGTGTGTTTTCACATGTGTGTGATGGAGAGGGAGGGAGAAAGCAAAAAAAGAGAGGGAAAGACAGAAAGATATAGTAATAATAATCATTTATATTTTTAGGTAAATCAACTTTTACAGACATATACAGTGACATTTAGTGACCTTTAGTTTAGGAAGTCTAACTAATATGAATGCTTAACACACTCTCAGAAAAAAGGTATAAAAGCTGCCACTGGGTGAGGACCCATTCAAAAGGTACACCTTTGTACCTAGTATACCTCAAAAGTGACTATATTAGTACCTAAATGGTACATTTTAGAACCGTTTTAAAAAGTTCCTCCCCAATGACAGCTTTTGTACCATTTTTTCTTAGAGTGCATATAATTTGCAAATGTTTGTTGAAATCATAGGTTGAAATAGTCAGATTTTTTTTATTTTATATATATATATATGTCGACAGACCTCCTAGATTACCTCATGGACCCCCAGGGAATGTGCTCAGTAGATGATGAATAACTGTTTTGTGGTATAATTGTTAAATTATTGTGTAATTTAGCACAGATGGAATGCTGTATTGACTAGTCATCATTCAGGAATGAACTGAACTATAAATACATACATACAAACATACATACAGTACCGTCAAAAGTTTGGACACATTGCTATTTTTAATGTTTTTGCTCAAATTTCATCAAGCCTTATTTGATCAAAAATAAAAGGAAACAAATACTATTACTATTTAAAATAATAGTTTTCTATTTTAATATACTTTAAAATATAAATTATTTCTGTGATGCAAAGCTGAATTTTCATCAGCCATTATTGTCACATGATCCTTCAGAAATCGTTCTAATAGGCTGATTATATACTCAGTTATTATCAAAGTTGGAAAAAGTTGTGCTGCTTAAGTATGAAAAAAAGAATGAGAGGTTATTAAAAAATATTAAGCAGCACAACTGTTTCCAGCATTAATAATAAATCAGCATATTAGAATGATTTCTGAAAGATCATGTGACACTGAAGACTAGAGTAATGATGCTGAAAATTCAGCTTTGTCATCACAGAACATATTACAATAGAAAATATTTATTTTAAATTGTATTAATATTTCAATACATATATATATATATATATATATATATATATATATATATAATATATATATATATATATATATATATATATATATATATATATAATATATTTTTTTTTACTGTTTTTTTTTAATCAAATAAATGCAGCCTTGATGAGCATAAGAGACTTTCAAAAACAAATCTCACGACTACACTATACTGAACCTAGATAGAGAATGACAAAACGGGTCAGTTGTATTGTTATGGGGCAATCACAATAAAAGCTTAATGTAAACAGAAAGCAAAATGCTACACAGAAACCAGAAAATTAATGCAAGACAGTTTATGTTGGAACTTGTGTCTAAGAATTATTAATGTGTGTCTGTGTTAATGCTGGGTTATATGTAATGACTGCGATTATAATGACTTATAATGTCTTAAACATGCCCTGTCGTTTTGTACATCTTTAGTGCAATCTCTCTCTCTCTCTCTCTCTCTTCTCTCTCTCTCTCTCTCTCTCTCTCTCTCTCTCTCTCTCTCTCTCTCTCTCTCTCCTCTCTCTCTCTCTCTCTCTCTTCCTCTCTCCTCTCTCTCCTACTCATCACCACACACACACACACACACACACACCCCACACACACACACACACACACACACACACACACACACACACACACACACACACACACACACACACACACACACACACACACACACACACACACACACACACACACACACACACACACACACACACACAACACACCCAAGCATCCTCATCTGTCACCGTTTCTGTCTGAACAAACAAAATCCATGCAATGATTGCGTGGACTCATTGTATCTGTGTTTGTGTGTGGGACACCACACAGAAGAGCAGTGTGGTGGTGAGCACCGGTGATTAAAGGACACACCGCCCGTGCGCAGGGTGTGCGACAGTGTCTGCAATGTAGTTCTCAGTAAAGCAGAAACAATTAAGAACATGTGTTCAAATAGAATTCTTTACAACAAATTTATTAAAAATAAGATTAATCATTAGGGGGAAAAAATACATTTATATATTTCTTAAAGATTTACCAATTTACAAGGGTTGTGAAAGGCAAAACATTCAAATGCAAGTGATCAAAATGAATTGTAATAAATAAAAAAATTATAAAAATAAGTTCTAAAATTAAATAAAAATAAATAATATTTTCGAATATAGACTGAAAGATAGATTGATTTCAGCAATTAAATTCCATTTGCTCTGAAGAGTAATTGAGGAACAATTATTGATGATAAATATGTTTTTGAAAAACAATTAACACATGCAAGTACAAAATATACTTTTTTCACATAGTTACTGGACATCCACTGTATTATTGCATCTTAAATGTAGATGGATATTGATATTGTATTGTTGCATTTTGAGTGGATTACTGTTTGATTTTTAGGCCTGGTTTCACAGACAAGGCTTAGATTAAAGGTAGGGTAGGCAATTTATGGAGTGGCTAGCAATAGTTAGCCTCGTGAGACCACCCTGATCTCGCGAGCTTTCAAGGTTTCACTCGCAAATCAGTCTGGATACTTTCCGTTAAAGAAAATTTGGGAGCAGTTCACCAAACGAACGTCCAATCAGCGTTGGCTTTGAGGCGGGTTGAGGTGTGACGCAACGAGAAGCGCGACAGTTCTGTCTAAAGAATATGGCGGCTTCAGCGGATGAAACTAGCATCAGCGTGGCTATCGAGCAAGTTTTATCGGAATTACAGAGTATTTCTTCACTGAAAGAAGAGCAAAACACTGCTCTGGAGGCTTTTCTCGGAGGAAAAGATGTTTTTGCTCTTCTCCCGACTGGTTTCGGCAAGAGTTTGATCTATCAATTGGCTCCTCTTGTCGTGAAGAAAATAGGAAAGGTGAAAAATCCCATAATAGTGGTAGTATCTCCGTTGGTTGCCCTGATGGAAGATCAGATCAGAGAGGCTGGGAAGCTAGGAGTCTCTGCCATGCAGCTCGGAGGAATCAACGATACAGACATCCTCCATGGCCGAATACAGTTGGTGTTTGGTAGCCCTGAGTCTTGGTTACTCAATGAGAAATGGAGGGATATGCTTTCCTCCGAAGTATACCGTGAAGACTTGGTGGGGATTGTCGTTGATGAGGTGCATGTCACATATAAATGGTAAGTTTAAAAACGTTAACGTTAGTTACGTTACCTAACTTAATTGTATGTTAAACAATGCCATTAGCTCACTAGGCTAAGAGTAGTCTGGCTTGTGGTTGTGTTTTCGTCGTCGCTCTGTTAGTACGTCATATGCTTCGTTGATCTGATTGGTTGATTTGGCCCGTCAATCACCAACATAGGCCAATCAGCTAACCAGTATATTCGCCCCTTACCAAAACTACTTCAACGGAAGGTTTCCAGATGGATATGCGGAGCAAATCCATCTGGCGGAGTCAGGTTAAGCAATAGTGAGCTAGCTTTGAAAGCATAAGATCCCATCCTCCCTTCAGAGCGTCTCCAAAACACATGAACGCGTACAGCAGGGAGCAAATAAAAGCATAACGAGAGACGGCGTTAAACTACCTCATGTCTCTAAGCACATAACATTACAATAATAATGAACATAAACAACTTAAAGGACTCTGTCCTGTACCACCTGACTGCTGCAGCTTAATTTCAGTGTTGATAGTGTTGCCATTGAAACGCATCAAATCAAGTCACGAACCGCTCTGAGTATAATGTCACAGGATTCCATCTCTTCCTAATTACAGTATTATGGTGGAACGCGGCATAAGCTCAATGTTTCGGATCAGGAGGAACTGTAAAAGGTGGCTGGTCTTTCGTTTGCGCTCCTCAGTGACTGACGTCTGTCTAACTCTGCATAGCATGAAACACAATGACTACGTTTACATGCAGCCAATTTCCGGGTTATGGTCGGGTTAAGGTCACTATTCGGGTTTCTGAAACATTAGGAATAACCCGTTTACATGCGTGAGCAAAGGAGTTTCTTCTGTATGACATGGAATTGCAATTCCCGATGAAAACGCCGATGCGTGTTAGCGTCTAGACGTATGGACAGCCTTAAGACGCAATATGCGTCATTTCCGATTCTTCTTCCTGTATCCAAAGCCAACAACACAGCAGCAGCACCGGATAATGAATAGTTCGGGCAGAAGCGATCGCCTTTGTTTGCGTTTGATGCTGGTAACGTTACTGACTCGCTCCAAAGTATGCTTGTGCCGCGTCTGGCATGTTTACTTCGGTATTCTGCACACGGTTTTTGTATGCGCCGAGAAGTTTCTCTACTCAAAAGACCAGATTCCTTGCGAATAGAACATGCGCAGAACACAAATCAGTATGGGGATATATCCCGATACGTGTTTACATGACCAAAAATTCGGTTAGAAAGGGTACCGAGGTATCATATCCGGTTTTAAAATCCGGATATGAGCATATCCAGGTTTTTGCCGTGTTTACATGGCAACGCGTTCTCACCCAAGGGTCATCTAACTGACAATTTTGACCATGCTTCAATATTCGCACGCTAAAGGCACCCTTTAGCGTCAGTTAGTGAGCGATCCAGGGCTCATCTAACTGACGCTTACCTTTAGCGTCAGTTAGATGACGCGGGTAGTTTAGGTCTGGTAGGAGGGCGTTCATCTAACGACGCTAAGGGTAACGCTCAGTTAGATGACGCCCTCGATGCGTCAACTAACTGACGCTAAATGGTGCCTTTAGCGTCGAATATTGAAACATGGTCAAACTGATTCCCAAGGCGTCAGTTAGATGACGCCTTGGGGTGAGAATGGGCTGTACATGGCCGTTCACGACCGGGTTATTGCTAATATCCCGGTTTTGAACGGGTTATTGGCTGCATGTAAACGCAGTAATTGATGACGTGTGATGTCTGCGTGAGCAGGTGCACGGATGTATGAAATGCATAAGTTGGCAGGCATGTACATCGTATCATTGCATTCGGACTGAATGGCATGGTCCTGCGCCTTCCACAGTTGATGTATATATACATATAAATACCTTTATACCACTTAACTTTGTGATTGCTATCAGGATGTGAAGAGACTTGCAACCAGCATAACAAAAAATGTTTCTGAAACAAATCACCCACCCTGCCTTTAAGCCAGGATTAGGCTTTAGTTAATTGATACATTTAAGCTGCTTTTATAAACATGCATTAGAAAAAAACGTTTAAGTTGCTTTTATAAACGTGCGTTAGAAAAAAACCCATTACTGGGGTGCTTCTCAATATCCCTCCTCGTCTCCTCGCTCCTCTGTCCTCCATCCTATAACCCGGAAACCGATCGAGCACAGCCATCTTGAAGGACATCTCAATTCTCTAATTGCTCCGTGAGGAGTCGAGGATCGAGGAGTGAGGAGGCTTCCAGAGGAGTCATGAGCGAGGATACACAGGTGTATCCTATGCGGAAAAGTTTTATCGACTAAACGTGACGCATGCATCAATTCTCCTCCCCCTTCACATCTGTCGCAATCATTTTAATTTATAAGTTACCCTTGCAGTTTATATAAACCACACATCTCACATATTTCAATAGGATAGCTTGCTTTATTGTTATCTACAAAACTTCAACAACATAAGGGCAGATCATTTTAGCGCAGCTGATGACGTTGTGAAGTGACGCTCGAGTGATCAAGTATTCCAATGTATAAAAAACCTTTCATTTGATTCCTCCGTCCTCCTTTTCTTTTCCTTGCAGCCTTCCCTCGCGTCCTAAAGGGGGTGGAGCTGAGACGCGAGGAAAGGAAGCGAGGAAAGGAAACGAGGATGCACAAATAAGAAATGAGAAGCACCCCTGGTGTCTATCTTTAGACAAAATAATGCCATTGACAAGTTGCTTTCATTTAAAACAGTTCAAACATGCATTTTAGTCCAGGACTATGCTCAAGCCTAGTCTGTGAAACTGGAATAGTGTATTTATTAGTACGCTGTTGAATGTACTGTGATGAGCATTTTATCTGAGAGGAATACTGTATTGTATCTGCAGGAGAATAAGCACAGACTTGTTCAGAGCCTAATTTGATTACAGTTATTAACAGAGCTTCTTCTACATCATTGTGATTCAAAAACTTGCTGAGAGCTGAAATTTCAAACTGTGATTTATTGGGCAAAACCTTTCATCAAACACTCATATGTTCAGTTTAATAAACTGGTAAGTCCAGGCAAGTTCCCCTTAATTTGTTTAAGTTTCCCTTAATCTAGAACTTAAACCTTAAACATGCCCTGTTGTTTTGTACATCTTTAGTGCAACTCTCTCTCTCTCTCTCTCTCTCTCTCTCCTCTCTCTCCTCTCCTCTCTCTCTCTCTCTCTCCTCTCTCTCTCTCTCTCTCTCTCTCTCCTCTCTCTCTCTCTCTCTCTCTCTCTCTCTCTCTCTCTCTCTCTCTCTCTCTCTCTCTCTCTCTCTCTCTCTCCTCTCTCTCTCTCTCTCTCTCTCTCTCTCCTCTCTCTCTCTCTCTCTCTCTCTCTCTCTCTCTCTCTCTCTCTCTCCTCTCTCTCTCTCCACTCTCACTCACTCTAGTTATGGGGACCATGTGCAGCACTTTAGGGTTTTGAAGGATGGATTAGGGCAGTACTTCATATGGGATGAAGTCTTCAGCTCCCTCAACCAGCTGGTGGACTTCTACAGAATCAACAGCATTGCTAAAGAGAGGACCGTCTTCCTGCAAGAGCCCGAGGGATCATTAGCTGTAAGAGCCTTACTCAACTCTGGTGAACTCTGATCTGCAAATGTGCAAAGCGAAAGGATGTTTGACCAATAGAGGATGTAAAGTCAAACTTTGATCTCTTGGCAAACCTCTTTAGCTTGAGCGTGATTACAAGCTCTTACGAGGCATGCGTAGAGCCAAATGTGACCCCTCCTTTATCAAAATCATTGCTGATTTTCTATGGTAATATCCTTTTGAACTTCAGTTTCACATGAAACTTTTTTGTTTCTCTGTAACTTTATATCTCACAATTGTGGCAGCTATTTCTCACAGTCGTAATTAGTTTTCTATTTAATTGTGATGGTCCTAAATTTATATTTTATTTCTTCCAATTGTGACTTTATCACATTTGTGACTATTTCTGACATAACTTTATATCTCATAACTGTGGCAACTGTCTCTCATAATCGTGAGACTTGTTTTTCATCATTCTGACAGTATCTTACAATTGCAACTTTTTAAAATAATTAAAATATCTTTCTTTTTCACAGTCGTGACTTTATATTTCACAATTGACTTTCTCATCAACTTAATTCCTCCAAAATCTACCTCCAATGTTTCTCTCATTTGTGACTTTATTACTGACAGTCGTGACTTTATATCTCACAATTGGGGCATGTTTTTCATAATTGTGACTTTTTTCTAATAATTGCATTTCCCTTAATTTTGTGTGTGGGTTCTGTGGTGTTTCAGAGGCCACGTCATGCCCATGCCCTCTTCGACTTCACATCTCATCATGCGACTCATCTACGTTTCCTGCGCGGTGATGTCATAGATGTGCTGGACTGTTCGGACGCTCAGTGCTGGAGGGGGCGGTGCCGTGGACGAGTGGGCGTTTTCCCACCAGAGTATGTGCAGCCAATTTACCACTGAACTTTAGCTTTACGTGTCGCTGTCCTGTACAGCTAAACTCACCTGAAAGAGACTTATTCATCCATTACACATACTCTCCATAAATCTAATGCATCAATGTTTGGTGTATCGGGTGATTAAGGTTTGAATTAAACCTTATGTGTCATGGTCAGCATTTCCATCAATCTCTTTGTAAATCATTTTTAATGAGGAAGCAATTCTAACTTGTCAACAAACCAGTTTTGTAACACCCTTAAGGATTATAACAGTTGACTATTGAGTGACATTTACTCGCTGATCAGCATCATCTGAGCTTCCTGTCTATTCTTCTTTCAAATACCTTCAAGTCCTTTCAAATAGAGGGAGTTTTATTTGCCCTAATTAATGTTTTAATTGATAGACATAAAAAAACACTTTGTCATTGTCATTTTTTTCACACCTACTATACATTCCCTCTTTTAAAGTGAACATTCATATTAAAGTTGTACATACTTGGAAAATGTTCTCTCTTTTTCTTAGAAACATACTTTAATTGCAATTTTTGTGATTTAAAAAATCCAATCTTGATATTCAGAGACAACGTTAAATAATCTGCACATTGAATTCTTTGTAAACACTGTGGCTTTGTGGTGCTATAAAAACATTTGCTCAGCCAATGGCGTGAGTCTAAAGTAGGGCTGTCGTTTTGTTCAGCCAATGGCAGATTGTGGGAGTGTCTGGGATCCCCATTACATTTATTTTTACAGTTCTGTTTAGTCCCTTAGAAATTATATCTTAAAAAATAAAGCAAATAAATACCAATACCGCATCATTTTAAGCGATACTCCACTTTTTTTGGAAATAGGCTCATTTTACAACTCCCCCAGAGTTTTACCGTTTTTGAATCCATTCAGCCGATTTTCTGATATTTAGAAAAATATCAGTAAGCAGACAGTTTCTGGTCTCATTGACTCCCATAGTATATTTTTTTTCCTACTATGGAAGTCAATGAGACCAGAAACTGTCTGGTTACTGATATTCTTCTAAATATCAGAAAATCGGCTGAATGGATTCGAAAACGGTAAAACTCAACTGTTTAACTCTGGGGGAGTTGTAAAATGAGCCTATTTCCAAAAAAAGTGGAGTATCCCTTTAACAAATCATGGATAAAACTAACAAAAAGGAATTAATGTTGTTAAATAGACCACTGGAGATGATTATAAAACTGTATTGGATATGCGGAAATTATATGTATTTTTTACATTAAATTAGTTGAAGTATTTCTGTTCTTCTTATTAGAGAAGAGAGGGTTATTTGATTGTTTTCAGTCATATGTCTGTTCAGGAAGACCTCTGACTGATGTTCCAATGGAAAACAAACATTGGATCCACCCATGCCATGTGAAAACATTTGGGATTCTATGCTGTTAACGTGATGACCATAAAAAAAAGCAATAATAAGATAATATTATTTTCGGAGTGACCATAATTTAAGTAATTCTTTCTCTACTGATCAATTTCATTTACATTGACACGTATGATGTGTGAAATTAAAGGTTAAACAGTTATTTTTATCTTTAATCTGCAACTGCTGTTTATTGATATGCAAATAGTATATATTAGCAAGCTTTGCTGCAATGAACTGTGATAAAATATGAGTCAGCCAAACTGCTGACTCGTATTTACACCTATAAATTTCCTGCACGCATTTAATATACATGATAGACATTTTAACTGTATAAGTTTTGTAGAAATACAGCAATCAGGTGTAATATTGCGTAAAAATTGTAAGGATGTATTTCATGAGCAGATATTGTCTCTATGACCTTTCAACTCAAGGGAAAAAATAAACTTTTATCTACTAAATGTATTATTTGTTTTTGCCGTTCACATTTATATTCTATAAAGGAGCATTAAACCCTTAAAATAGATCATCCCTCCATCTGTACGTCTATAGTTCATTCCCACACACTCCAAACCCAACATACTTGGTTTACACGTTGCTTCATGATTTTAATGTATCAATTTTTCATTTGCACATTAACAATAAAACAATATAAATTAAGAGAAAAAAAAAAGTTAAATATAGACAGTCACAAATATTCAAGTTAATGTTTCATGTAACCCACCCTGATTTTCTGTTCTTAAAATCATTTACAAACTGTTCTTACAACCATATAATATATGGCTATGGTTGAAATAATTAATTAGACACAAATTACACAGTCATTGATGTGCTGTACAGACATACATTTACAGTACATTTTTCAAAGAAGAAATACTGCAGTTAAACTTACACCCGCTGCTTTGGGAGTATCTAGTAAAGAGTTTTTTTTGTCCCAGTTAATGTGAACATATGAATCAAACATAAGATCTTACTTTATGCATATCATATTGCCTTGCAACATGCACTGTGAGAAAACTCATGGTAACTTATTTTCCATCTATTCTCAAAGGTAAATGTGCAATTGTTTAAAATATATGCATTACATGAAAAGGTAACTGAACAACTATTAATAAGTCATTTGTATATATATATATATATATATATATATATATATATATATATATATATATATATATATATATTTTTTTTTTTTTAAAAACTGTTGTTTGTGATGACGATCTTAATTCAGCTATTGTATTGTTTTGCAGTCATTCTGATCTAAATTTATTTGAAATTTTAACATGGATATGTCACAAAAATAAAATCCCCAAGGTTTTGTCAGTCAAAGTGTGACATTTATATCATAATGACAAAAAACTGATGTGCGTGAGCGTGACTGTGAGCTTGAGTATGTTACGCATAGTAAGCGTAGAGGAAGATGTTAACGCACACGAGAATGATGGCATTGACGCAGCAGAAGCGAGACCAGAAGGGATCTTCTCTGATGCTGTGAATGATGGGAGATGAATTCCCGGACACTATCCGGCCCGGTCGGGGACTACAGAACCCAGCGGTGCGCACACACTTACCCCTGCGCACAGACTCACAGCCTAGATTGAAACAAAAATGTTGGCTGTGAAATGCACTGCCAACTGAGCGGTACAGTGATAGTATCAGATGGTAATACCATGGTGCTTTGATATTTAATGATTACCATATTCATATAGGATTTACATGGCAGCTTTAAAGGATTTAGCTGAATCAACTTTGTTTCATTATTGACAAATTAACACTGAATCAACATTGAACTGACTCGAGCTGTAAAATGATATAATTCTTCTGCTTGCTGAATATCAAAATTGATTAACTTTATTGAACTAAACTGATTTGATCTGAATAATGACACTATTGTCTTCTGTAGAGAATTAGTCTCATAATTGATGAAGTGTGCATTTTTGATTGCTTTTTTCCTGTTTATTACTGTGATGCTGCTTTGAATGAATCTATATTGTATAAGTGCTATAAATAAATGTGACTTGACATGACATGATATTCTAAGGTACTTGAAAGAATACCAAGGTACTATCATGGTACAATTAAAAAATCCATGGAAATGTTTAGGCTTAAAAAAAAAAGCTTTATAACTGAATGAAATGACATGTTGCGTGATTGCATATAACCTTAATCTGCCTTGCAGTTTTCAAATGTTGTGCTTGGTAACATAATCCACTTTATGCAGTAAGCTTACTTACATTCCAAACCAAGAAAATGACAATTGGTATTTTTCTCAGTTCCTTGTGTGTGTTCTCACGCATATAAGACTCTTTTGTTTTGTCAACTGATACATAAATGTAGAACACCACCACACCCTGATGAATAGTTCGCAACAAACCTCAAGAGATCGATCATGCTGTAAACTCCTCTCACACCTCCATTCTGTCTCAGGAAGCAGGATTAGTTTGTGTGTGTCCAGGTTTATCTAAACTTGTGATGTCAAAAATCTCCTAACTACTCAAAAATGGACCTCACTAGTTTAAAAGGCTTAGAATTTTGTCAAATCATGTTTATATTCTAATCTAATATTTTGCACAGGTTTCTGAAGGGTTCGGGTTTATATCAGAAATGATATAAAAACAATTGAAGTCTATGAGATGTCCTCATTAATATAGTCAAACAAACATATGTGTGTGTGTGTGTGTGTGTGTGTGTGTGTGTGTGTGTGTGTGTGTGTGTGTGTGTGAGTGTGAGTGTGTGTGTGTGTGTGTGTGTGTGTGTGTGTGGTGTGTGTGTGTGTGTGTGAGTGTGAGTGTGTGTGTGAGTGAGTGTGTGAGTGTGTGTGTGTGTGTATATGAGGACACAAATGTGTATAATGACATGCATATTACACTGGTATTACAACTTACATGTGAAATATGAGGACATTGCATGCGTCCTCATATTTCAAACAGCTTAAAAAACATAAAAAACAATGTTTTTTTAAATGTTAAAATCCAGCATGTCTCCTGTAAGGGGTAGGTTTAGGGATAGGGGCAGTGTAGGGGATAGAATATATAGTTTGTCCAGTATAAAAACCATTACGCCTATGGAATGTCCTCATAAATCACAAAAACAAACATGTGTGTGTGTGTGTGTGTGTGTGTGTGTGTGTGTGTGTGTGTGTGTGTGTGTGTGTGTGTGTGTGTGTGTGTGTGTGTGTGTGGTGTGAGTGTGAGTGTGAGTGTGTGTGTGTGTGTGTGTGTGTGTGTGGTGTGTATGTGTTTCGTACCATCTGTCCTGCGGCTGAGTGTAGTTACTTTCTGTAGAGGTATTTCTCTCTCAGTGCTGTTGTGGAGAGTCCACCAGGTAAGATTATGTATCTGAAACAAAAAAAGCCAAACTATATGACATGCTGAAAAATACTACTGGATTTTCTTAAAATTACTTGATAAAAGACATCAACATGTATCTTGTATAAGCTATGTTTAGAACAGCATACTACTATTCTACTCTAATTATTTCTGCAGTATATTAGGCACAGTGCATTTAATGTATATATAATTATGTTTCCTGTAATGCAAGAATCCTGTAATGGAATGCACTTTTCAGTATGACAAAGGAACTGAACGTAATATCAGTTATGATTTTAAGATCTTTTCTTTGATTTGACTGTCCCAATTGAGACAAATTTTCCACAAAATTGTATTAAGTGTGCAAAAGAACCATTTTTATATCTGGACTGGTGTGCCAATTGCAGAAATAAACATGCGTGTAATGAGGCCATGTGACAACAATGAACGTAGCATACTTGCCTAATGATGTTTCACACACTGAAAGTACACTACCTTTCAAAGGTTTGGGGTCGGTGTGATTTTTTTATAATAAATTAATACTGACATATCAAATTGAACAAAAGTGACAGAAATACATTTATGATGCAATGAGTGCAGCTCTTTTGAACTTTCATCAAATAATGTTGAAAATAAAAAGGAATGTATACTGGTTTCAACAAACATATTAAACATCACAACTGTTTTCAACACTGATAGTATTAAGAAATGTTTCTTGAGCAGAAAATCAGCATATTAGAATGATTTCTGAAGGATCATGTGACATTAATAAAAATCACAGGAAAAACTTACATTTTAAAATCTATTAAAATAGAAAACAGTTATTTAAAATTGTATTAATATTTCACACTATTACTGTCTTTACTTAATTTTCTTGTCAAATAAATGCAGCAATGGTGAGCATATGAGACTTCTTTAAAAAACATAAAACAACCTTTCCAATCTCAAAATGTGAATGGTATGCCATTGTGAACAAAGCCAGCATCTTGAGACTGGACAGTTAAAGGAGACCAGACAAGGAGAACAAATCCTTTAATTATTTTAATATTCATTCATTTCTTCTAATTCTGTCCCAATAATTGGTAACTACTGTATGTGTTCTATTTTGGAATCTTATAAGAACATTTTCAGGAGGATCCATTTGGACTGGCTTCAAGTTTTGGTTCTAATAGGAATTCTGATTTTATTATGTGTGTAAAACAAAAAATCAATAAAAACATTTTTCAAGAGAGAATATTACCTGTTCCTCATTGGGTGGAGGGGTCAGCAGACTGATCACAGCCACAACAATAGCAGTGAGGGCGCACAGTATGATGGCAAAGTGTAGGTAGTGTACACTCCTTAGGACAGAGGGAGCAGGGTCAAACACTCCACAGCGGGGAAGAGGGAAGACAAACTCAAGGACCATCCGTGTCAAGCCCACCACTAGACCCACCATCAGGCCCCAGAACGCTCCCTGCAAACACACACACATTCAGCTCTGCTGCTCTACGTACAAACGTTCCTTTTTCTCAACATGTTATATGAGCGTGGGAGACTGTTAAACCAACTGTTTATTTTAAAATCCTTATTTATTTCAGGTATCTGAAAAAACGCTCTGAATGAACTCTGAGCCTAGAATACTGACATGACAGGCTCTTATTTGCATACTGAAGGTACTTAAGGGTGGAGTGCAGCGTGAAGATCCCTTGGCAAGTGTGGAAATTCCAGTGAAATTATGTCATATTTCAGTGAAAGGTGTCTGATTTTCTATCTATCTATCTATCTATCTATCTATCTATCTATCTATCTATCTATCTATCTATCTATCTATCTATCTATCTATCTATCTATCTATCTATCTATCTATCTATCTATCTATCTGCTGTCTGTCTGTCTGTCTGTCTGTCTGTCTGTCTGTCTGTCTGTCTGTCTGTCTGTCTGTCTGTCTGTTGCCTTCTATCTATCTGTCTGTCTGTCTGTCTGTCTCTCTGTCTGTCTGTCTGTCTGTCTGTCTGTCTGTCTGTCTGTCTGTCTGTCTGTCTGTCTGCCTGCTGCCTGCCTGCCTGCCTGCCTGCCTACTATCTATCTATCTATCTATCTATCTATCTATTATCTATCTATCTATCTATCTATCTATCTATCTAATCTATCTATCTATCTATCTATCTATCTATCTATCTATCTATCTATCTATCTATCTATCTATCTATCTGTCTGTCTGTCTGTCTGCGTCTGTCTGCCTATCTATCTATCTATCTATCTATCTATCTATCTATCTATCTATCTATCTATCTATCTATCTATCTATCTATCTATCTATCTATCTATCTATCTATCTATCTATCTATCTATCTATCTATCTATCTATCTGTCTGTCTGTCTGTCTGTCTGTCTGTCTGTCTGTCTGTCTGTCTGCCTATCTATCTATCTATCTATCTATCTATCTATCTATCTATCTATCTATCTATCTATCTATCTATCTATCTATCTATCTATCTATCTATCTGTCTATCTGTCTGTCTGTCTGTCTGTCTGTCTTTCTGCCTATCTATATATCTTTCTATCTATCTATCTGTCTATCTATCTATCTATCTTTCAGTGAGGGGTGTCTGATATTTATGTATGTGTTTTGACAAAGATGCCTTGAGTGTAAAGATAGCAGAGTATAATTTATAATTATGCAAGTTAAACTGATTTTATTCTTGTACATTTTGTATCATTGACTTACACGGATGCGCTTACACAATATGTTCCACTGTAACAATTTATTTCTTACCCCTATGAATGTCATCTGGCCAGTTTTCGTTTCTTAAGGCAATCTTCTCGGGGCAACTTTAGCTTTTAAAATAACGCCCTAAAACGTTAAATGAATGTTACAGTTTTTCTCTATTGGTTTGGCTCATTTCTTGAAACAGAAATTACATTCTCAAAACTCTAAGATCATTTGGCAAAACAGTCTTACAGTTCAGCACAACACTATAGCTCACTTGCAAAAGCTCATATCTCTCCCAAAACTGTTCACTCATGCTTCAAAACTAAATTCCTTTCTCATATAAAGAGTCAGTGCCACCAAAATGGCAAAGATCCTTCTCAATTGCTTTGGCTCATTTCTTGAAACAGACCGGACGTTCTCAACACTCTTGGTGCTTTTGCCAAAATAACGTGGATGGTTCGGCACAACACCATGGTTCACCTGCAAAAGCTCATACATCTCCCAAGACAGTTCACTCATGTGTCAAAACTAAATTTCCTTCTCATTTAACCAGTCAGTGCCCCCAAAATGCTTCATCCCTTTGGCATTGTGTAAGCACTGCAAGCCAAAATGTTTAGATGTTTTGTCACTATGGCAGAGGACCATTGAAATATCCCTCATATCCACCTTTCAGTCTTAGCCCAGTCCTTCATTGACAATGGTTACTGTACTGTTTTTTTGTCTAGCTAACAGAATACAATTGTGTATAACACTGAAAAAAAAAAAGAAATAGGATTTTAGGGTAAGAGTAGCCTCCAAGGTTTGACATCACACATTGCACTCATACTGCCAAGGAAATTGTAACCATTATCATTCACACACATAAAGTAACTTCCATACATCAGAGTAAAAGTAAAATGCATACAGCATAATATACTGTAATATAGACACACAAACAAAAAACAATGAAATTATATGCAGCCTACAGTGCTGTAAATAAAGCTGGAGTTTCAATACTAAGTTCTTCACTGGTCGCTGTCCTCACCCTCCCTCTCCTGGCCACCATCCTCACCCTCTCCTGGCCATCCACACGCTGCTGTCTGTCTGACCACAGATTATCATCCACATCACAGTGCATATTCTCCCTTACGATGCAACGAGGGAAGAAACAGCGTGCATGTCGCAACCATCCCCTACACTGATCTCCTGTAATATCCTCACACTTGTTCATTGCATGGAGCAGGGACCTCTGATCTTGAGCCTGATGCTCATACACTCTCCACCTCCAAGCGGAGAAATACTCCTCAATAGGATTGAGGAAAGAAGAGTAAGGTGGTAGGAACAACATGACCATACTTGGATGAGTAGTGAACCAGGCCCTGATGAGCAAGTCACGGTGGAAATTCACATTGTCCCATACAATGACATATTGTGGTAGCCCTACAAGACCTCTCTCATTTTCAGGGATCAAATAAAAATGATGGCGGCCCAACCATCATCCACCGTGGCCCGGTGGCCAATAATATTACGGCCACGTCTTCGGCCCTTGGCCAGGTTGAAGAAAGCTTCATCCACAAACACGAGGATGAGATGGGTCTCGTTTCCTTCCAATGCCATTATTATCCAAACCTGGGTGCAGGTAGGGGGTATTTGACAGAAAAGGGACGGGGGAAATCATCAATAACTACACTTACTGAACTGACTAGACTAACTGTTACAGTAAAACCAACAGTATTAGATAGATATACATGGGAGGCACTAATTGCAGCTCTTTGATCCCTTTTCTTTTTGTCATTTTCACTGTCAATTGCTGTAATAAATTTATCAAATGTTCCAAGTGATTCATATATGGTATTCATGGTATTATGTCCTTGACTAATTTTGACAATTGAACAGACTATTGTGCATGTGATGACTTATACAATGATATGACGCTGACAGGTTTTGGAGCGAAAAACCATTAGACTGAGAATCAACAATCAGTTTAGATCAACAAGATCTTTTCACTTGGAAATTGTGCTAAATGTAGGCTACCTGTACTTAATCATTTGCAAAGATGTACTGAGACTTTGAGACATGTACTTAGGCATTTGCAATTAAATGAACTGAATGAGAAATTCAATTCTGTTGTGAAAAATTGCCACGTGGTTTGGAGGTTTGTCCACGTAGTTTTGAGAATGTAATTTCTGTTTCAAGAAATGAGCCAAACCAATGGAGAAAAACTGTAAAGTAATGTTCTCAATGCTGAAAAATATTTTCAGAGCAATTATGCTTATCTCAAATCTCACTAGCTAAAATGGGCATTTCATTTTTGCTGTGGGGGATGTGGATAACTTTCCAGTAAAAGACCCTTCAGGGTAAAAACACAGGAATTCTGAAATCCCACCACCCACCCAGGTTTAAAGCCCTGAAATGATGTGTTAAACAGGTTTTCATTATTTTGCTAAACTGCCTGGTTTACAGCTAATCTTTTGCTAAGACAATGTGAGCACTGAATTTTAGCAGATACTGTTACTCTAATGCACTCTAATATGAAAAACAGTATTTTGTTCTGCTTAGTGAAACATCCAAGATAATCAGCCTAGTACACCGCAAAACATTTATTCTAAGCATATTTGTCAAAACACATTGGGATAAGGGGTTTTTCATAGAATCAAATGAAAGAATCACAAGGCCTTTTTTTCTTTTTTTTTGTATCTTGTGGACTCTCACACAATGTTACTCCTGTTCTATGAAAATATCCTTGTTTATCACTGGTAAAGACCTCAAGAAAACGCGTCACACTGGTTTGTCAACAATATCTATATATCTATCTATCTATACATGTGGGAATTATCAATGATATTTGCTTCTCAAAAGCACACTTTACAATGAGTCAACAACACAACAATCTAATGACTTATATTAAGGTGTGACATTCTCCGGAAAATACGGATATCTATCATCTCAATCACTTACAAGTGAAAGTTAGAAACCACTTACAAGTGAAAGCTCTCTTTTGCTGTCATTCAGACATGTACACACTCTTTGTGTGTTGTTGGAACAGACAAATACACACACCCTGACTAATCTGATGCAGTAAAATAGTCAGACATTCCTTCTTCACGAGAGAGAAGTGGTTTCTTCGAATGCATGTGACTGGGTAATGTCAGTATGTCAATATGTACATAGTCCTAATGAGGCCTCGGACAGTGTTTATTGTAATCTTTTGTGTGTGCATTACCGCTTCATTGGTTCTTTTCCAGAAAATAGCCATTACAAAAATGGCAGTAACAGGAGGGGCCAGATAGCTGGTCACTGACTGGATGTAAACATACAGCTGACCGCTGTTAGCGCTCTGAAGAATTGGGATCCAAACCACGCTAATCACCACCAGAATAACCGTCACTATCCTGAGAAAACAAATTGACATTCAGTTTATGATCATCTTCAGTTTCAGTAACATTTCTTGATATGATAAAGTTCTGCAACATCCAAATCCTATGAGACCCCATAGGAATTAATTGCTCATTAATTTCTATTATTCAGCTAGTTATTTTCCATCATCTAGTTATCTAAATAATAATTTGTGGTTTTATTTTCATTGAAAATGATCTCAACCTAATGACATGGCATAAATATGAGCTAATCTAAATGATTAATCCACTCCTTGATTTCATCCTGCGGTCATGCATTGCATTTCTGAAGATATAAATCATTCTTACATTCTTTCGTGTAATTGCTTTTGCAAAAAAAGCGCCATGATGTTGGATCTTAGAAAACATGTAACCTTTACGCATGTCATAATGATCGATGGTTTTAAATGGGTGACACAATTCTACGCATGAAATGCAAACACACACTCATGCACACATAGACACCTGCCAACCAGCAGCAGCTCCTTCTCGCTAGCCCCTCTTCGATACTTCTTCCAGATGTCCATGGTGAAGAGGGTACTGCTACTGTTAAAGATGGAGGTCAGTGATGACATCAAAGCAGCCATCATTACAGCTATCATTAACCCCCGGAGGCCTGGAACACACACACACATGTGTGATTGTGACATGAGCTTTATTCACATTTGCTAAAGTGATGTTAACAGTTCAAACATATAATATACACAATTTGAAAAACATAAAATCCTGATCCTACCGCTGGCATGAGCTCGATGACCAGTTTTGGATAAGCAAGGTTGGAACATCCCACCTCTGCACCACACACCTTTACACACTCTTCAGGGTCCACACAAGCCACTGTGTCTGAAAAAAGCAACATGTAGCTACATTTAAATAAACAGTAGCCTATTTAAAGTAAATGTAGCCTAAGGTAGCCTACAATTACGAAACAAAACATTCATGAAACCGCAGATAATGAAAAAGGTAAAAAATTAGCAAACTATAGGCTAATCAACTATTTGAATAGTAAGGGATAATGTTGATATATCCTCATTATATGTGGGGAGAAAGAGGAAGAGGCCAGAAGTTATATATATTCATTTCTAGACAAAACGCACATTTGTGGAACTGGACTTTTTACTCAAAAAACTTTAGTTACTGAGATACATTTCTTGAGTGACAACTAGCCCCGGCTGTCCATTTAAGTGTCAGCCTACACAAGCTACTTTGTTACAAAGTCAGGGGGAAATAGGAACTGTCTGTTTCATTTTCTTCCGTTTCCTGTCTTTTTTTTCCCGGACACCCCGCCCAAAACCCACGTAACTGTTGACTCGACACAACAGAGTCTATTCGGCCAGCACGAGCACGCCGCGTCATCGGTGCTCATGCCGCCCGACGTCTGGCCTCTTCCTCTTTCTAGCTCCACAGAAGTAGGGCAAAGTCAAACTAAAGTCCCACAGGAATTTAATGGACAACAAACTCGGGACATTATTTAAACCAGGAGACGGAGCGTGGAAGAAACTGTGAAACTTTTGTTTCTCTCGTCGGCGATATCGAAGGTTTATGCTTTTGTGGAAGATAAACGCGGATCTCGCCGGTTTGGCTGAAGTCTGTTGCGCTTCTGTGTGCATATGTGTGTGTGTTTGTGCCCCTCCCGGTCAGGTGACTGAGGTGTGTCTAATCACCAGAGCCTCTGGAGATGCTTTGTTTAGTCTACCTGTCGGTAAAACTGAAAGATGATCTCCGGCTCAGCGGTCAGCTGCGTCCTGTAACGTTACTGAACTACTCTGCTCGGGGAAATATGATCAAATAACATCTGAGGAATCGTTTATATCTTTAGGAAACAACATAGCCTTTATTTATATGAAAAACGAGCTTTTTGGTGCTTAAGTTATAGCTTTTATCCGCTTTATTTGACATCAACAAAATCGAATTAATCGCCACTTTACCATGGAAACGCTTTACCACGATCACGAACGGAATTTTTATAGCCGTTAACCGAGGAAAAAAAACTTTGAGAAGAGTTTTAAGAGGATTATAGTGGGACTTAACTTATTAAATTCTTTAACGAGAAGAAGAAAAAAGGAACCGGCTTCAATCATTCGGATTGTGTGTGGAAACGATGGCGCTCTCTCAAATTCAGTGTCTTGATAACAATCATGTGAACTGGCGTCTAAATGAATCTAAACCGGAGTTTTTCTATAGTGAGGATCAGCGGCTAGCGCTCGAGGCGCTTGCTACGAAAGGACGCGACGCTTTTGACGCATACGTGAAAGAGCACGAGCTGCGTCCTTTCCTGTCGGAACCAGAGCTCGAGTGGCTCCGTCGGAAAATAGAAGATTATAAGCCCGGTTCTGAGCATCAAAAACCAAATGGTACGACGGAGGGAGAGGACATTGCGGTGTCTTTGAAGTATTGGCCGGACCGCTCCGATATCTCCATACCGAATCTGGATCTCGGATGGCCCGAATGCGCTTCTTACCGCGGAGTGACGCGCGTCAATGTGTACACGCAACCGCCGTTGGACGGACAGACGCATATAAAAGAGGTTGTGAGGAAAGCCATCGCGCAAGCACAGAAGGTGGGTAAACTAGAGAAACTTGAAAAGCACGCTTGTATGGTCAGTCCACCTTAGAAACACTGCAGACCCTTTGTCTAACGTTAGATTAGTCAGTGACTAAAAATAATAATAAAAAAAAAATTGTCAGCAATTCGGTGCACAGTCAGTCGTGTAAGTTACCCAACACATTTCACCAACTGTCCAGTATCCACTATCTTAACTACAAGAGTTTTTGTTATGCATACAAATATAAAATGACAATGTTTACTTAATTTAGCGATATGTCGCCGATATTGATAATAAAGGAAAATGAAGCAAGCGTGCTATGCATAAGTTATGGTTACCTTTGCACACTCTAAAACGTTGTTTGAAAACATTTTGAACTTACCTACTGGTAACATCCTCCCCCCACCCACCCCAAGTCTCATTAATATTTTTCATTATTTGTCTATAATTATAAATACTCAACTTGCATTTATAAGCTATAATTTTAATCATGGCTATAATAAAGAGCAATAACCAATGACAACAGGGTGATGGGGTAATATGAATATCGAGCTATGTAAGGTGGTTATGGCCACCTTACTAAGCTTCTCCTTACTAAGCAAAAAAGCTGTTTTTTGTCAACACAACTCTTCTCCTTCAAGCTCATTAATTTTTAAAAAGATAACCTGCTTTCAAAATGTAATTGTAAGTTATTAATTGAGTTCAGCAATAAAACTAAAAAATGTTGAATGACCAAATATCCATCAGTTTCACAATCACTACTGGTTTCCAACTGACTCATGTTTCTTGTTAGAACTTGCTAAAGCTTAAACCCAGAGCTTCGGCCCATGACACATACCGGCACAAATTCTCTTCCTCCCCCTCTCTCTTTACCGCACACACACACTGAAATGTTCATTCAAATAGATCCCTTTATCCAAAGACATTTGTCACAATGAGTGCTTATAATGAGATGTAGGTAGAGTACAACCAACTTGGGGTGTGTAGGAGTTGTTTTGTGTCTTCATCATCAAGTTGTATTCTTAATAAAGAGAACATAACCTACTCCTTACTAACAAAAGAACTGTAATTGGAATATGGCCTGTATAGCATGCACACTGAGAAAGAATACACAATTATTTGTATGTTGGCTGGGTTGAACTGTCTAACATCTATACATTTACTGTGTGTGTTTGCAGATGATAGCGGTGGTAATGGATGTTTTCACAGACGTTGATATTTTTAAGGATCTAATAGAGACTGGATTTAAAAAGAAAGTGGCTATATACATTATTATTGATCATGCTGCTGTACAGGACTTCCTATTTATGTGTGAGAGAGCCAACATGCACAAAGGACACCTCAATGTGAGTTGAAGACGCATTCATTTATATCTGTTTTGTAAGTCATTAATTTCAGAAAAGATGTAGTTTGTGTATCAATAACAATTTGTTTTGTTTTTTAGAATCTGAGGGTGCGATGCATCGGTGGTTGTGAATTCTACACCGCTCAGCTCAGAAGGTGCATGGCTCATTGAGTCAGAAATTCATGTTTGTGGATGGAGACCGTGCTGTGTCCGGATCATACAGGTTTGTACTGTATGTGTGAATTTTAATGTGTGTAATGTACATATACACAGGGCTTGGCATTCACTTTTTTGCTCACCAGCCACTGTGACTAGAGATTTTCCAAAGTGAATAGCCACTCAGCATTTTGACTGGCAACAATTTGACATCGATACCATGGGGAAAAACAGCCAATGAGATATTTTTAATATATTATATTATCTCATAATTTGACAGCCGATATATTAGGCTGCTGTCACTTTAAGCCCTGATGCACAGACCCATTATACTTTTTTATACAGCCAATATACTTTATTTGCGCGCAATTTGGGTGCGAGTACAAAATCTGCGGGAATGAGTAAAATTACATATAATTCAGTATCGAAAAATCGCTATTTTTGACAACACTATATTGCACTTAGTTTATTTTTTCAGATGTCTTTTTAAAAGACTAAAATTTAACATGTATATTATAAAATAGTAATAATAATAATGTCAATAGGGTGTTAATGTCAAGCCCTGCAGATACGTGAAGCTGTGTTTCCTAAATACAAGCCAGTCACATTGTGTTAGAAACTGGCCTGTGTGCCTGTAGGATGAAGTACAGATAAAGAGCAAGCATGCTAGTAAAAACTGTATCATTTGAAAATTGCAAGTGCAATTGGCTATGGGAAAAAAAAATGTTTGTTAATGTTTTTAATGATGAAGACCACCTCTTGTGTGCTGTTTATACTGTTTAGTGTTAAAAATAAACTACTTTGAAAAAGTTCTAACACTATTGAATCAGGTTTAGTAGTTTTGTTTAAAACCAAACCAAACTTAAACCAGGAAAGGTCTTAACTTTAAAATGGAATTTTCACTACCTCAATATTGAGTGTTTGGGTGGGATTAGTGAAGCTTCCAGTTGAAAAACATTTAATACACAATGGCAAATTAGAGGGTATACATATACAAGGGGGTTACAAAACAATCAAACTTTAAAAAAAAAAAAGTCAAAACAATAATCTAGTTAAACAATAATAAAGTCACAAGATAAGCCTGATAAACCAATCACATGGTAGGAATAACAGAATACAAAAAAGGAACGTGAACAGAAATCAAGAACAGGAAAGCTACTGTCACAGCATTGGACAACATATTGTTGCTATTAGGTAGTTACTCCTTAACACTGGTGGTAACATTTTAAGATATTTTGAGTTGCTAGTTTAAATGTCAATTTATGTGCTTCTATTCTGTGCATGTATTAGTTGTTTGTCCACTTTGTTTTTGTTTCTGACTTCTGGCATTTTCATATTTCAGTTTTACGTGGACAGCTTCTCGTTTGGACCGCAACATCATTACAGTCATGACTGGGCAGTCCGTTGAAACTTTTGATAAGGAGTTTCGCGAACTGTACCTGAACTCTCTTGGGGTCAACCTCACCAAGATTCCTTTGGCAGAACTTCCGGAGGTTGACCCTACCCCAGTTGTCGTTCCTCCCCCTGTTTCCGCAGCTGTTGCAAGAAAACTAATTAACCCCAAATATGCTTTGGTCAATGTAGATACAACAAGCAAAACCTCTTCAGACAAAGCTAGTGCCAAGATCAATCCTCTGGTCAAGATTCCCAAGCCTCAAAAGGAGTTGCAATTGCACCCAGGACTTGTAGGCTTGCCAAAGGCAGATCTCATTCTCTACTTGCCCATTTGGCCCGAGCCAGACCCATCCAGTGATGTTATTGGGTATATTAATATTCGTGACACAAACAAGCCAGCACCTGTGCATTTAATGCGCTCGCAAATGTTTGAAACATCTCAAGCGATCCGCTTTAAAGACCCTTTCACTGGCCCACCTGAGGAACCGCTACCAGATAAGGCAACTCTTCGTCCTACAACAGCACAGTTGTCTAAAACAGATGCTGTACATGCAAAAGGTAAATCAAGCGCCCAACTTCAGCTGGAAACTGATTCTAGTAATGCCCTTCAAGATACGCCAGCCAATACACCTGATTCGCCAAGCACTACAATCCAGCAACAAGACCCCAAACCCAACCTTCCTCCACAAAAGCAGGAGCCCAACCATAAACCACCAGAGGTCCAACAGGCTTCAAATCTGCCTGTTCCAAAGCCACGCACCCTTCAGTTGGTGGTTAATATGCCTGAAGGCTCTGGAGACGCAGAGGTCACTTTAGTCAGAAGGGAGAAAAACCAGACGATGAATGCACACACGGATGCTCAAGACAACGACGCCATTAGCACCGCTGTGACCTGTGCACATTCATTAAAGGATGAAGATGAAAATTCCACAATGTCAGATGAATACTATGAATGTACTGATTCCGATAGCAGCGACAAACTCCCTAACGGAAGGATAACGGGTTCCGGTCGTGTTGGAGAACACAGCCCTAATGCGCTTAACGTGATGGCCCGCTTCTCTCAATCCATGCTGGACTTGAGATCGGATGACATTGAGCTGGATCTGCAAAGCACTGCCAAGAGGAATATACTGAACACGCAGATCAGAAACAAAACAAAGGTAAGTAGGACTTTGATTTAGTGTGTCTGAATGTGAAAGTGCTTTTTATCAGATTTGGCTCTCCACTCTAGCAGTCATTAAACATGGGAGTGTCAAATAGATGAAACGAAGCCAGGCATATGCGTTATGGAACGCACAAGGGTGTGCCGATGTTGATATTACCTGCATGCCTTAACCTGTTATATGTGCTAAAACACATGTATAGGGGTAGTGGTTGGGAGGAGGGTGAATGTAAATGAAGTTGCATTTCAGATGAGAACAGGAAAATAGCATGTTATTAGGGTTAGTCAGCTCCTCATTTTGGTGGGATTTCCCCATGAAAGTTTGTGTACACACAAAGTACACACAAAGTAGTTTGTGTGTGTGTGTGTGTATATACAGGGTTTTTCCTGCATAGACAATTATGAGGCGGCCGCCTCCGTCAAATTTCGTGCCGCCTCCACCTCTCGACAAAACTCGGACAGACAGTCACGTGCTCATATACACTTTATCCACCGTGACAGTTCTGTCGCGATTCCCGCTTGTGTCCATTCTCTAACCGTGTAGTTTGCCGATAGTGCTGCACGGATCATAATCCGCGGGTCGAGCGGGCCGAGTAATAAAAACATTCCATTCAATCGAGGGTGGATGACAGCTAAATCAAATGAGTGTAATAAAGACACGGAACTCCCATCATGGTACCTAATGTACGGACGGTAACAAAGTTGCGCTGTTGAGTCTCGCGCAGTTATTTATAACATTAGGCCTAATTATAGTTAAGAAACAATATGCTATACACGACCAGAGTGCTGTTTTCCTGAATGCCATCACGATTGAAATCGAGATATTAATTTCATAACAGTTCAATAAACAAATAGTTAAAATTAAGTTACTTACATTTTTAGACTGTTTTTGTTCTGTTTTAGCAGCAAAAATAGTTCCAAACAACAGAACCATATCGCGTCTCACAGCAACACTCATCCATGATTCATTACTGAATCATTCAGCGTTTTGAACTTTTTTTTTTTTTTTTTTTTTTTTTTTTTTTATTGAAACATATCTTATCACAATAAACAACAAAGACATCTTACAAAAAATAAAAATATAACATCCTCAAAATGTGCAATATAAATCTTATTATATTATAAAATACAAATCACACCTCCTGCAAATAGTCTGAAAAGACATGTTCCGTCCTGTTCACATGACAAGGATAGCAAACTAGATTGAAGGAACTCAAAACAATAAAAATAAACTAAAACAAAATAATAACATAAACAAACCAAAAAAAAGGGACTCAGCTCATCTGAAGTGTTATTAAACGATCATACAGTTTTTTAGCCTGGGCATTCTCGACCTTTATAAGATATTCAGCGTTTTGAACTAATCGCTTGAGTCAAAGATTCAATTGCCCATTATTAAACCGCCTCATTCTGAATCAATCAGCCGTTTGAACGAATCGTTTACATTAATGACTCAATGACTCGCTCATTAAGACGGCCGCCTGCCCCCTCCTACTGGCGGTTTAGTTTCAAAGTATCATTCTTTTCAACTTTCCTTGCATATTCAAAAAATATTCAAAATAATCTCATTTAATACAGTTATAATTTTTCAATGTAAGTTATTTAATTTGATTGGTAACAGCCTAGTCTTATTATTTTAATTGAATGTATTGATAAAATGTAAGAATTTTAAATGAAATTTAGAGCATACATTAAATAAAATTAGGGGGAAAATGCCCTTTATAAAGGTACAAAAAATTATTCCGATAAGAGTGTTTTCAAAAATGAAACATTGACAATAAGTTTAAAGGGAGTAAAGCCTCTGTTTAGGCTATAAAGAAAATGTATTTTGCCAAAAGAAGAACTTTTAATTTAAATAAATGTTAAATGTGTGATATGTTACCATATTATCATGCTTAATTGAATAATTGTAATGTGATGATCAGATGCAGATATCTAAATCAAAAAATATGGGTGGTTGGCGGGTGGATTATTGTTTATTTTTAACAACAGATTTGAGTGACTCAAAGTGCACCAGATTAATGAATTTATCTTTAAATGTACAAAATTTTCTCCCGGGGGGCATGCCCCCGGACCCCCCTGGTGTTACAATTTTACCACCTCCACCTCATTTTGAGCCAGGAAAAACCCTGATGTATATATATATATATATATATATACACACATACATATGCCATTATTGGATAAATGCTCCTTTTTTTCCTATTACAAAATTATATACATTTAGATTCTGCTCACTTAAAGGTAATCTTTAAAAACTCAAGTACTGGTATTGTTTAGAAAATCTCAAATGAATATACATTTTTCATACTTTGTTTTAACTTAGTGACGCCCTAATAAACTTGTTGCAAAGTTTATTAAATGAACTTTTGTAATATTGCTATTTATTGTTTATCAACCATAGCATGAAAATAATAATTTCCCAATATACGGACATCCCTACTTTTATCACACAGTTCTTACAAATATTTGCCTAATGCCATTGATTCTATCCTAAACTATTTCCAATAATATTCTAATGTTTACAATACAATTCTTCATTTAAGTATGATGTAAAAAATATTTTGAAACCAAAAGCATTTTGGGGGGTGTAAAACTATCCTGCTTAAGGTTGCAGCTGGTTTTTATATGGTTTCTAGCTGGTTTAGAATAGTGTAGTACAACTTGGTCAAGATTGGTTAGGTCTAGTAGTCCCCCTCGGACCAGCAACAAACCAGCAACCATGTACCAAAAACCAACTTGACCACCATAAGCTGGTAGCCTACTACCTAATTTTCATTAGCTAGTCTTAAAAGGTGACAAAGCTTGCACAGAAGATGACATAGCACTGAATTTTTGCAGCTCTAGCGGATACAGCAGCTGGAGTGTGTGTGTAGTACCTGGGTAGAGTGCCCTGCTGATCATGCCAGGTAGGATGATGAAGATCATGGGAAGCATCTTGAGATAGCTGGCAAAGATGGACGCCCCTTTGGCGTGACTCATATTCTTTGCTGACAGAGATCTCTGCACAATTACCTGCCAATGATCAATCAACATTATTATTTTGTTTTTACTGAATTCTCTTTGAAAAATTCATCAGAACAGTTTATAGTTTATGTCGAACCATTTGAAATTATGCCTGAAGGCTGTTTATCATTTTTCTTTTTCACGTATACCTTCCTCCCTTTCAGCTTTACCAGATGGTCTCCAGGCCACCTCTTCGAGACGGTTATGGCCGGGCCAAAGTGGTGATTTCAAAACCTAGAGTGTTCCATAGACCCCCTAAAAGCAGCGGCCATGTGACCAGGGGCCACAGGTACTTGCAGGGGAAGATGCATGGCCATGAACTCTCCTCAAGTGGATCAGGCCAGCAAAACCTAAACCGTTCTGGTCGGTCCCCCAGGAGACAAAGCCCCGCTTATACGATAGAAGGACTGCGAACAAGCCAATCACCCGCTCAGCGCCTCATTCACTCTCATTCTCTTTCCCCCACTCAACGGGCCTCTCAAACAAAGTCTCCATCTCCTCGTAGACGGGTCGAGACTCGCACGCCATTAGGGATCTCTTTATCTAAACTCGCCAGTTTCAAACATCTCAGGGTGAAGGATCCAGTGAACACATCTTTTGCTTTGGGGGATAAATTGTTGACGCATAGTCAAAGTGAAAAGTAACTGATTTTTAGTGGCTTTCTTCCTGTAAAAAACAACTTTGTATTGGGTACAAAGGCATGAATGTGTATTGATGTAGCCACCAGTCTCCACTGATAAAGGCTTTTCTCCTGGAGTTCAACTGGATCTATACTGACTCGAGTGTTACAGTGGCACACAAACACTGACAATTTCTGGACCGTGGCAAGGAGCACTTTTTGCATAAAGCCTTACTCTTTATTGACGTGCCTTTGAGTAATCTGTACTAGTGCAAGGGAATTTGGTGGTGGATTTATGACCATGGTGATGGCAATTTCACATTCACCTCTATTGTTGGCTAATTGTCTCAGATTGTGGGAAAAGGACGTTGAAAAGTTTGTTACAGTACAGACTGAAAGTGGGATATACAGGTGAAACTAGAAAAATTTGAATATCGTGCAAAAGTTTGTGTAATTCAAATTAAAAGGTGAAACTAAAATATTTAGGAAATATAACTATATATAAGTATGTATATGTATATATATAAATATATATAGCATGATGATACTTTTCAGAGGGCCGACATTTCTATTTAAAATCCTTTTTTATTGATTTCACATAATATTCTAATTTTCTGCGATTTTTAATTTGGGGTTTTCATAAGCTGTAAACCATAATCATCAAAATTATAACTTTTGCACTTTATTCAAATTTTTCGAGATTCACCTGTATTTTAAAACGCACACACTAATATTCTGAGTCTGCAGTTGTCCCTGGTTTTATCAGAGGAGATCAAGGCCTGTTCACACCAGGACAGATGTTTTGTGGAAAATTTGTTGTGATAAACATTTTAATTTTAGTTAACAGCTTTTAATGCATCTTTTCACATTGATTTAAACATTTGCTTGCTGTCAATGTTTTTTTTTTCTAAAAATAAGGTTAAAAGGTTTGCGCATTAGGTCACATGCCAAAAGTTGCTGTGATACGTAAAACTACGACTTTGTGGTACACACAAATCTAAAAACTATTTTGCTTAGAAACCTGGGTATTCCAGTTTCTTTCAATAAGCACCACTTACTTTCAGAAGTAAGTTTGTATTTACTTTCAGCCCATCTACAAGTTTTTACATTTTTATCTAAAAAAATTTGCATGCAAATATTTGACCACATTTTCATGCCAAAGATTTGTGTTGGTGTGAACAAGCCTTCAGCTTTTGAGTTGGAGTCAAGGTCAAACCCTCCAACATCCAGATCTGACCGTTTCTTATTCAGAAAATGCTGAATTTATTGCAGCATTCATTTCAGATACTGAGCCACTTTGCGAGGTGTTGAACTGTGGTCACGGCTGAGGACCTTAGCTAAGACCCAAATCAAGACTTTTAAGATTCGAGCCCCCAACCAGAGGACCAACTGTAATAAGACTCAGACCAAAACAACATTCATTGGGCCTTGAAGGGATTCCATCTCTTGACAGTATTTCTAGGAATTTATAATTTGTCTTTGATGATGTTTTTTTTCTTGCCTTCCAAGGAGGTTTGGAAATAAAATGCTTTGAAAGATGTTATGTGCACTATACTTTAAAGAAGGAAAGTGTTATAACTTTAATTATTACAAAGACAGTCTTCTAAATTGTCTCTCAACCATTGTGCTTATGTTTTTAAATAAATAAAGCTTAAAAAGCAAGGTGTTTTAAAGATGCTAGTCAGCACACACTGATTCCTACAGTTTCTGTAAGGATATACTTGAATCATTTGGTGATGTTTTCAGTGACGCAGGAGTCAACGTAGGCTTTAGTCAGGGTAGTTGTATACTTAATTTGACGCAAATTCCTCACAATCTCGTTTTCATTGCGTCAAATTAGATGGGTCTACCCTACCCTGACTTAGGTCCATTTCAGGCTTGGTAGATTTTTTTTCTCCTAAACCTTTATCTCTAAAACTGCAGTCTTGGTGGCAAACAAGTGATACATCAAATACAGTATCTTATAACAGAATGCAAGTCACAATGCAAATTACATTTGCAATACTGTCCTCTACTTGAGGCCTTTTACATTGTGTGTGTGAGAAGCAGGGTAGCTTATTATATTTTTGAGAGTAAGTGTGTTTAAGCATACCTGATCAGTGCACCAGTACCATGTTGCAAGAATGGTTAATCCCAGTGTCATGCCTGGCCAGGGTAGGTCTCCGTGTACAGGGTCTCTGAACAGGTGCATGGCATCAGGCCTGGGCAGGTGACATGTTGTGTTTGGGATGATCTTAGATGGCACCGCTTTCAAATACACACTCTCCAGGTTATTGTAGCCTCCAATTTTATTGAATGCTGTAACGTACATAAATACATATCAACTAAATCTACTACTGTTTTGGGTCAAATGTAGAGATTTGGCATAAAAATGTATCTTTGGTATTGTGGTATTGTCAAAAAAGAAACATGGCGTCAAAACACAATGTATATTTTAAATTGAATACAATTAAAAATATTATTTAAATTTCTTTAACTTGTTTAGACTTGTGTGTATCATTGTGTGTGTGTGCATTTTTCATTACATTTTCTGTTCTTTAAAACCTTTACAGATGGTGTTCTGTAAGTGGGTTAAGACAGTCATGGGATTTACCACATCCCCATGCAAACCAGTTATGCAGGTTTTAAAGCGTTTCAATGTGTCCTAACCGGACATGATGCGATAAAACCTCTCTCTTTGACAAAAATGTGAGGTGTGTTTTTGTTCATTCTGAACAGCTGTGTCGAGTTACGGGACATTTTGTTTGTTGCCTCTGACAGTCACAGTAAAATATGCTCCACATTACACCAAATATGTTTGTCTGTAACTGCGCAGCATCGTGTAATGTTTTCACTTTCTCTGAGAAAAGGCAGATTCCATCATAAGATGAAAGTTTGACAGTTACCTCAATAGCACCATGCACTCTTAAAAATAAAGGTTCTGTATTGGCATTGATGGTTACATTATGAACATTTACATTGCACTAAAGGTTATTTATAGTGGAAAAAATAGATCTTTAGATTATTAAACGTTCTTCACACTAAGAACGTTTGTGGTTCTTTTAAAAACTGTTCACTGCAAGGTTCTTCAGGGAAACCAAAATGTATATTCTATGGCATCACTGAAGAAACCCTCTTTTCGAACCTTTATTTTTAAGAGTGTTGGAATGTTGTTTTTTATTAAAGCTCTTGTTTGCATGAATATTCACGTGTGGAGTATTCACGTTTTTTAACGTTTAACGTTTGCTAAATTGTATGCATTAATGCAAATATAATTTTTAATTTCTGTATTTATTTTAGGCTATCTGGAAAAGTTATTTAAAAAAAAAAGTTCTAACGGTCCATTGCTATTTGTTTACAGTTATTTATGCTATTATTGATATTTAGCGATATTTATCTATTTATTTAGAAAATAGATAATATTTGGACCACATTTCACTATATCTCACATTTTTTACTATTACTTATTTTATTATTTTCATTATCAATAGGCAATTTTACAATATATAATATGATTTGCCCATAGACAACCTCAGATAAGTTACACCTGATTTTATCTGACATTTATATGCTGAACATATGGCATATCTGTACATGGAATGCATGGTTAAAAACCACATATAACCCTGAAAATGTGTCTGCCATAGCTGTTCTCACAACTGCCATCTGTTTTCAGCAGTGCACTTTCACAAGATGCTCTTACTTCCCTAGTGACAGCTGACATTAGATCACTGCCAGAAGAGAATAAAAGAAGAAGCCTGAGACTGACTGACCTGTAATGGTGAGGATGACCGCTCCAATGATCATGACAAAGGTCTGAAGAGTGTCGGTGTAGATTACAGCAGCCAAGCCACCTGGAGAAACAGAGGACTAAGCGGGTATTGCTCAATTCTCTCATGATGCTTTAATATGAGATGAGTCATTGGGGTCAAGTCTGAATCAGCACTTGTAGACAGAGGAGTAAATACAGTGACAGCAGAGCAGTGGATTAAAGTCATTATGCAATTATGCTGGAATCAGTCATGTAGACTATAATTACTGCAGCAGAAATGAACTGTTACTGAACCACTGGGCTTCTGTGAGAAAGTTCAAACAAGTTATCATTTAGTAGAAGCTTTTATCCAAACAATTGACAGTAAACCTGTGGTTAAGTACCTCACTCGAGGTTTGCACTGTCAAAATCTCAAACCAGCACATTTCCTGTTATCAACCCTGAGTTTTAACCATTATGCCACTCTATCCAGTTTTACAACATTGCAGTTGAAGAGGAATCTTCTTTAATACTGCAACAACGGTGTGACATCATAAGCTGTTTTGTCATGCTACACTGCTGATTGTTGGGAAAAGCTCAATTGTGGCAACTGCTCACTACTGAAACATGTACCGCTTTATACAATAAGCATCATGAACTATGATCATTTATTAATCTAGGTTGATGCAAAGTTATAAATATACTATTGTTCATTTTTGATTCATGTATTACGAACAAACATTAAATGTTAATTTATACTTGAGTAGTAGCCTATACAAAATGTAGCCTATTAGTAATGTAGAAATTAAAGGATAATTCCGGTATTTAGCACTTTGAGTCTATTTTAGTTTGTTTTGGATGAACTAGAGTGGTGGACACAGAGATTTTGACAATGGGTCCTGTCTCGACTTTTTGACTCTTTTAGAATCGCCTCTGACCGCTTCAGAGTGGCTGTCTATGGGCATGCACAAACATGTCCTTAAAAACAACCCTTAACGTTCGTTTTCAAAACTGTGACACTCACCGAGTGGTTAGTGGTGTTCGTTGATGATCCAAAACAAGTAGCGTAGCGAAATACAGTTTCTGTCGTGTTTTATTTGGCATTTTGTAAAATCGCATTGATGTCTGTTGGAGGACTCAGTGCTCGTTGATATTACTGCGCTACCGGAGATATATCGAGCGTAAGTTTATACGCAGTTGTGAGGTATCTGAAAAAATAGTTCCACTATAAATCATACATTGCACCAATATATTTGTTTTTAATCATCAACGAACACCACTAACCACTTGGCGAGTTGCACAGTTTTGAAAACGAATGTTAAGGGTTGTTTTAAGGACATGTTTGAGCATGCCCATAGACAGCCACTCTGAAGCGGTCAGAGGAGATTCTAAAAGAGTCAAAAAGTCGAGACAGGACCCATTGTCAAAATTTCTGTGTCCATCACTCTAGTTCACCCAAAACGAAGTAGAAAATAGACTCAAAGTGCTAAATACCGGAATTATCCTTTAACATTAACCTAGATTCATAAATGCTCTCGAAGTATTGTTCATTGTTAGTTTGTGATGCCTAATACACAAATAGACTACCATTCTCAAGTTTGCATTAGAAAGACAGTTAAAAAAGACCCCCCCCCCCCCCCCCAAAAAAAACCTTTCTATTTCAAATAATCACATTTCTTTTCAACTCTCTAGTTATCAAAGTATCAGTCTCCATGAAAACGTTAAGCATATTATGATAATGTTAAGCTTAACTATTTTCAACACTGCTAATGATTTTGGAAATTTGACATCACAGGAATAGATTACATTTCAAAATATATTCAAATGGAAAACAGTCATTTTAATAATATTTCACAATACGATTGTTTTTCATTCATGTTTATCAAATAATGCAGCTTTGGTAGGCATAAGAGACTTCTTTCAAAACACACAAACCAATCTTAATGACCCCAAACCTTTGAACGGAAAAACCAACCTGCAATAGTGTAGAGGGCAGTGACGACCAGCATGAGGACAGTGGAGAGGTAGAGATTCCAGCCCAAACAAACCTGGACAAACAGAGCTCCAGAGTACAGATCCGTCTGCAAACCACAGGATTTTAACATTTTAGGCTGCTCATAGATAGGAGACTTAATTGTGAAGTGTTTGTGAATGTGAAGTCATGACAACATATGTTTTTGCATTGCTTTAACTCATCACAATAAGTTAAGCAAGTTTTAATGCAATTTAAGTTGAAATGACTTAAACATCCAGGTTGATCGTACTTAAAAAATGTAAGGCAGCAACCTTTTTTTTACAGTTATACTGCATTTGAGTATCAACTCTGTTTGTTCATAAAGACAGTTGTTGACATATTAAAGGGTTAGTTCACCCAAAAAGGAAAATTCTGGCATTAATTACTCAGACTTGTTTCAAACCAGACAATCGTCCATCTTCAGAACGCAAATGAAGATCTTTTAAATAAAATCTGAGAGATTTCTGTCCCTCCACTAACAGCTACCTTGCCAGCTACATGTCACCCAGTGGTTTAACCTCAGTGTTATGAAGCAACACGAGAGCTTTGTTTGCGCCAAAAAACGCGCTGTTCACGAGAGCACCACGGCACATGCGAGAGCAGACGTTGTTGAACGCGCATTGGAGATTAATATTTTGTAAATACAGTGGTAAATTATGGTTGATACCTATCGCATTAATGGTTTATTAGCAAGCCAACAAGGAAGCACGGGCATTTGGGTGTGAGTGTTTTTATATGCCTGCAGTGAAAAACAGATGTTGAAACAGCTAAACTACATTCTCTTTCACAACTTTAAATACCTTGGGTGCAGAAACATGCCAGCACAGCAATACATGACTGAAAAAATTAAGCCTTTGTAGATTAATGTTTGACTTTTAGCTTTGTGTGATTGAGACAGCAAAAAACATGAGTGAATGTATGTGTGTTTTCATGCTCACTGAGATCTTGGTAAACACGGACAGCATCAAACTGAGAACTGACAAGTACGTTCGAATTCGCTCTCCTCCAAACCGCCGACCCAGATACTCTGGCATTGTGACAATCTGAGAGAGAGAGAGAGAGAGAGAGAGAGAGAGAGAGAGAGAGAGAGAGAAGAGAGAGAGAGAGAGAGAGAGAGAGAGAGAGAGAGAAGAGAAGAGAGAGAGAGAGAGAGAGAGGGGAAGAGAGAGAGAAAGTGCAGAAGGGAATGGCATGAATCTAAGCAAATTAATAAGCAAATCTGGGAAAGTAAAACGTGGTGAGTTTGTGTGTGAGAGAAAGAGATTGTGAGTCTCTAACACGTGGCAGTATTAAACATAAGTTCTGAATTATTAATTCAGATGGACTGTATAGCTCAGCTAGAACAGCAGTATGAACAGTGAGGCAGTGTAGGCTACGTCTAAAACTCACCCCAGAAGACACATAAACTGGGACAAAGACCCAGGCAAGAGCCAACAGGACATAAGTTGCCTAATAAAGAAAGAAATAGTTAGTGCACTGTGGAAAATCAAATTCTTCATCAGTATCAATTTATGTTCCAGTAAAAAAAAACATTTAAACATCTCATTTTACAACACGATCATTTTACTTGAGGAGCAAAACGATGAAAAATGAATAAAAATAAAATAAAATGAAAAAAATTAGATATTTGTGTTTGCACTGAATATACAGTGGCCCTAAAAGGTATTTTGAAAATTATGACACATATAAATTTGTATTTTGTCATCGAATCTAATGACATTCAAACAGCTAAAAGGAATATTTCACTCAAAAATTAAATTGTTTATTCGCCCTCATGTCATTCCAAACCTGTATGACTTTCTTTCTTCCACAAAACACAAAAGGAGATATAGCCTACTGAATAATATTTCAACTGTTTACACGCATAACATGTAAAGTTAATGGGGTCCAATATGACATTGGACATCACTGTGTTTCATTGTATGGAGGAAAAAAAAAAAAAACAGACATTTTAAAATATCTTCTTTTGTTGTCCACAGAAGAAAGTAAGTTATACAGGTTTGAAGGGACATGAAGGTGAATAAATAATGACAGAACTTTCATTTTTGGGTGAACTATAACTTTGTGCAATTTAAGTCTCTCTTTTTTTGTGGAGTTTAGTCAGAAGCATTAGGGTTTTATTTATTTCACATTTCACATATACACCTCTATAAATTTAGAGAACATGTACAAGTAAAAAGACAAACTACTTAAGACTTAAGATAGCCTACTACTTTATTTTTTACTGACATTCTAGACAAAAACCAAGAATTATATTTTCAGTAGCACTTTATTTTACAGTCCTGTTACCCATGTACTTATTACAATTAATTAATAACTGGGTAATAACTTGGTACTAACCCTGAACCTTCCCCTAAACCCAACCATAACCCCTGTAGTTACCTTATTACCCAGTATTTTCTTAGGTAAGTACACTGTAAGTACACGTACTGTAAAATAAAGTGCAACTGAATTTTCAGCACCCATAAATAATATAGTTTTAAGACAAAAGCTGGTCTTTTTCTCCCCCTAGTGCTGATCGAATGCTGGTGCATTTACATGAACTGCTAGATTTTTACGTGTTAAAGCAATTATCAATAACGAATTATGACAAATACATATTTTGCATTTGTTGAGAGAATGAGGTGTTAAAACATGATGTCTCTCACATTCCATTCAAATCCAGCGACAGCGATCCCTCCTGCTGCTCCTGTCCCGGCCAGCCCGATGAACAGTCCTGAACCCTCACTGCTGGCGAACAGAGATGCGCCAATCTGCACACATTCACTGATATATCAGTGCCATTCAGGACCGACCACGTCAATCACATTTACAGATTGATTTACTACAATCCAGCTTCACACTCAGTATTTATAAGATCGTTGACAAGTCATGTTAGGCAGTGTCATGCTGTGTGACATAGCCTGCATTTCCTTTTGAATTATTATTAATTGTTAACAAACATGTATTCATTACTTGAATGAGCTCATTGTTTCTGCTTTAAATTAATAAATGGTTTAAATGAATTAGCTAACTGTGTGATTTGTGCGTGTGTACATTTCTGAAATACATAACTTTGGACATCTATACTGACAGATCACTATAAATTGTAATGTAGACAAGCATTTTTTGTGAAGCTGCATTTCACAATATGTAATGTAAAAAGCAAGGTGACATTTTATTATAGCCTATTGTCAGGGTTGGGTGCAGGTGACCGAAGATGAGGACACGGAAGCTTCAATATAATAGTTTTAATTACAAAAATGAAACTTTCAAAATCAAACAAGAACAAAACTCCAGGAATTCAGGGTTAACACACAACCATACATTGACGACGACCGACAAACACTCAGGGAAAACACAGGGCTTAAATACACTGAACCAAACAAGATAATTAACTGAAAACAGGTGCAGAAAATTGGACACAAACGAGGAGCGGGAAAACTAACAGGACTAAACCAAAATCACAAAAGACAGGGGAAGACAAGATCTCAAAACATAACTAAATACATCAAAACGTGACAGTACCTCCCCCCTCCCCGAAGGTCGCTCGTCCTCGCGCCGTATAACATCCAAAGGGGTGGGAGGGTGGGCGCCCTGGAGGCTGACGAGGGCATGGTGTTGGTCCGGGAAGCCTCCAGGGCGGAGCAGGCTGTGGGCGTGGCCATGGCGGCGCAGGCTGTGGGCGTGGCCAGGGTGGAGCAGGCTGTGGGCGTGGCCAGGGCGGAGCAGGCTGTGGGCGTGGCCAGGGCGGAGCAGGCTGTGGGCGTGGCCAGGGCGGAGCAGGCTGTGGGCGTGGCCAGGGCGGAGCAGGCTGTGGGCGTGGCCACGACGGTGCAGGCTGTGGGCGTGGCCACGACGGTGCAGGCTGTGGGCGTGGCCACGGTGGAGCAGGCTGTGGGCGTGACCATGGCGGAGCTGTGGGACCCTCGGGCGTCCAGGGCGGAGCTGTGGGACCCTCGGGCGTCCGGGGCGGAGCTGTGGGACCCTCGGGCGTCCAGGGCGGTGCTGTGGGACCCTCGGGCGTCCAGGGCGGAGCTGTGGGACCCTCGGGCGTCCAGGGCGGAGCTGTGGGACCCTCGGGCGTCCAGGGCGGAGCTGTGGGACCCTCGGGTGGCCATGGCGGTGAGGACCCCTCGGGTGGCCATGGCGGTGCAGGCTCTTCAGGTGGCCACGGCGGTGAAGACCCTTCAGGTGGCCGTGGTGGTGAAGACCCTTCGGGTGGCCATGGCGGTGCAGACCCTTCAGGTGGCCACGGCGGTGAAGACCCTTCAGGTGGCCATGGCGGTGAGGACCCTTCAGGTGGCCATGGCGGTGTTATTTTTTTCAGGCCTCCATGAATCTTTGGCCGGCCACGGCGAAGGCGTATAGCGCCCCCCCAAAATTTTCTTGGGGAGGACAGGCTCAGGATCGGGAACTGACTTGACATCAACGGGCGCTGGGTCAACGGGTTCTGGGTCAACGGGCTCTGGGTCTGGGTCAACGGGCTCTGGGTCTGGGTCAACGGGCTCTGGGTCTGGGTCAACGGGCTCTGGGTCTGGGTCAACGGGCTCTGGGTCTGGGTCAACGGGCTCTGGGTCTGGGTCAACGGGCTCTGGCTCTGGCGCTGGGTCAACGGGCTCTGGCTCTGGCGCTGGGTCAACGGGCTCTGGCTCTGGCGCTGGGTCAACGGTCTCTGGCTCTGGCGCTGGGTCAACGGGCTCTGGCTCTGGCGCTGGGTCAACGGGCTCTGGCTCTGGCGCTGGGTCAACGGGCTCTGGCTCTGGCGCTGGGTCAACGGGCTCTGGCTCTGGCGCTGGGTCAACGGGCTCTGGCTCTGGCGCTGGGTCAACGGGCTCTGGCTCTGGCGCTGGGTGCATCATGGGACTCGGAACTGGACGGGGCCAGCACATCAGGGGACTCGGAACTGGACGGAACCAGCATTTCAGGGAGCTTGGGGCTGGGCTCAGGCTCTGGCGGGCAGGCGACGGGCTCAGGTTCTGGCGGGCAGGCGACGGGCTCAGGCTCTGGCTGGATGTGGCTGACTTGAACCCCAGCCTCGGCAGCCTTCTTTTTGGCTAACCGCACTGATATCAGCGGGGGATCAGTCAAACTGGATATCATCCAGGGAAATCCAGGGACAGATCTGGTGGCAGGGCTGATGCGGCGTGGAGGTTTTGGTGGGCAGGCGATGGGCTCAGGCGCTGGCGTGCAGGTGATGGGCTCAGGGGCTGGTGTGCAGGTGATGGGCTCAGGGGCTGGCGGGCTTGGTACTGACTGGAGTGGGAGATCCTCCACGAGGTATGTGGATCCACACGCCCACAGTGTGTGATCCACGAACTCCAGGAAGGATAGATGGAGGTCCCTTACCAGAATTATCTGGGCTAGTGGGTCTTTCAGTCCACCCCAGAAACTCCTTGTAAGTTCCTCCTCATCCTGAGTCTCATCATCATACAGCTTTATGTAAAGTCCTGCATACTCTTCAAGTGAGCGTTCCTCTTGGAAGAGGATTGGGTTGTCGAAGGGGCTCACCTCTTTGTTTTTCCTCCTTCGGCCCATATTTTGATTTTAAGGTCGATCGTTCTGTCAGGGTTGGGTGCAGGTGACCGAAGACGAGGACACGGAAGCTTCAATATAATAGTTTTAATTACAAAAATGAAACTTTCAAAATCAAACAAGAACAAAACTCCAGGAATTCAGGGTTAACACACAACCATACATTGACGACGATCGACAAACACTCAGGGAAAACACAGGGCTTAAATACACTGAACCAAACAAGATAATTAACTGAAAACAGGTGCAGAAAATTGGACACAAACGAGGAGCGGGAAAACTAACAGGACTAAACCAAAATCACAAAAGACAGGGAAGACAAGATCTCAAAACATAACTAAATACATCAAAACGTGACACCTATGTCATATGTATAAAAATTATATACAGGCACATATTTGTATGACCTAATTTTTTGTGACCTCATTTTAATTGCGATAGTACATGGAATTGTAAAAATGTGTTTGTCACTATGCAGGATTAATGAAAGCCACTGCAAAAGAAAAAGAACGTGATGAAAATGAAACAGAGAACATAAAATATATGCCTTCTCTTATTACAGAGGGGTCCGAATGTCTCAAACCACTAGTAAAAATGCTTTATTTGGAGTCTTTTTTATTTATACAATTATATGAGCAAAATGTTTAATTAACATTAATATAATGTATTTGGTGTGTCCATATTTTGCTTGAATCTCCAGCTGCATGAAGTTACCCTTATAAATCTATTAAATTGAACATTATAAACGTATTTACTGTAATTTTTGTAATTGTTACTGTAATTTTTGATCAATTTAATGCGTCCTTGCTGAATTAAAGGTGTAGCTTTTCTTCTAAAATAAATCCTTTTTTATTGCCTGTGTGTGAAGGGCTTGTAATCACACATTACAATGATCCACTTGTCGGGTTTTTCTTTTACCTCTGAAGGCCAATATTCATATTTCTATGTGAAGGTTCCGGGTTGGATTTACCGCGAAATCCATCGGATGTGACGTGCGTGCGCACTCCCGATACTCTCTCCTCTTTATATACAGTCTATGCGACGGCACTGCAGCGAACTACATGAGTCTGATAACACCACACGACCTGCCTCCAGCACAACACACACTCCAACACAAACTCCACATAAATATGAAAAAACAAAAAAAGTTTTATCTGCTGAAGCTCGTCAGGCCAAACGTGAATCGGATCAACTTCGGACGAAAACACGGATCAACATCGGCGGAGCGTTTGAATTATGGAGAGACCTCCGCTTTGTTTTAGGTATAGGTATATATTTAGGTATAAAAACAGACCCGGAGTTGGCTTTCATCCCTATTGTGATGCTTTCTCCGGTGTGTAGAAAGTCTCAGTGTGGGCGATACCATGAGTGCTCGCTCTTGAGTTTGAGAATGCGGATGAGCGCTCTTGTAAAAATTGGTTGCAATCTGAAACATCACCCCTAGAGGCCACTAAAAACTACATATAGCCCCTTTAAAGTATTAATACATTCCTTACCCTAATTTTTTTTTTTTTTTACATTTTTGAATGATAGTGTATCATGTTTTCAACAAAAATATTGATAATAATAAGGGCATGTTTACACAACAACTATTTTAAATATATATATATATATATATATATTAACGACTTTTAATTTGTGTTTTCGCATATACAGACAACGTTGTCAAAACTATATCTGTTCACAAGGATCCACGAAAACGACTAAAACACTGTATTATCCTGTCAGGACAGTATTGGTGATGTCACTGATGTAAAGAAACACTATGTGCTTATAGACTGAACACATGATGTCACTGTTTTCACAAATTCAAGTTTCTGTAGTTTACAACAACAGTATCGTTTTCAAAAACTTTGAAACCAGTTTTTAAAAGTTCCAGGTCCCCAAAAAGCCGCTGTTGTGTAAGTGAATGGCTTTAAAAAGTGTTGTTTTTAGTTGAAAACGGTGTCATGTAAATCAGCATATTAGGGGCTGTTTAATTTCAACTAAAAACTAAAAATTTCAACTAAAAAAAATGCAATGCGTTTTTGCAGTTCAATCACATGACAACAGCATTTTGGGTCCTGAAAACACAAACTTTTAAAAACGGGATTCAAAGTGCAAGTTTTTGAAAATGATACTGTTATTGTCTCTAAACTACAAAAACGTGAATTTGTGAAAACAGTGACGTCATCGTTTTCGTGGATCTGTGTAAACGGAGGTTTGACAACACTGTCATCTGTAGTCTGCATGAAAAATGCTAATTTTTACTACATGTACATGATTTTTAGTACATCACTGTCGTGTAAACGTACCCTTGAAATGATTTCTGAAGGATCATAATTGTACATTAGAGCAAACTATTTTAATTATTTAATTAGTTTGGGGCATATTCATAAATTTAAATTCGGTTTTGTAGTTTGACTTTTGACACAACTGTATATAAATTCTGACCTAAAATCTGGATGTTAAAAATATTCACATTCATGTTATTTTTCAATTACCTATTTAAAGTAACACCAAGTAGCTTTTCCTCTTCGGTCGCCCTACTGGTTGGAAACGAAATTGTCCATTGCCGCTGTCGTAAATAATTTAGCCTACCCGCGCTCGCTGTTTATCCAGCACCGGCTTTAGAATGAACGATGTCCACAGACAAGGTAGAGTATGTTACATGATTTCATGAAAGGATGATGTATTGCGACATCAGAAACGAAGAAACGTAATAATGACTATTGTAGCGCTTGACGTAAAGCAGTCGAATTTTATAGTTCTTTTTGTGCACGGGTTACTACCCGAAACCCGAAGTTACATAGTGCCAGTAAAAGCGATACAGACCACGTCAGGCTATGGCAGACGAGTCATTTAACTTATTTTAGGTCGATGTACCATCACAAGGGTCTTGGAAATATATTATGAAGGTTAAAAAACTACATAGTGTTACTTTAAAAAAAAACTTTATTCAACATTGAGATCACTTTTATCACATCAACCTTTGTAGTTTATTACTCGACTACTCAAAAGTAAATTTTTATTTTTAGGTTGTAAAGTAAAATTTATCTCCTCATTATACGGCTTAAAGCATATAAATTAAATTAAATGTATGCTTATATATTGCTTCAATTGGTTCAGTTTACATTAGTTCTCACTCACCGGCCACCAAGCCATGTCTCTGCCAGCCAGGAAATATCCACTTAGTGTGTTTCGACTCACTCTGCAAGATGACTGAAACACACAAGAGTTTATTCGGAATTTAAATGGGGTTGTATTTCCCACTCTAATATCTTATATGTTAGAATAAAGTAACATTTAAAAAAAAAGATCCTTTCTAAATCCACAGTTTACATCCACATGTTCTTAAACACAATTGTGATCTATTCTTTTTAAAATATCACTCTTAGAAAAAAGGTTCTATATAGAACCTTAAAGGATTCTGTGCTTCATACATTTTAGGTGTTCCCATCATAGGTTCATTTTAAGGATTTAGTTTTAATTAAGTAATTCATCATTTAAAAAAAAAAAAAAATTTCATGAATGAAAAATGAAATAATCCCTTAAACATGAAAGTATTATGTAATCATTTAATACATTCTCCGTATGTATAACCTTTTTCTGCAAAAAGTACATTCAACCCCATTAAACCTTTTTTTCTAAGAGTGTAAAAGCACTGTGACAACAGAAAATATATATAATTTTTGACACAGCTAATACACACACATGCAATAAACAAATATGTCTCACCCATATTCCAACTGCGACGTTCAATAAAAAATACGCTCCGATTACAATGATATCAGATACGCTGAAAGACTGGGAAAGGGCAAAAAATTTAGTGGTAGAGTTAGACGCCATGTCCTGCCTTCACACACACTACACACAGACTAAGACCACAAGGCAAAGAGGCTAGAAGACACAAGGTGTTCCGGTCAGCCAGCTCTGTGTATGAATTGATCATTAAACACATCAGTTTAATGAAGCAAACTTGGACCTACATGAAAACAACAAGGCAGATGAAACACATCCGTGAAGACACACACACACACACACACACACACACACACACACACACACACACACACACACACACACACACACACACACACACACACACACACACACACACACACACACACACACACACACACACACACACACACACACACACACACACACACACACGCTTAGATGTGTAATCAGAGCATTTAGACGTGTGATCTAACTAACCTAATGTGACTGACAGAGTCTAAAAAACATCCCTAGACACACTTAAAGTGAATCATTTACTTAAACACCAACTGGTTCCAGCCATTAACACACACACACATGCACTAACCGTCAGCATCAATCTTACACATGGACATAAGTATACCTTCAGTGTGTGGGGTCACTGTTCACATTAGCAGTGCTTTATTTGACAGTGTGGCAGGAGTATTTGCAATCTAATTTCTTTGAAAATGCACCACATTTGACCCATGATAAAGTTAATTAGTAAAAAAAAGAAAAAAAAAAAAAAGAAATGTGACTTCTATTTTCCAGAGTATTTCTTTCTAGTGTCATTTCATTTTAAATGATGGCAGTGTAAATGGTTCCGGTGACTTTCTGTCCCTCATTGAGTTATTTATTATATTGATACTATTATTTTATCTTTTGAAAAGTGTAATGTCGGATAAGATTTTGCTCTTACGCTCACCAAGGTCGTATTTATTTGATCAAAAATACAGTAAAACAGATATTGTCAAATGTTATTACAATTTAGAATACGTGTTTTCTATTTTCATGTTTTTTCTCATGATGGCAAAGCTGAATTTTCAGCATTATTACTCCAGTCTTCAGTGTCACATGATCCTTCAGAAATCATTCTAATATGATAATTTGCTGCTCAGGAAAAATGTCTTATTGTTGTTGAAAACAGTAATATTTTGTGGAAACTGTGATACAGTTTTTTCAGGATTTTTTGATAGAAAATTCAAAAGAACAGCATTCATTTGAAAGAAATAGCAGTTAAAAGTCTTATCTATCTCTTTATATCGGTTTACTGCATCCTTGCTGAATAAAAGTATTAAAGTATTAGAATCTATCTAAACCTAATAGGCTACTTTTGACCCCCCCCCCCCCCTTTTTTTTAAATAACACACAGTATAGTATTTATTGCACTGTCTTACTAAAAAAAATCATTATATTACAGTAATGAGAATCTAATGAGAATCCACACTAGGAATAATAGAAATAGAAATAGGAAAGAAAAGCCACATCTGGATGCATTACGCTACATTACACTTTCATGCTGAAAAAATGAGTGCGCTCTTACTGTAGCTCAATGCTTTTCCTGGATATTGACTGTACCTTCTGGAAGGGTTTAGTTGCAGCCCCAGTCAACACACCTGCTGAATTAGCTGATTCAGTTGTGTTTAATTACAGTTGGAACTAATCTCTGCAGGAGAACACGCTCGGTGGACTAGTGATTAAAGTTGGCAAACACAAATATAGCGGATTCCAGGTTGGACAGAGCCAGGAACTGGTAGGAGGGGGAATCTCCCGGTGGATAATTTGGATAATAAGTTTTACCTCACAAATAACTGGGTATCAATTTAGTTATTGCAATCCTGAAAACTGACAGTGCAAAATAAGTAAAGAACGGCTAATTACACACTGACTGATGTGGGCTAGAACGAGCCCAAATTAGACATCTGCTCTGGTTTTGCTGACACCCTTAGGGAGTAATGTATCGTATCGCAGACTTTTAATTGTAAGATTGTCACCAAAAATGATGTCTGAAATGACAGAGATAAGGAGTAAGAGAGCGATTAAATTATGTGATAATAATCATAGCAGTATGGCTATCAGTGTCTGACGGCCACCAATGAGATTTAAAGAAACAGCTCACTTAAAAATAAAAAAAAGAAGAAAGAATACTGTTGTGTTTCTTTCTTCTGGGGAATAGAAGTTTTCATATGTTTCACCATACTGGAACATCATTTGCATATTAAGCATAACTGACATTAGTGTGTGATGCACCATCAAGGTTTTTAACTAAATACAACTTACATTTTCATCTGTTCATCTGTTGCTCCTTTTTCTGTTTTTTTAACCTTGCCAGGTTGTGGTCACTGTCATTGTATGCTTTTGTTTTGTTGTGTGAACTTATTGTGAAATATTCCCTTTTGTGTTCAGAAGAAAGAAGGTCAGATTTGGAATAGCTACTGTATGTGTGAGTAGCCTAAATTATTTATTATTTTGGATGACATGTTCATTTAATATTGTGCGTCTTCCTCCCTTCTTCAAAGGACCGCGTGCCTTTGGCTCAGTGTACACGGTCAATACCTACCCCACTACAACTTGTCCTGTGACCTTTTTCCTCAAAAACAAACACGCTCGCTCACACACAAAAACAACACACACTGCTTCCATCCCTTTTAATCTGTCAGCTCATGGGAAAGGGTCTATTTAGTCACGCCCCCTGATGGATGCAGCACCATCAATTTAACCAAGCTCGCTCTCTCTCCTCTCTCTCTCTCTCTCTCTCTCCTCTCTCTCTCTCTCTCTCTCTCTCTCTCTCTCTCTCTCTCTCTCTCTCTCTCTCTCTCTCTCTCTCTCTCTCTCTCTCTCTCTCTCTCTCCTCTCTCTCTCTCTCTCTCTCTCATACAGTGGCAAGCTGCATTAATATTAATTCCTTTAATGTGCTTTTATGTTAATTATGATTACTAGTGTGTCATCCAGACTAGCAAATTTAAAATTTGAATGTATTAATTTACTTAACCTTTCTGTAAGGTTGAAGTTTTGTGGTTACCATTGTGCTGAAGAGTTGGTATACATGAAGGTATACACTACAACGACTCTATAAGCAATGACTGTGTTAACACCATTGACAAGTAATATTTTATTTGTTCATTAGATTTATGTTAAAAAAGTTAGTTTGTGTTATATTAGCTGTTTATTTTAACTGAAAATAATAAATAATAATAAACGTGACATGACTTTACTAGAGTGCCGAATTGCAGAGCTTGTGCAAACACATATTCACGTTGCTATGATCAGATGCTTTTCTTACTTTATTTAAAAAAATGCTTGCTGTTGCGCTTTTTTTGTTATTGAGAGAAAAGCATGCAGCAAATATTTATATATTCATCTAAACGTCACTCTCAGCAGAGTGGGCGGCTAACAGTATGTCGCTGGTCACATATTTCGAACTTCGTTTTGCCCCAAAGTGAAGACTGAAAAAGAACTCCACCGTGAGTATTCGGGGCCTTAATGATATTAAAAACTTGCGTTTAATGCTACAAATTATTAAGTTCCCCCAACTCAATTATTTGTTGGATGAACATAATTTCAGTTAAAATTGTCATAGTTCAAAAAGATAGATGGTTTAATTTCAGTTAGTGGCAGTTTTTTGTTTCAGATCCCACTTTCACCTCCAGATAGCATGCATCAGTGTTTTTTTTTTGTTTTGGTAATGTGTTTTTACTATAAACTAGGCCTATTCGTTTTTTTCTAGTACTAACTAAATATATATTTTTTTAATTCTAGTCAGTTTTTTTAAAGAATAAATGTTAAATCAGCTTGCCATACACACACAGATAGTACACACACACACACACACACACACACACACACACACACACACTTCATGCGCACATGAGAAAGCGACAGCGGATTACAACCTCCAGCGCCCGCGCGCACATCTGCCTGGATGTTTACGTAATATATACGGTCTCTCTACGAGCTTCGGGTCAAAGAGACGGCTTGCGTTTTGATTTACACAACATCTGATATTTTTGTAACGAGCCATGTCACCGTGCGTAAATACGCGCAAGGTTTCCGCGCCGTCCCTTTAACCTGAAAACGATTGGATTCTGTCACCTCAGTACGCAATAAGACCCTGTTCGTCGTTAGCGACTGCGTGGACGCCACTGGTCACTTCACTGGGCATGTAAACGCGTCTTGCGCGTCCCTGCGCACTCGACCTTTTAACGATGAACGGCGAGGATGTGCTGGCGTTAACGGCACCGTTATGGTCGCCTGGTCCCCTGAAGATGCGCTGGATGTAAAAGTATAGCCATGACTGCATGTGTGAGAGAGGGTGCTTGAGTGTGTGATTGAACAGGATGGGGAAAGAACAGGAACTCTTGCAGGCGGTGAAGACGGAGGATCTGATTACCGTCCAACGGCTCCTCCAGAGACCCAAACAGGGCAAAGCAAGTGAGTATCACACCCACCGATCTTAAATGTCTCATCACACCCTCCACACACCCCCTTGCTATTGCTTCAATGACCACTTAAACCGACGCGGCTTTTGAATATGTGATATTATATGGCAAAACACTTTGCTTTAGCGAAATACATAAATGTGTGGTGAACAATTTCGTGCATTTTCAATCAATTCCCTCTTAAGAGCATGTAGAAAAAGGACTTTGTAGGCCTTCTGTATGTTAGTGTCGTATAGCTACGCGTCTAGGGTTGGATTGGGAACCTATAATCGTTTATGGTTAAGGACCGCTTACATTTTTAAAACGTACCGAAACTAAATTATTTTTGTAGCGTTCACGAACGGTTATCGTGGGGTTTTTTTCAGGAGCACCCTTTACGTCCAGTTCAATTTCTAAACGAAACGTTCCGATTAGTGACTCAAAATCATACAGCGCGCCAGGGTCATCCAAATGACTCTGGAGTGAGTCTGTTCTTTTTAGTTATTATCAGCGCAGACATCTACATTCGCTGATTATAACGGAAGAGTTCCACTTAGTCGCGTCGCTCAGTGTAGATGTATCGTCAATTCTTGTTGATGGCTGTGGCGGGCCGCGCCGAATCCGCTTTGATGTCCAGATGAGCGCGCGCTCAGATATGGCAGGTGGCTCAAGATCGCCAAAGATTAAAGAGATGGAGTATTGAAGAAAACATGTTCAGATGGATATTGACATTTTACAGTTATGGCTCATTAAGTACCTGACCATTTTTCATATTATATCGATTTATAATGTCGATAGATACCATCTTTATTTTATATCAAAGTAGCCTACTATTATTCCTATCAGATAGCTAAACGTTGTCCTTGATTTATTTTCAGCTACCTGTAGATAGATAGATAGATAGATAGATAGATAGATAGATAGATAGATAGATAGATAGATAGATAGATAGATAGATAGATAGATACCATCTTGTTTGTCCATGTTGGGAAGCATGAGGCTTGGGAAGGGAAGAGGGATTATATTAGTGAAAAGCGCCAGATGTCGGAGTAATAAAGTGTGTGAGTACATGAGAGAGAGAGAGAGAGAGAGAGAGAGAGAGAGAGAGAGAGAGAGAGAGAGAGAGAGAGAGAGAGAGAGAGAGAGAGAGAGAGAGAGAGAGAGCCACTCACGCAGCTGTTTGGGCGTCTGTCCATTATGACGTGTAAAGGGGCGTTCACGCTGACTGTGATTTTATCATTAGAGGTCGCCAGGTCACATTAATATTTGAAATAGGTAGGCTGTACCGTATATGTATTGCTAGGTGCCATCATTTAAAACATCCACACCAATGCACAATAACATTATAAGCATGCGCTGCAGTTTTGTGGTCTGTCACTTTAAATGTTCAAGGTCTTTAAAGTAGAATGGATTATGATTGGCTGTCAGTGTTTTTATCTTTCATCAGCTAGAAAAATAGTTTTGAAAGTGATTCCAAGATATAATTCCTCTGTGGCGTTATCATTATAGCTGTGGTGTGAACTGCTATTCCTTTACATTTAGAATGATTTTATATCTGTTGTATAATAACAATGTATAATATACATTAGTTATCATCTTTGAATCATCCCATAAAATGTTCTGTTATGATTATAGTTATCGTCCTTGGTGTGAACGGGTCTTAAAACAGAGTTTTATCTATCTGAATCCATATTGAGGATGCAGATAGTATTTTACTGTTTTGGTGGGTCACAAATCATGCTTGTTTGGAATTTATTTTCCTCTTTTTTAGACAATAAATCCTATACAGTCCTTTACTATACATACAGTGACTGTTGCACAAGATCAGGCACACGGCACACAAACATATGTGCACACATGCCTATAATTGAAATGCAATTACCACTTCCAGTGCGGGTAACATCCCAGGTGGTCAGAGATGCATCTCCTGCTATGGTAGGAGGGGCGGCCTGAATGAAAGCAGGCACCCCTCTTCTCTCTCTCTCTCTCTCTCTCTCTCTCTCTCTCTCTCTCTCTCTCTCTCTCTCTCTCTCTCTCTCTCTCTCTCTCTCCTCTCTCTCTCTCTCCTCTCTCTCTCTCTCTCTCTCTCTCTCTCTCTCTTACTAGTCTCTCTCTCTCCTCCTCTCTCTCTCTCTCTCTCTCTCCTCTCTCTCTCTCTCTCCTCTCTCTCTCTCTCTCTCCCTCTCTCTCTAAACAGTATTATATATAGATATACTGAAGATGCCCTTCTTTTCCTTGTGTTGGTAAAGAAACACCATCATCTAGAAAAAATAGCACAGATTTGTGTGTGTGCTGAGTAAAGACCTGCATGAAGACATATTTACCTTTGTATATATTCTTTTAAGAGAGTGTTATTGTTTTCCTCTGAAGGCATAGTAAAAGTGAGGATCATTGGTGTGTCGGTATGCCAAGCTGCATACATCCTTTCTGTAATGGTTGCTAAACCCTTGCTAACACCTTTATGTCAATGTCCAATATGTTCTGCTGTTGGGCTCATCTCAGAAAGCTACATCATCTCTCAAGAGGCTCATAAATTAAAATGTATGTTCTCTAAAGGTTTATTACATGATCTCCTTGAACTTTCTTTCCCTTGACCTTTGATACCTTCTCCCTTTTGGTTCCCTTGAAACTACATCAGAAAAAAAGTGAATTTAGCACACATTTTTTTCCACACAAGTGAATTTATATATATGTTGTTTCAACTATGGTGTCCGAGTGAGTGGCCATTGACTCTTGAATATGGATTTAATTAGATAGGCAGGGCAAAAAATAAGGATTGTAAATAGTTGATGCTGGTAATTAATAAGGCTATAGTTGCTTTTAAAGTTCAGTTTAGTGTTATTAATATGGTTGTAAGCTAATTTATGCTGTTTTATTTGAAGCCTCCATTATGGAGGTCATCGCTTCTAAACCTTACATTTGTTGGTGATACTGGGTACATTCCCAACATTTCTTTTGAAGCATTGCCTGCTTTTGTGTTTTGTAATTGTTATGAATGAACATGTAGATTTGCGTATTAACTGACCTGATATAAAGTACGTTTAACTAGTATTTCTATGTAGATAAATCGCTTTTGTGCTTACATACCTTTAAAATGTTTAAAATCAAAAAGTATTTTTATACTCTTTTAAACAACATGTGTTGCTCACCATTATCTGAACAAAATGATTCAGTAGAGCTTCACTAATTAAATAGTGCCTGTAAAATATTGATATATCTTAACCAGGATGATTTGACACTGTTGCTTCGACACTGTTGCTTCGAGAAACTCCTTCTTGTTCTAGAGCAGTTAAATGTTGTTCTTGCATGGACAGTTAACCACTGATCATTGACACTAGGGCACTTAAAACACCTGCTACTGCGATTAGCATATATAGCAGGAACTATAGGCCTATTCCAGTTCTGTTTCAGCATTTCAAAGAATTTTCTTGTTTAATGTGACTGAATTAACCTGACTACATCAGATACCATCAATAATGTAATTTAAAGGGCAACTATTATGGCATTTAAAATATTCCTAATATTGTTCTGGGAGTCCCCAACAACAGTTTTACATGCATGCAATGACAAAAAACACTTTTGTTTTCTTATAATATGCATTTATTTTTACCTGATTTGCTCACCGACTCCCTAATGATTCGTTCAACGACTCATTTTTCCAAACCCCTCCTTTACGTGACGCTAATTTGCGGTGATTGGTCAGAGGACCCAGTAAGTTATTTTTTGCGTTAACCCAACGCTTAAACATATTGATAAAGCGCTGCAGTACTACAATACGCTCTATTCTTTATGACAACTCCAATAACAACAACAAACATTTTACATATTTCAAAAAAAGTAATGACATTGGAGACCTAGAAGCTGCGCTGAGTGTAACTTACACAACACACACACACACACACACACACACACACACACACACACACACACACACACACACACACACCACACACACACACACACACACACACACACACACACACACACACACACACACACACACACACACACACACACACACACACAACTTATTGAGCATGCTACAAAACCCATAAAAGCAACAATTATTAGTAATACTTACAGGTTGTGATTCGGAGGAGGAAGCTGATCCAAATAAACTTGGTACTGAACCTTCATTCAGTAACGTTATCAGACGGCTCGCGAATCCACACTTGAAAGCATTTATGTTTGTAAAGAAATCGTCATTAAAATGATGCGAACACAGCACAAGGTTCGGGTACAGTTGTAAATATAAACTCTAGCCACTGATTCTTCAAATGCTCGTCTCTGGGCAGTGAAACAAAAGTTCGCTTTTGATTCGCACTTCAAAACCACAGCGTCTCATCGACATGATGTTTTCAAGTTTCACTGGTGTCTGTGGCGCGCGCAATGAGTGGGCGTATCTTATTCAAATAACTTGTCGAGGTGACGTCATAGCATCGTTCGTCTATCGATTCATATCTGCGACTCAGAGTCGACTCTTACTTTTGAGAGACAATAACTTTGTATACGGTGAACTTTCATATTTAAAACTTTGCAGGATGTTTTTGTTCACTTAGATCTATGTTACACACTACATGAAAGGTAATTTTCTAAATTCCATAATAGGTGCCCTTTAAGAAAAATTAGCTTCAGTAACACATAGTTTATCTTTTTGTGCATGTAATTAAATGTCTTATTTGAGATGGAGATTGTGAAATAATTCATTACATATGTTATTCCAAATCTTTTATGAATGACAAGCCACACACAGATTCATTCAAGCAGCAGAACAGATGGAAAGCAGGGAAAAATAAAAGCATTTCAGAAATGTTTGTTCACAGCATAAATGGCTCTCAAAAACCCATGCACAAAGTAGCACATTTGACCTATTTTTAGTATATTTCTCTCTGATTTTATTTTCACATGGTTCCCAAAGGGCTTAAGAAAAAAAAAAGAAAACCCAAGTGGACTAGATGTTTGATAATTTACCACCTATAAGACATTTGTAATAGTTTTGTAATTTTTTAAAGAATGAACTTGTAGATTTGCGTATAATTGATCTAATATGAAGTAAGTGTAACTAGTAATTTGACCTATTTTTTTCTGTCAGTGATTTCATTTCACGTTTCCCAAAAGGTCTTAAGAGATAAAAGAAAATCCAAGCAGACCAGATGTTTGATAATTTACCAGCTAACAGCATTTGTAATAGTTTTAAATGGTCATTTTTATATATATGCTGATTTGTGGTTAGTATATTGTAATATAGCTATAAAATAAAAGATGGATTGTTGCATCAGATACGACTGCAGAAAACTTGCTTGAGGCTAGTTTTCTTGGCCGGATTATTAGTTTTCTGTAAATGTGAATTTTCTGACAGGTTATAGGCATGAGTGTCACTTTAAGAAGTGATGGGGACAGTGGAGTTGAATATGAGGATTGAATGTCAAGTATTAATCATCTGTCTAACGTGACATTTTTCAATTGGGGGTCCTGTGAGGGTTCTTAAAAGTATTGCTTTGGGTCAGTGGACTAAAATGTGAGAAAAAAAATGTTATTTGAACACTGTTTATTTCTAAATGCAGGTAAATTTCTTCTATTCTTTTTAAATTTGAAGAAGCTACACCATGTTTTCTAATGCTATAAATCGGGGCATATTATGCACTTTTACAAAGTCTCGATTTTGTTTTTGGGGTCTTCTAGAATTGGTTTTCATGGTTGAATGTTCAAAAAACAGTTCCAGTCTCTACTTCCGAAAAGTGTAATGTGCTCTGATTGGTTGGCTGGACGAGTCTGTTGTGATCAATCATTTCGAGTGTGTTTGGGAAATGGCATGCCCCTTGCCATAACTGCCTGACATAGTGTTGTCACGGTACCAAAATTTCAGTATTCGGTACCAATACCAGTAAAAATCCACGGTTCTCGGTACCAATTTCGGTACCAAAGCTTAATTTAGATTAAATTTACATATATTAAAGTGTATATCACGGTTACAAAGATGGAAACTGTAGTATTAAAAACACTTTACAATAAGATTCTATTTGTTAGATAACATTAGATAAAATGACCTAACAATAAACCATATACTGTAGCAATTATTCTCCTTGGGGTTAATTTAAAAATGTACTAATACATTTTCAAAATCAAAAGTTTTATCTGTTAACATGATTTAATGCACAATGAATGAAGTGAACAAACATGAACAATCAAGTGTTTGTATTAAATAACATTCACAAACATGAATTAATGTTGTAAAAATATATTGCTCACTAAATGTGTTGATGTTAGATAACATATTAAGTAATGTTAACGAATGGTATATTATTGTAGTGTTACCAAACTATACAGGAGATAAAACATGTTTTATTTGACTTTAACTGTACTTTTATTTAATCCAAAACTGCCAAAAATGTCACTCTTGCCTGATGTCTTCAAAGCTTGAGAACCCTGTAGCTGAATTCTAATGCAAGGGCTAGAAATCAATTAATTCTTTGCTGACGCTTCCTCGTCATCACGGAGAGCGCAGTTTGCATCGCTTTCTCCTCCTTTCCACAATCGCTTGTTCTCCCGTGTCTCCGCTATGCAACCATGAACAGCGGCGCGTCTGGAAAAACAAGCTCGCACGTCGCTTCTATAAGCGCGCTTCCCGCGCGCCTACATTTGAAATTTGCACGCGCAAAAAAACGTGCTATGTAAACGGCCCTTTATGGCAACGTGACATTAGCCTAATTCAAAATATTTCCATATGTGGCTCTTTCCTCCTTTCTTGTCAACAAGTGGATTCAGAGCCACAGCATTAGCAGCGCCGGTCGCCATGTCTCAGTGTTTTTATGAAGAGGACGCAGTCACGCAACTGTGCACCTTTCAGACAGCGCGTCCAGGACCGGATTAACCCGGTACTCGGTACCTAGAAAAGCTGGTACCGTAACCGTTAATTTTTTTTAGTACCGAATTGGTACCGAAGTACCGAGTTTTTTGACAACACTAGCCTGACAGTTTCATCACACTACTAAAGCATCTCAACCAGGCCTTGTCCTTTTTTTGCGTATACGCATTGGGCGGGAATTATTTAAATGAAAAATATATGTTCGTTCCTGGAAGAAAACTCAAGATAACAATCAAGGCTTTTCAGAGAGTTCAGAAACAGTTCGCACTGATATAGAGAAGAACTCCTTTTTGAGTGACTTTGTGCTTTGTAACATTGCAGAACTCAAACTGCAACATTAAACACCAAAGAAAGTTGCATGTAGCATCAAATGTAGCATAAAAGCATAATTGGTTCTCTTTGATAGAAGTTATTAGAAAGAAGTTCCTGAGTTGGAAAAGGTTGGCGTTCTTTGGTAGCCTGGCTCCTCCCTCCTACGTACTACCGCTCACATTTTTTTTCAGTACTATGTCTTGGATTCTGCTTGGTCTTCTCCGGTCAGTTTTTTACCGGGCCAATCATCGAACAGAGGGAGTGTCTGAGAACGATGACGTTGATGTGGACCCGTGCGTTATTTTGAGTTGCAGTTGTAGCAGTGGAGAAAGATGCGAGCGAAGCGAATATCAAGAAGTTAAAGACGGAGAAAGAACAATCTTTGCTTAGTTTTGTTGGTGGCCATGATGTTGTGGCCCTCCTCCCCACGGGGTTCGGGAAAATACATATGTCACGACCAAGCGTTAGCGATTGGTTATGGCAGATCGAGTGACTCTGGGCAGATCCAATAGTTTTAGACTTCAATAGAGTACCCGCCTACAAGGAAGTTAACGCTTGTCAATGGAGCAGTGCCAGACTATGTACTAATGAACAGGGCTGGACTGGCCATCGGGCAATTCGGGCATTTGCCCGATGGGCCGACGTGCTATTTGGGCCGATACATCTCAAACTTATTTTTTTTTTTTTATCTGACCGGCCCATCAAACTCGTACATCGGCGGCCCATTCGTTTAGTTTTGAATAATTGGCGGCGCTGGGATCTTTGTACCGGTGTAATGCATTGGACAAAAAAAGTCAAAAAGGTTTTGTTTTTCTCTCAGACCGGCCCATGAACCGCGTAGATCAGCGGCCCATTGGTAATTTTCTTGATTGACACTGGGCTGGTCCAATCACATCTTGAAACACCTCACCCTTTGGGCTCTGAGCGAGCCGGGCCGGCCGGCAATATCTGTTTAAATCGTCAGAGCGATGGAGAAGAAACGCAAGAAAAGTGCAGGGAAATAGCGTGAAAAAAGAATCAGGCTCTTCAAGTGGCTGATGAGGAGTGAGGAGGATCAGGAGAGAAATGAGTGAGTGTAGAGGACTGTGGTGAGCAGAACTAGGCTACTTTACACCTATAGGCTGTGTAGAACCCATTACATTATTTCCACACGTTTGGAAACCATGTTTTCCGCCAAAATAAAAGTTTGATGCAGTTTCTGTCAAAATAAAAGATCACGTGTTTCTCTAAGTATAGAAATTAGTACGAAATTAATTCTGAAAGTTTTTTTTATTTTTCAGTGCATTTGTTTTACAATACATGTATATTACTGTCATGGGATTAATATTATAACTATTATTATGTAGTAGTGTAATGTAGACAGACACTATATCACAAATAAAAGAGGTTTGAGTTTTTCTTTGTTCAATTTGCACATTGAATATGGGTTGGAGGTCTTAATTTTTTACTCTAAAAGTGCACCAGATGGCTGAATTTAATATTAAAAAGCACAAAATTTTCTTTCGGGGGAGCATCCCCCGAACCCCCCTAGACAGATCAAGGTACACCAACCACAGATTTACCAAAAATCATGTATGAAACACTGGTATTGCTATGTCAATGCAACTTATACTGTAGCTTGTTTTAGTATTTATCACTGTGTAGCGTAGCCTACTTCATTTGTATTTTACAAACTGTAGTTGTTTCATCTGTTAAATCTCACTCATTCCTACTCATTATGGCATTATTGGTTTTAAGGAATAGGAGATGATATACATATTCAAGGACGTGCAAAGATCGGTTGTGTTTAAGATCTTGTGTGCCTGGGCCGGTCTGGGCCAAAATGCCCGGGCCGATTTTTCGTCCCAGTCCAGCCCTGCTAATGAAATGAAATGTACGAGAGTCTGGTGGGACCAGGCTAGTTCTTTGGGCAATTGTGTTATCACTTTGTGTACGAGGGATTTTGTTTTCTAATCTTTCTATTTTAATGAACCAAACTTGCATCTGTGGATGTTTATCAGGAGTGGCGGCACATTTGTTTTGTGATTTCAGTACAACAGATAGCTAGCTGGAGAAAAAACGCTGATGCTTTCTGCTTACTGATAACAACCTCATTGAGCAGTCAGCAAAATATTAAAAATAACAAATTCCAGCACTAACACTCATTCATTATCGCATACACAAACAAAATGAAACCCATGCTTGACAATTGGAAATGCTTCCCCTGTATCAGATAAATCCTTTTCGAGGTGAAAACCGGCATTGTGTTTGTAGATTCACAAACTTGAGCGATGTTTTTGGACTACAGTTACATTTCTTAACATGAACTTACTTCATTCATATTCATGTGTAACTGTTTTTCTGCAACTGTGCCTCTTCACAGGGCCTCATCTTTGCACAGTGTGTGTGTGTGTTGTGTGTGTGTGTGTGTGTTGTGTGTGTGTGTGTGTGTGTGTGTGTGTGTGTGTGTGTGTGTGTGTTGTGTGTGTGTGTGTGTGTGGTGTGTGTGTGTGTGTGTGTGTGTGTGTGGCCACCATGTATGGTGTGAGCAGGACATTCCCAAACCAGCGAAAAGAAAATGCCAGAACACATCAGCTCAACCAGCCATGAACATCAATGCACTCTCAGAAAAAGAAAGAGGGACTGAGAGACAGAGAAGAAAATACCATTTATCTCACCCTAAAGGAGAACACATGAGAACACGCAGGACTTCATAGACAGAAATTTTTGTATGCGTATCTCACATCCAGGGAATATATTTCACTACACGACAGATATACACCTCGATTGAGACTGGTACATTTATCCACTGGTTATATCTTTTGCATTTAACTCTCTGATGCATGGTGAACACTACAGATGTGTTACTCTCTCAGAATGAATTTGTGAATAATTATTTCCATATTGTTAAGATATGGATTCATTATGTTTGTTGAAATTTTTTTTTTAACATTTGTGTTTTAAAAATTCCTGCATCACAGTGTTAATTCTGCCATCTTGGGTCTTTCCCTTAAAACACTGACATTCCCAATTGATGTTGTTGTAAAAAATGTAGTTGTAAGGCCACAGGTGATGACCTTAGTAGATCATTAGAAGATGGAGTGAGTGTGTTTAGAAGCAGTTCAATTACTTGCATCCAGCTAGAATTATTAAAGTTTTAATCCAGCTCTTTCATGCTGTCACGGTGGGTTGCAGGAAGGCAGACGGAGACGAGGATATATTTCCAGAACAAAGGTTTAATTGTAATTAAACACAGGACAACAGAATACAGACAGAACACACACACACACACACACACACACACACACACACACACACACACACACACACACCCCACACACACACACACACACACACACACACACACACACACACACACACACACACACACACACACACACACACACACACACACACACACACACACACACACACACACACACACACACACACACACAGCGCGCCAAGGAGTGGCGGGAAAAGAACAAAGAAGAACAAGAACCAATCAAAATACAAACTGAAAGTCCAAACAAACACTGACACGTGACACATGCATCCATATCTGTTGAATCTTTAAAGTGGGTTTTACAACAGCTTCCCCTGTGCTGGTTTTGTCATTGTCATTGTCAGAGCTTCGCATTGTAAACTCAAACTGATTCGTCTGCCGTTGAAGCTGACACTGATTGGTTGGTCTGTAATTTTCCAAGACAAGGAGGTTTCATTGGACTTGAGAATGTGAATGCTGAAGATTGATCTGCACAAGGCCAAGTGTGTGTGTGTGGTGCTGCAGGATGAACCTGCACTTTTAACAGGGTGACACAGATTCCTGCACAGGCCGTTTACTTTGACCAGAGCCCTTGTGTTCTTGAGAAGGGCACTTAACCTTTTGCTTTTGCTCCATGCTGTGTATCAATGTTTCTAAAAAAAATTGATCTATCCAAATCATAAAGGTGAAAACGGCGAAAGAAGATCATTCAGTACAAATTTAATTTTGCAACCTGTCTAAATTGCAGATTCTATAACTGGTCCTTTTCATGCTATATGAAACATTTGGTGGCAGATGTATTCATTTATTTGTTTTCCAGTCAGTGCAAAACATTTCATACATTAAAATGTCCAAAAAACATCCCCCCCCCCCCCCCCCCCCCCCCCTGTTTTTCTTATGTTGACTTTAGTTGTCCACTTCACTGTGGCATTCTAGAGACACCGCTGTGTAAAGGTAGTAGACTTTAACAACATCCAAGTGTATGTGATTGGTTGGGCAAGAACCTTCCTTCCTTCCTTCTCCTTCCTTCCTTCCTTCCTTCCTTCCTTCCTTCCTTCCTTCCTTCCTTCTCCTCCTTCCTTCCTTCCTTCCTTCCTTCCTTCTTCCTTCCTTCCTTCCTTCCTTCCTTCCTTCCTTCCTTCCTTCCTCTTCCTTCCTCCCTCCCTCCTCTCCCTCCCTCCTTCCTTCCTTCCTTCCTTCCTTCTTCCTTCCTTCCTTCCTTCCTTCCTTCCCTTCCTTCCTTCCTTCCTTCCTTCCTTCCTTCCTTCCTTCCTTCCTTCTTCCTTCCTTCCTTCCTTCCTTCTCTCCTCCTCCTCCTCCCTCCTCTCCTCCCTCCTTCCCTCCTTCCTTTCCTCCTTCCTTCCTTTCTTTCTTCCTTCCTTCCTTCCTTCTTCTTCCTTCCTTCCTTCCTTCCTTCTTCCTTCCTTCCTTCCTTCCTTCCTTCCTTCCTTCCTCCTCCCCTCCCTCCCTCCTCTCCCTCCCTCCTTCCTTTCAAACTTCCTTCCAAACTTCCTTCTTTCTTCTTCCTTCCTTCCTTCCTTCCTTTCTTTCTTCCTTCCTTCCTTCCTTCCTTCCTTCCTTCCTTCCTTCCTTCCTTCCTTCCTTCCTTCCTTCCTTCCTTCCTTCCAATTATTCCTTCCTCCCTTTCAATTCTTCCTTCCTTCCTTCCTTCCTTCCTTCCTTACTTCCTTCCTTCCTTCCTTCCTTCCTTCCTCCCTCCCTCCCTTCCTTCCAAACTTCCTTCCAAACTTCCTTCCTTTCTTCCTTCCAAACTTCCTTCCTTCCTTCCTTCCTTCCTTCCTTCCTTCCTTCCTTCCTTCCTTCCTTCCTTCCTTCCTTCCTTCCTTCCTTCCTTCCTTCCTTCCTTCCTTCCTTCCTTCCTTCCAATATTCCTTCCTCCCTTCCAATATTCCTTCCTTCCTTCCTTCCTTCCTTCCTTCCTTCCTTCCTTCCTTCCTTCCTTCCTTCCTTCCTTCCTTCCAATATTCCTTCCTCCCTTCCAATATTCCTTCCTTCCTTCCTTCCTTCCTTCCTTCCTTCTCCTTCCTTCCTTCCTTCCTTCCTTCCTTCCTTCCTTCCTTCCTTCCTTCCTTCCTTCCTTCCTTCCTTCCTTCCTTCCTTCCTTCCTTCCTTCCTTCCTTCCTTCCTTCCAATATTCCTTCCTTCCAAATTCCTTCCAAACTTCATTCCTTCCAAACTTCTTCCAAATTTCCTTCCTCTTCCTTCCTTCCTTCTTCCTTCCTTCCTTCCTTCCTTCCTTCCTTCCTTCCTACCAAACAAATACTACTATACAAAATGGTAATTATGAGATAACAGAGTTTTTATATGTGATTTTATTAATATTTTGAATTAGCTTTTATTTTTAATTTTTTATGTTAGTTTAGTTAGCTGTTAGCGGTTTCATTATGTGCTTTTTTATTTTAAAATATTGCTCTTTAAGTGTCATTTTTATTAAATAGTTATTTAATTTTGTTTTACTTTCTAATTATTTTTAGTTCATAATTATAGTGTTTCAACTTCAACTTATTTCAGTTTATTGCCAAAACAACATTTCCAATTGTTGTTTAGTTTAGTTTTTCAACTAATATTTATATTTTAGCTTTATTTTAATTAACCCTGTATTTTAATTAAAGAACCATGTATAACAAACTGGCTTGTTTTAAGTATTCAGATGACATGCTTATTAAATTAGGCAATAATATTGGTCTAAAGTTGCTTCTTCAAAAGAGTAACATACATTCTTTTTTTTTAATTTACTCGTGAGTGCAATTGAAAACCCCTTCTGTCCACATGCTGGTAGAAGTAGGAAAACAATGCATTCATTTCCTTGCACAACAGGCAGCAGCAGCAGCGTGGTATGCGTGTTGTCTAGCACCTGAAGCTGTTGATGTTAATGTGTAGTAAGATATTGCAGAGGTTATGGTAGGTCAGCTGGAGTCTGGACAGCACAGGTTTTTGCTGCATTGAGCTGAGCGTGACAGGTCTTGTCTTGGAGATGAAAATAGAACAAGGCAGCTCTTCAGTAAAATGACTTGTTGTGCTGGTTCCGCTTGTGTCATCTTGTAAAGCTGTTGTGGGTTCATTCTGGGATTTGGAAAATAACATCTGAAACATCACACCAAAATAAACATTTTGCCTTCCTTTACTCACCCCCATGTTGTTCCAAACAGGAATGAGCATTTAAGTTGCTACTCACAGAAAATCATATCTATTTTATGGCTTCAGAATACTTGTAATTAAGCACATATACTTTTATTACAGTTGTACCAGACTTTGGCACGTTTTTACTTAAATTGGAACGTAAAGTCCTCACTAGCTATACATTAACACTAGCTGGTTTGTAATTCATACGTAAAGTCCCACGAAGAGCCTTTACCGAACGCACAGCTTTATTCAATATTTTGACGTAATTTCCACAGGGCGGGGCATATCAAACAGCCCCTCCCCTTTTTTAAAATAGCCAATTGTGTTTAGTTTATATCACTACTAAACAAAAATATTTAGTAGTGCATGAACTTGTGCACCTTTACGTCACAGCTAGGCTAAGTTAAGTAACTTACTGTACGCAAAGCTGCATGGTGCAACCGGCTCCTGGTTGCTATATGCTTTAACTGAATGGACAATAGATGTGTCAACGTTCTGCTTCTCTTATTGTCTTTAATGTAAGAAACAAAGTCAAACAGTTTTGGAACAACATGAGGGTGAGTAAATGATAACAGAATTTCTTGTTTGGGTGAGACTTTTCAATTTGATGCTGACTTCAAAGGAAGCTTCACATTTTGTTAGATGATTCTGCTATGGAGAAACGGGAACAATAACACAGCATGAAAGTACTTCATAATCTCCTACAAACATCATTTCAACTCGTTTGTGATTTTGTCCTCAGCTGGGATTGTCTCTTAAATAACTCAGTGACTTTAATGAGGATATTATCAATCTGACTCAAATATTAGGGAGATTACCATCATAAACACAGGGAGCATGTTCAAATAATCCTCCACACAAAGGGAATATAGACAGCCGCTTCAACAGTTCTTCCAGTAAATATATTTCATATGATATATCATATTTCAAATATATTTTATACTCAAAATATTGTGATATTGCTTGTGAAATAGTATTTGAGGTCTAAGGCTATATAGGAAATAATTTGCTCATTGTTTTTCACTTCCATGCTTTATGTTGTTTTTCACACTCTTGAGATGAACAACTGGTGTTGTGTATGTGGAGATATTGTACATGCTTAAGTACTGTTATGCATACAACTATTTGTCCATTGAGTGACCATGGCAATGCTGAGCATCTGTATTGGCTCAGACTAGAGCCGTGTGTCTGGGCATCGGCATATTGCACATTCGTTTTTTATCCTCTTAAGGCTCTATGTTGGCGTGTGTGTGTTTTTTGGTGGGGTAGGCTAATCCTTGAGGTGACGAGAAATGACCAGAGGAACAAAAACAACACTGTTTCTGCTAGAACTTGAGATCTGAAGCTGCCTTTTCTTGTTGTTACATTGGATATTATTAATATTAAATTACTTATCTCATTACTATGGTGCACATACACCAGCAAGAAGCATGTCTGCCAATCAGAATATATTTAACATTTAATGGAGTACAACAATGCCCACTTTTCCAGTATTGTATTTTTCCAATAAAAAAAAAAAGTCTTTGTTAGTCATGAACCAAACCAACTAAATATGAGGTGAACAACAACAATTTGTAGGGAAAATGTAGACACAAAGCCAAAGGTATAAGACTGTGTACATAAAGGCTTTTTTGAGAGAAAGAACTACAATCCCATGAAGCATTGCAAATGACGTAATCAAATTAAAAACTATGGAGAAATATAAAGCTATTGATTTAAAGATGTTGATTATAAATCTTTAGAATCACTATATTTTATGTTTATTGCAAAATAAAAAAAATATATTTTTAGAGCGTAGGGCCATTACACTGACTTACTGGAGATTTCTTTGCAGAATCATGGGTAATGTAGTTTTTCACCAAGAATTATGTTGTTCAACATGATTATTAAAAAAAATAAGTTGAAATAATGCTGATGGCTTCAACAAAAGCTTCATCGATAAACAACCTCAGAGCTCACAGTAGGTCTGTCTTTAACATTTTAAGTTATTGTTAAAAAGACTGTTGCACTCTATATACAGCAGACCGGAAAAACAAGAGCGCAGCCATCTTTAGAAACTTTGTGAACTTCCGTTATTGCGGTAGCTCTGTATATTTCTATAGCATCGCTGTTGAAGAGTAATTACTGGTGAATTGTAGAGTTAATGAAAGTTAACATGAGCATTGTAATGTTTGAAGCGGATGTTATTACAAATGGCAGTAGACTGGTAAGATTTTAAAATGAGCTGTTCATTCATAAATAAATAAGATCTTACCTTAATGCTGTGGAAATATAGCCTAGAAATCTAGACGCACCCTAGCGGCAGCAAAAATTATTTTGCAGCAAAGTGTGGTCTAGCAACTCTCCGTTGGCATTCAAGCTGGAAAAACCAAACTCTGGTCAGGCCAATCAGATCGTGTTTAGAGTTGGTGGGCGGGCTTAACATAATGACGGTAGAGTTGTGACGGTTCCCCGCATGATTTCCATAGGTGATTTGCTTTCTACTTGAAAACAACAGCGGCGAACAGCGGTCTTTCGAATCGGCTTTGGCGCGACTCTCGAGGACTTGGAGTTAAGAGAACGGCACTTAAGTCATTCTTAAAAAAGGAAGATGTGTTCGGAGTTTTGACGACGGGATACGGCAAATGTTTAATATATCAACTAGCTCCGCTGGTGGAAAAACGCATGGGACTCACTCCGCCACAGCCGTTCGTTGCTCTGGTTGGTTGTAGCGCTGTCCTATTGCGTGCAGAGGGATATTGAAAGACAACCGTTTATCCCGCCCCTCGGATTGAGGCATGCCAATGGTGAGTTACCAGACCTAACATCTTTATGTAGGTCTGGCTTGCCAGGCTAGTGGAAATACAAACCGGAAGACCGAACACAATGAGCACAGTGCTAAAAGTGCTACAAGGTCTATAGAGTGTAGAGAGATTTTGGACCAATGAGATGTCATGGTGGGCGGGGCTATGTAGCACAACATATTCGAACTAGAAACCAAGCGATTGACAAAAAAACTAGTTTGGACAAAAACTTTTGGATTTACATTGATGAGATATAGCCTAATTTTGTCTAAGATGAGATATACAGTAAAAGTATAAAGCTATATCTTTTTGATAATCGATGTATTGTTCTCTGGAGCACCTTATAAACAAGTCTATTTAATCTCATTGCAATCTAGGAGGAACTTTTCTATGGGTTCCCTCATATGTATTTTTAGAGTCTAGTGTGAAACTGACAGTCACGTGTACGGCATGTGAGGCCAAACTAGTGGAAGAAAATGGTTGTTCTCTCCATGTTTCTCTCTCTCTCATTTTCTTTTCACAGTCAGCTTGCTTCAGCTTCAGGCCATGGCTGCTTTAAACTGAACACAGTTAGATGATGCTGAGGGATGCTGAGAGTTTGTGTGTGTGTGTTGTGAGAGTGTGTGTAAATATGCAGTGCACACTAGTTCTTTTTTCGGTGGTATTGAAGAGACCGTGGTACATTTACTTTGACACAAAGAACCAAATATAACTCGCAGAATTCAAAGGGAGTAAAGTGGTAAATGTGGCAGTATTCAGCATGTGTTTTGCAATTCTTCCTATATATAGTGCTCATGCTTTCGGGTCATTTTAAAATGATAATCATTAAATATAATTATAGCTATGGGTTAGAGCCTAAGAATGGGGGGAGACAATGTGTGTGTGTGTGTGTGTGTGTGTGTGTGTGTGTGTGTGTGTGTGTGTGTGTGTGTGTGTGTGTGTGTGTGTGTGTGTGTGTGTGTGTGTGTGTGTGTGTGTGTGTGTGTGTGTGTGTGTTGTTCAGATTACTGTGCTTGTCCCAGATTATGCTCCAGAGCTGAGAGATTAAATTACTTCCTTTTTTAAAAAAAGAAAACAAGCATGGAGGAATGCCATTATTATATGCATTTTGTTTTTTAATTATTTGGTTACTCAAATCATTTTCTCACTGTGCCATTGTGTGCCGTTATTTATGTTTTTAAAGGTGAATCTGACATCAGTCTAAAATGAAGGGATTATATTTGTACATTATATTTTGCATAAAGAAAGGAAGACAATTTATTCATTAGATTATTATTAAATTAAATTGAATTATTATGTATTATTGTATGAATACAACTGAAATAATATAATTTAGCATTACTCTAATGAGAATAAGAGTTATAAGAGTTCAAATAAGACTCATTAGATTATCATTACAATTAAATGAAATCATAGATTTTATATAATATTTTTTAAATACCATTATTGACAATTGAGGCTTCATAGCAATGAAAATAATGCCACAATTGAATTTCTTTAAGCAAAATATCAGCACCCTCCCCTTCTTTCTGATTTTGTTTTGAGTTATGAGCTGGACATGTTCTTGACAGGTTTGCTGAGATTCACCCATAAAGCATATCATTCTCCATAGCTAACCTTATCCTCTACTATAAATTACTCCCTTTCCATTTCCTCTTGTGGGAGTACACTTGGGTAACCTTAATCTAATTCCTGAATTGTGAATATTAACCTCAATGTCAGTTCCATGAAAGGTTTGCAGCTCTTGACACCTCTTTTGTATTGAACTTGTGTTGTATCCTTCACTATCTTTATAACCAGTGATAAGGCTGGATAAGTCTTAGCTCGTCCCTGCAGGGGATTTGAAGCTCAGTAAGTCATGTTCTGTTCACCCTATTGCGCGTATAGCATCAATATCATGCAGCTTGACAGATTAATGTTGCATCTGATTGGAATGTTGAACATTCCGAGATCCTTGAGTATTAAATGTAACATTTCTTCACACTAACTATGTTCTCAAACAGAAAACTGCTGATTTATACCATTAACAAGCAAGTTATGAGCAAGTTATTAAGGCTATTACCTTTATGTCCCATGCAGCAAGAATTTTATTTTTTTTTTTTTACAGTGTTGCATTTTGGTTGCAATTATGTTATGAGAAAATTAAAGCGTTTTTTTTTTTTAACATTGGATGCATGTAAACCTGTTGTACGAGACCAAAATGAAGGACCTTTAAAGTAACATAATATGGACACTTTAAAAGAAACATGGGTATCTGTGGGTATAGTAAATTAGTATTTATCACAACCTTTTTGCAATTTTAAAAGATACTTCAACTCAAAAAAGAAAAATTACATCTTCATTTACTCACCCTCATGTCTTTCCAAACCCCTATAATTTTCTTCTTTGGAAAACAAAAGAAGATATTTTAAAGAATGTTGCTAACTCAACAGTTTCTGTTCTATTGACTTAAATAAAAAATAAACTGAAAGTCAATGGGAACCAAAACAGTTTGGTTATCAACATTCAAACTTTAAATTCAATATTTGTTCAAGTTGGGGAAGATATTTTTTTTTTTTTTACTATTGAGATTTACCTTGAAGAAAATATTAGAATGTACCTTGAAATTCAATTTGAAATTCAAGTCACTTTGGATAAAAGCGTCTGCCAGATGCATAAATATAAATATACCTATAAAATGCTTCTTCACATAGTTCAGAGCTTCTTCCCAACTCTTTTCTCTCTTAACTCTGTTCTTTGCCAGTGTTATTTTAGTATTTATCCATAATTTTCCTATTGTAAGCCACACCGGGTGAATTACAGTGAAGTATCAATATACTGATACATTACTGTCATGTGGATCTAGACAGAACCTGCGGGCTGAGCATTTGCTCTAGAATTGATCTGTGATTGTGAATCTGATGTCAGTCAGTCACATGCTTGTCTAGGCGTCTGTGTCGTAGGCTGTCAATGAATTGATTACATAATTACGAACAAAATGAAGTACAATGTAGGGACTTTAAAACGGCTGCTTTAGTGCAACGATTATCCCCTATTCTTGAGAACTAGAGACCACATTAAGCACAATAGCGGAATGGTGTTAACAAGGTGTGAGAGGCTGTAATTTATAGGCTTTCATGCAGAACTAGAGTTGGATTAGAAAGTGCAGAACAGGCTAGACAAAAACTGTGTGTTTTGAAAGTAAAGTGTGTAATTTCTTTTCAACAGCTATAAATGCAAAAATAATGACTGTCCTGTGGATGTTGTGTGGGCATGTGCCCAATTACCCATATGGTTAATCTGGCCCGCAGCCTAACTTTGCCTAATTTAATAATTAAAAAGTAGTACCGCTTCTTCACCATTAACAAAGGGCAATGAGGGCATCTACATTTTATCCACCATCAGTAGCATGAAATCGCCATGCTACAGGTCGCCTCCCATTGGCTGGATGTTTTCATGTGGTGAAGCGACTGCTATTCAAAAGCCAGAGAAGGTACAGAGAGTCATGGCTATCAGAGGGTCTGAGTGCTACTTGAATCTCTGCAGTGAGAGACTGTAGGTTTATTAGGAACTATTAGAGCAATTTTTGAATGTTTCCCAGCTGTGACCTTTATATTTATCAGTGCGCTGCATAGCTAATGAACTTAACTGGTTCATGTCATGATGGCTCAGTCTTGCTGTAATACCTATTTCAGTCCAAAACATTGCCTTATTTAGCATAGCTATGTTTCAATCCAAAGTTGTGAATTTAACGTTTGTGAATAAAGCAGCGTTGCCGTTGTGTTCAAAGGAAATTGGCGCTAAAAATGGAAGTTGCTGCAATCAGGGAAGCCACTGTGTCACTTTTTTCCTGCATCATAAATTAGCTCATATCAGAGCTCTCAGACGAAATGCAATAAACGCTGTCGTGTTATATTGTGTTCAGATTCCTGGTGTTTGGGAACTCAATCATGTCAGACACTTCTGGAAGGGAATTAAACCGAATCCTTCTGATGACAGACTTTGACTCAGGCATTTCAGAATGATCAAACCAACATTTGAGATGCTGTGTGATGAGAAAGTTCTGCTGGTTAGTCCAGTTATCCAATCACATCCACTGTTCAGGCAAAGTCACGTGCGCATCGAGGGATTTATTAAAAATAAACAATACAGCTTCTTCACCATTAATAGAGGGCAATGAAGGCATCCACATTACACTGTAAAAAATTCTAATCTCTCCAACTCAACATTTTCTAGTGACTAGTGGTCACATCTAAATTTTTCAGTTGGCCCAAGTGAAATTCTGCAAATTTTATTGAATTTAATAGAATTTCACTTGGGCCAATTGAAAAATTTAGATGTGACCAGTCACTAGAAAATTTGAGTTGGGAGGTTAGAACTTTTTTACAGTATAATTGTCAGATATTTACTTTTAGCATTAAACATCATTAAAGCTTGAGCTTGATATTCATTGTTTCATTAAGTCCATTTTACTTCTGCGTCGAACTCACGGCGAGCTACGCCGTATAGGCTGTGTGTAGCACGCGTACCCTCCGACGTACCCTGATGTGCACCTCTCCAAAAATGTAACAACACGTCAATTCTACGCGAACGCAAGCGCTGTGATTGGTCTGCTAGAACCCCTCCCTCGGGTTTCACATGCTCCCTCTGCATGTGTAATTGCGCGTCAATGGACAATGATGCAGAATTATAAATGAAAACCAATGCCGTAGTGTATAGCGTAAGGCTCCGGTGTAGCTCCGAAGCAGAAGTATAAATCAGCCTTTAGAAGGAAGAGAGCAACTCGGACATTCCGCTAAATCTTTCACTTTGTGCTCCATGAAACTAAGAGTTTGGAACAACATGATGATCCTTTAAAAGGCCGTAAACCAGGGATTGAGTTCTTTTTGAGAATTACTTGGGGAGAAGTCTTGTTGGGTTTCAGGGGAAAATATGATTTCAGCATTTTGCCATGACAGATGATGGATTATATCATCTTAACCTTTAACCTTTTGCAGATTTCCAAGTCTTGCACACTCTGCAGCACTCCAGCTGGGTCTGCTGTGAATAAACTGAATGCAATATTGAAACAGGATCCAAGCGAAGATGAGTAATAAAGAATGTTTAAAACACAGGAGGTTTTGTGCGCTCGTGAGCAGGGGCTGGGCAACACTGATTGTTATTGTCATGGTTAAGGTCAAGGTTTCCATAGCAACAGGCACCATTGAGGTTGCAGTGATAATGGTATGAATAATTTATCACATGGAAGGATTATGACTGAGTTCCAAAACACACTCATGGTGTGTGACTGTATGTGCACCTGTTTGTATGTATGCAAAATGTATGCTTCTGCCCTGAACTTCTTTCTTTATCGTGATACCATCACCACCGTTACTAGAAAGTCATTGCATGGCAACTTCAGTTGAATATTTTCCATGGTATTTCTGTCACATTCTCTAATTAGCATCACAGTGACATTGAGTTGTCATGGAAATGCTCATTTGCGTTTTTCTCATTCCATTCCGTTGGTTCTGAAGGTGTCAGTAGTGTGTTTGTCGAAAATTAGATGCTTAATTAGTTGTATATTAAATGTGCAATGATTACGTATCTATTAATTTAGAGATAAAGTTGAATAGGGAAATTAATGAACTAATTTATCGTCACCACCACCGTATAAGCATAATTGATTAGGCTGTGATCAGCGAGTATGAATAATAATGTCATTCATACATAATTAATAGCTTCTTTAGCATGTTTAGTGCTATTAAGGTCAAACGAGCAGCACACACACATACAGGTTGTTTATTTCACCATTTAGTGATATTTTTTCTGCATTTCAAATTTCTCTGCTTTCTGTCTGTCTCTACACTGCCATCTCTGTCTCACGCTCTGAGAAGGCTGCCATCTGGACCACTTTCATTGAGAGCACACACACACACACATACATCTGGAGATTAATGTATCAAGCCATAGACATTTGATGGAAATATCACCCAGAATTTAATGCATGGTTTTGATTAGGATTGTCAGTGTTTTGCTGTAATATGTCATTGTGCGAATGGGTGGCTTATAACCAGCTGTGATTAAACAGTTTTGCTTGAGTTTAATGAATGGAAACTCTACCTGCTGGCTTTGGCTGAGAGGAATCCCCTCTGATCCACTTTGACCTTAGTCCTCAATATAAACATGCTGGGAAAGTATTTTATAACTGCTAACTAGGATTCTGCTTCACGGTTGTCACAAACGGTTGCACAAACGTGAGAAAAGGATCTATCTATCAGTGTCAATATATCTTAGTTTCTCAAACAAGGCTTAAGCCTAGTCCCAGACTAAAATGCATGTCTGTGAAGCCAGGCCTATGTATTAAACAAAACTCAAAATACTGACAAAGAACAGAAAGAAAACCAAGGCTGAGACCCAATTCGCCTACTTATACTACGCCCTAAAAGTATGTACTCTTTTGTGAAGAAAAAGTACATACTTTTGAGTGTGTAGCAAAAGAGTAGGCAAGCTTTGGGACATACTACTCGTCGCGTGCATCCTGTCACCGTAAACTGCCCTGTCAGTCATCTTGTTACAGGTTAAATCCTCCATTCAATCTAATCTAATTACCTACAGTTTCGGAGAGAAGTGTAGAAGCACGTTCATCTGCCCGTCGCGGGTCTTTCATGCGGAGACTCTCCTCGTGTGTTTGCAATTTGAATGTAATGATGCATTTAAAAGTTAACGGCTAAACGTATCTTTACAAAAGTTCACGATGCTGCTGCAGATGCAATATAATGTAGACAACATTGAATAAATACATTTTCGTCAGGTCAGATACTGATAATTAAATCACTCAAACCTCTTTATCTAAACCTCTCTGCATAACCGCCGGACTCACGCGTCCTCCATGTCTGTAGTTTTTTGAACACTTTTCACTCGTGTTTGTAGTTCTAATCGAATCCTCGTCCAACGCGCGAGGGATTGTGGGCAATATCAGCCGTTAGAGTGCGCATCGATCTACACTTCGGATTCTGACCGAAATAGTAGACCATCTGGTATCTTTGAAACACTCATTTCAACATACTACGATTTGGGACGCACTAATTCTATTTTCGAATACTATTTAGGACGGATAGTATGCGAATTGGGACGCAGCACAAGGCTTAAATACACAGAACAAACCAATCAACGAAATGAGCAACAGGTGCAACTGATAATCAAACAATTAATAACCAAGGCAACTGAAAACACAGGAAACAGAACTAATCGCATGCAAAACCCACACAAACAGACACAAAACCCAGATAGTCTCTTATGCCTTGTATACATTGTACATTTTGAGCTGTCCCAGATGAAAGATGACCAATCGTGGCGATTTCTATGGTCGTGGATGCTAAAGGTGGTCCTGTGTCGTACAGTGAGAGAAGTTCAAAGACGGCCGTTGTCACGGTCTTGAGACCAAAGATAGCCTGCAATAATTTCATTTTAATTTGAAATTACACAGAAATTAAGCATGATGATCTCACATTGTGTTTGATGCTATGACCTACAGTACGTCTACAACTAGCCAATAAAAATGCAACGTGAAATGGCGTATTGATCAGCGCGACATGACGCTAAAACTTCTCAAGCTCCATTTGCAAAATACATCAAGTTGGTCTCTTTTCTCTAGCCATGACCGGGTCCATATTCTCCTCTTACACTTCCTCCTCCTCTTTTCAGCGCACATTAGAAACCACAATTGCCAAATTGCGATTAATATGGCTCTATTTGTTTACCAAGAGCGTATGCTGATGATGTTTTATTCTTCTATACTAATGCTGCGTTCCAGACAGCTCGGACATCTGATTGCCTGAAACTCACAGAGGTCTGAAGTGGGACATTTAATTTGAGATATTCCCACATCCAACCTCGTCTGGGATGCAGCATAACTTGCATCGTCAAATTTTGAAATGTAAACTACATATTTAGAAGTATTATATTTAAAACATTTTATTTTAGATGACAAGGTGAAATTAAACCTTGTCATTACCTTGTGGAATTAACACCGCATTAAAAAAAATAATTACAATTATTTTTTATTTATAAGTAAACACAAATGATTGACTATATTTTCATGCCACCTTTTCACATGTAACCATTGCATGCATTATGTTTATGTCTGACCAAGAAGGTTTTTTGTTAGTTTAACAAATGTGTCCGTTTGGCCAAATTAATGGAACTAATGGAATTTAAAATATTCTGTTTTCTCCTGCAGAGCTCCTGGGTGCTGCTAAGAAGGTGAATGTGAACTTCCAGGACACAGACGGGTGAGTTTCATCTAGCCTATACTACAGTGACATCACATGATGTCCATCAATTACAGTTTTTCTGAATTGCTAAAACACTAAACCCCATTCCCTGAACCAAATTCTCAATAGTCTAAAGCAATTTGTCGAATAAATCACTCTTTCTATAAAACATTAAACAAGTTCAGGTAGTTGCACTCTAAACACATTCTCACTCACTAAAACCCATTTTGCACTGTGATGCACTTATGTTTCAAAATGCTAAACACAGGCAGGCGAAAGTTAAACAACTACAACACAGTTGTCATTGTTTACACAATGACTCAAAATTGTTCACACTTATTTCTAATGATGTGACCAAACCAACTGTACATAATACAAGTCAGTTCAGAGTCCAAAATTTACTCAAAATGTTGCACTGAATGTTGATACCAACAATGGATGGAAACAATAAGAGGGAGAGAAGGAAGAGGATGAGTAAGAGGAGGTGAACAAGCAGGAAGAGGATGAGGACGAGGAAGAGCAAGGTTGTGGAGAATGTTGTCCAGGCTGGATCTGGCTTTAGGGGTTTTTCCCTTTGCCTGCAGAGATGACATTATCTGAGATGTGGAGAAACTCCTCCAGCTGGACCATCATGAAGACATGATGCTGATGCAGAATAAAATCTCTCTCACTGATCTTGATTTTGCAGTTACACAACTCTTCTGAGTGTGCTTTACATGCTTTTCATTTAGAGTTTTTTACTGGAACCTTTTTAGAATTTGCAGTTGCGTCAATGTATTTTCACAGTATGCAAGTTGTGAATATACAGACATTCGATAGGCCTACTATTCAATATTCAGTACAATACTATATTTGCAGTGGATACAGTATACAATTTAGTCACCTTACAGTACGTAAGTTGTCATTACTACATTACTTTGTTACAATATACTTTTTTCCCTGTAACTGCATGCTTTGGATTCTGTGTTCTACATTTTTTTGATGTAGTGTAGTGTAATGATCTGTAGTGTTTCTAATCTTGACTCGCTGTGTGTATGATCTGAGAGCATTTGATTTTGAGCACAGATAAAATACTTTTGAGGCAATTGTTTGATTTTTCCAGAAGAGTCAGAGGTTCTGTGAATGTGGTTTGAAAATTTTGTTTAAGGTTTTGAGAAAGTGAGTGATGGTTTTAAGAAATGTGTTTTAGCAATTCAGAAAAACTGTAAATTCAGAAGTGATCAGATGATATGGGCTATTCATTGGCCAGTGCCTATATTAAAGGAATTTAATGTAACATATTTCCAGGTGAAACATGGCAGTACGTTATTTTATTCATCGGCACTTGATTGGATTTTGAAAAGTGAATGTTATACGAAATGGCCATTAGGTGGTTGGAGGGAAGACCTTGAATACTACGAGTGATTGATGACATCAGTACCATGCAGTCTATTTTGAGTTCATGTTTAAGTTAGCTAGTGGACAGAGCAGATTACAGCTAAAGCAGAGGTGTGTTGTTATTAGAATGCTGCAGTGTGCTAGTAGTAGAGAGATATAGTGTGTGTGTGTGTGTGTGTGTGTGTGTGTGTGTGTGTGTGTGTGTGTGTGTGTGTGTGTGTGTGTGTACACACACACGTGGTTTGGGGCTCTGGCAGAGAGAAATCTCTTACTCATGGAAGTAGGTCATAGCCTCCTGCTCAGTTAGACAGTGAGGGATCGGAGTAAAGTGGCAGAGTTGAGATGCAAAGTCAGATTAGGGACTCTCTAAAAAGTTACGCATATAGGCTTTTTTGCATAATAGTGTGTAATATAGCTGTTTGTGAATGTAAAAGGTCTTCAAAGTTTCAATGAACAAAGTGCATGATAAAAGCAGTTATTGTCTCCCAAAAGAAATAACTAATTCTGAACTGCCTAAGGCTGAATTCACATATAGCGCCTAAAACGTGCAGAAAACGCCAGGCGCGCCGCGTTCTCCTTTTTCCAAAGCGCTAGGGCGGTTGCGCTCCGTAGGCGTCTGTCATTGCTAAGCTACGGTGCGCTTGCGGCATTCTGAAAAGTTGAGATGTTTTTATCTCGATGCGGCGCGGACTGAGCACGTCGCACCACCGCGTCCGCTTCCATTATGAGCGTGCATACCGCGCACCTACATTTGAAATAACGAACTTGAGTGCGCAAAAGACGCGATGTGTGAACAGGCCCTAAAACAAGTTGTCAGTAATTTCAGTCTTACTGTACTTCCTGCTCGAACCTATGTAGGTTCGAACAAATTTCAAAATTCAGATATGGTAATGAGCGATTGGTTTTCTTACATGCGATGTAAGTGGCAGACCAATCATAACATACTGGTTCATTTGACCAATCAGAGCAGAGTAGGCTCTCGAAAAGGAGGGTTTAGAGAGACTGGATCAAACCATTTCAAACACTGTGAGAAAAGAGGTGATGTTGCGATGAATAGCTTTTATGAGAAAATTAAATTTTTTAAATTTTTTATTGACAACCTGTAAAATAGCAAAATATGGGCCCTTTAAAGCACTTGGATCAGAAATAATATCTGATATATTAGGATTGGGTATTATGAGGACATAGGCTGTTTTGAAGAAGATATCTTGACCATAGCAGTACACACACAGATACCTCAAGATGTTCTGCAGAATATTAATGCTTCATTCACTCTTGTTTCTACTCACAAGATCTTCACATCATCATGAGCTAGTTTTTCCTTATTTAATTGCATTTTAAATGCAAGTGGTTAACTTAACTAACTTAAACTTAGATTTTAAATACATGTTGAATACAGGTTTTTGAACATCAAATTTTTTTTTTTTTGTCTATATTCTAAATGGAATCAATAACTGTGCAGTAGAGGTGATTACTGGGGCAATTTCTGCAAATTTCAGGACACGCACAGTTCGGTCTCTATCTGAGATAAATGAATGCCTTTGAGAGAAATTAATTTTAATTAAATTAAAAACAGATTTTGTGAAGACCAGTATTTTTTTCTTCTGCTGCCTGAACTTCTATTGTCTTTGAATCCATAGTAATATCTAATCTCTAATAGGTCGCTGGTTGGAAGTTTACATGAATGACAGATGCTAAAAGATTTAGTACCAAATAAAGGTGAAAAATATTCAGTAACATTAATCAATACATATAAAGCAATGATAATATGACTTTGAGATCATAATGATTTACCAAAGCATGACTTTTGTTTCTTATGTGACAGAAATTGGCCTCCATATTATTTGAGATACAACAGGTTATTTTAATTTAAACCCACTCTTATTGTAACAATAACACCTTTTATTACATTTGAGTCATTTTTTGGCTCAGTACTTTTGCCATATGATTGTTTCTTATACCAAAAAATCCCTCCTACTTTTACATTTTACCTTACTTAAATCGATTCTAAAGGTTTCCCTCCTAGAAACCTGTGCAACCTATATGTCAAATGGTTAATGCATTGTGTTTGTGTGCTTTTGTTTTACAGGTTATCTGCCCTGCATCATGCTGCTCTTAATGGTAACGTGGAGCTGATTGCGTTGTTGCTCGAGTCACAAGCCGTCGTTGACATCAAAGACCAGAATGGTACAAACACACACAGTACCTACCTCATATGTACAATATGTACAGTATTTACTCAATATAATCAGTTATTAAAATAGACTATACCGTTCAAAATCACTAAGTTTTAAATATTTTTTGAAAGGTCTCTTTTACTCACCAAGGGTGTATTTATTTGTTAAAAAAAAAACAGTTAAAACTGTAAAATATTATTTAATTTAAAACAATTGTTTTCTATTTTCTATCTAAAAAAAAAATACTGTCCCCTATGTAAGCTTGTTTAAACAAATGAATAAAAAATATAAAAGGTGAAGGTGACTTTTTATATCTCAATTAGGAATTTTTTTCTCAGAATTGCATGATATAAACAATTGCGAGTTTTAAAATCAGAATGGCGAGATATAAATTCACAATTGCTAGTTTTAAAGTCAGAATTGTGAATAAACTCACAATTGCTTGTTATAAAAATAATATCTCAAAATCAAATCATCTGAATTTTGTTTCTCAGAATTGTGAGTTTAGATCGCGCATCTCTGACTTTATTTCGCGCAATTGTGAGTTTATCCGCAATTCTGACTTTAATAACACGCAGTTGCGAGTTATAAAGTTGGTCAGTCTTTTTTTCCTCAGAATTGGACTTTGTAACTCGCAATCGAAAAGAAGTCTGAATTGCGAGATAAAAAGTAGTTGTCTATTAAAGCAACACTATGTAACATTATGTACTTAAAAATAATGTTTCCAAAATCTTATCAGTGGTTCATCAAGTCGTAACAGGGTGAAAGGCACTTCTGCCATAGCCTGACGGGGTCTGTATCACTTTTACTGGCACTATGTAACTTCGGGGTTTGGGTAGGAACACGTGCACAAAAAGAACTACAAAATTCGACTGCTTTACGTCAAGCGCTACAATAGTCATTATTTCGTTTTTCTTCGTTTCTGATGTCACAATACATCATCCTTTCATGAAATCATGTAACATACTCTACCTTGTCTGTGGAATGGATCGCTCATTCTAAAGCCAGTGTTGGATAAACAGCGAGCGTGCGTGCGACGGTAGGCTAAACTATTTACGACATTGGCAATGGACTAGGGTGACCAAACGTCCTGTTTTCCCAGGACATGTCCTGTTTTCACGTCCTGTCCTGGCCGTCCTGTCTGTTTTTTAAAAAGTGATGAAAATGTCCTGGTTTTCATTATTTTTCATTGGGCCATTAAGCGTGTACTTTAAATACACGCTTGCCTTTGCACACAAAACATATGACTTTGGCTTCACCCCCTCTTGTTATAATCAGCGCGTTCCTCAATCCGCAGCGTCAAGCACAGAGCACGTCAGACTCAGAATCATCAGAATACAGAGGCCTGTGTGTGTGTGTGTGTGTGTGTGTGTGTGTGTGTGTGTGTGTGTGTGTGTGTGTGTGTGTGTGTGTGTGTGTGTGTGTGTGTGTTCATCGCAGCCTCATTGGTCTGTCACTGCTTGTCAATGTCAGAATATTTGAAATGACCAATCAAATCAAAGTAAGCAGACTTTACACGTTCACAGAATTTTAGCAGCGAGACGCTTCATTTACGGTCAAGTGCGAGGTAAGATGTAAGTAGCTAACAGCGTAAAAAAAGCCCAAATGTTAATTCACAGACGATTTACAGAGAAAATTCCTGTGTTTTCGTTTCGGTCAGGATCCGTGTAAAGCAGAATGCATGAACTGCAAAGTTGGCACGTGTCAGTGTTAAGGTGCTAGCGACCTAGAAGCCCACATAAAGAACGTATAGGCTAAGAGAACATCAGGAGGATTCAAATAGTTTTTTTTTACTGAAATAGTGTAGTAGAATTTTTATTTTATTTTAGTAGTAGATTTTTAACCTATGCTATGGCCATGAAAATAAATAGTGTCATGTAAAAGGTGTTAAAAGCTAAACTTTTTTTAAATAGTATTCTATTGTTGCGGGCCAAACATTGAATGGAAAGGATGTATTACTTTATGTATTAAAGTACAATAATATAGTTGCAAGGTTGTGAATGCATTTGTCAAGTATTTTGTTATGCATTCTCCCCCAAACCACGCCCCCACCCCTTAACCACGCCTCCCCAAAAAATCACGCCCCGCCCATCAACCACGCCCCCCTGTTTTCTGAAAACTAAAATATGGTCACCCTACAATGGACAATTTAGTTTCCAACCAGTAGGGCGACCAAAGAGGAAAAGTTTCAAGTTTCAAGTTTATTTGTATAGCGCTTTTCACAATACACATTGTCTCAAAGCAGACAAAGTTACTTGGTGTTACTTTAAACAGTCTTATTCCTGGAGGAAACAAGCTTCCATAGTCCCACACTTTTGAATGGTAGTGAATCTGTTTCTCATTCAAACTACCTCCTGTTTTCTGAAGGGATGCGGCCCTTACATTATGCTGCTTGGCAGGGCAAGTGTGAGCCCATGAAAATGCTGCTCAAGGCAGGGTCATCAGTCAACAGCCAATCAGATGAGGGACAGATCCCTTTACACCTCTCATCGCAACACGGCCATTATGAAGGAGTGAGTAAATGCACACACACACACACACACACACACACACACACCACACACACACACACACACACACACACACACACACACACACACACACACACACACACACACACACCACACACACACACACACACAACACACACACACACACACACACACACACACACACACACACCACACACATCACTCACTCACTCACTCACTCACTCACTCACTCAACTCACTCACTCACTCACTCACTCACTCACTCACTCACTCACTCACTCACTCACTCACTCACTCACTCTACTGTGTGTGTTTGCAGAGTGAGATGCTGCTCCAACATCAGTCGAACCCCTGCCTCAGAGACCACGCTGGGAAAACCCCTCTAGACTTGGCCTGCGAATTTGGACGTGTCACGGTTAGTTACGCAGTGTTTGTGTGTGTCTCTCTGTGTGTACACTGGGGTTTGTGATAGATGGATGAGAAGCGGTGCTCCCCAGTGGGAATGAGGGAACTACACCTCTTCTCACGTTCGCAGCCAAATGTACAGTAGGGAGCCCGACATGCGCACACACCCCGGTTTCCACTGCTTGCAAATGAGCACAAGAGACTCTTTCATAACAGTTTATCTAGACTTGGGTTTTGTTAAAGGTACAGTTCACTCAAAATTAATAGTCTGTCATTATTTACAAACAAACGCTGCTCCAAACCCGTATGACTGTTTTCCTTTTTTGCATTTTTTTTTAATGTTTTAATTTAAATTGTACTGGATGCTGTTTTCATGCAACTGGAAGTATGTATGTATGTATTTTTATAATTTATTTAATCATTTCAAATCACCTTGTTCACTTATTTATATATTTATTTATGCATGAATGAATGTCTTTGTTCGTTTGTTTTTATGTATATTTGATTATTATCTCTATTTGTTCATTTGATGATTTAAAATCTCCTCTTAATGCAAAAAATGTATTATAACTGTCCATGTACAGTACACTTTACTTCAAATCTTATGAAGCTACATTAGCCAGTTTTGTGTGAGAAACAGAGCAAAATGTAATCATTATACACTGATAATCTTCACGCGTTAACCATTGCAACTGGGTTATTCAGTTCATTGAGATCCTTCAGTGAACTAACTCAGACTGATTTGTCAACGACTCATTTATTCCACGGCTGCGTCCGAAAACTTAAAAATGCTGTCTTCTGAGGCTGCATTTGAAGGTTGGAAGGCATCAAGGCACGTCCAAGTCCAATGTTAGCTTCTTTTCCAGTCTCCTGAGATACCTTCATTGTAGAAATTAAATATTTGCTTGGTTATTACCAAAGCTTGCTCTATTTTGTTGTAGATTATTAAACCGTCATAAGGTATCTTTGTGTGCCTATAGTCATTGCCTGAGAAGGCAGCGAGGCAACAGGTCTGCTGCCTAAATATTCCGACGCAACCCACATTTGGGAAGTAGAGCAACCAATTCACTCTGGAGATTCCACTCAAAAGAATGATTCATTCACAAATGAATCACTGCTTTGCTCATACACACTCCAAGAAAAGCTTGGGTAGATCCATTGAAAAATTTCTTATCTGTTCCTCACATAAACCTATCAACTTCAGACGTCTTGCACTATACATGAGTCCATAAGTGAATATATGAGTTTGATACTTTTATGTTATTTTTGGGATCCATTTGAAGTTTAAAATCCTTCTTTTGTGTTCAATGGAAGAAATAAATTCATAGGGGTTTAGAACGACATGATTGTGAGTCATTGAGGGAATTATTCTTTACTATTCATCTTTGATTTATTTGACATATTATATATTGTTTTGCTGACCTGTTGTTTTATTTGTCCGAATTGATCATTTCTTAGGCCATGAATCACATTTTTTTAATGTTAAAGTTGCTGTAAGTGATGTTCTGTTTCGCTAACTTCCAACCACTCTCAGAATCTGAATTAGATCACTCCCTGTCTCCAAAATATCTTGCTCCTAAAACATGTCAGCAAACCTGTCAGCTTACCTGAACACTCAAAGTGACTGACAGGCGGTGAGCGCCTCAAAGTTCTCTGATTGGCTAAACAATAGCGATCAAATTCGTTTTTGCTATTCACAGAGCTTAAAGCCGTCACAGAGACAGGTGTCATGTCTCATGATACCTATTTCAGTGATATACTGCATGCTATTCTATACAAAAAAATATTTAAAGCACTTTTAACTGATGTATATTTTTCAGTGTAAAAATAATAATTATTATTAGTTATACATATTAATACAAATGAATAAAACATTTAAATGCCTAATGCACTTTTATAGTTGAAACGATTAATTCACTGAAGAACCATTTACTCTACCGTTTAAATGTTTGAGGTCAGTAAGATTTCTTTATATTTTTTAAATAAGTTTCTTATGTTCACCAAGACTTCATTAGTTTGATATAAATACAGTACATACAGTAATATTGTGTTACTAGTTGTAAATTGTATTACTATTTACAACAGTAATATTGTAAACACAGTAAAATCTTACTTATTATTTTCAATGTTAAAAACAGTTATGCTGCTTATGCTCAATATATTTGTGGAAACCATAATAAAATAAAAACTGGATTATTTGATGAATAGAAAGTTCAAAAGAACAGCATTTATTTGAAATAGAAATAATTTGTAACATTGTAAATGTCTTTACTGTCACTCATTTTAAATGATTTAATGTGTTCTTGCTGAATAAAAGTATTAATTTATTTCTTACTTTCTTTAAAAATAAAAAAAACCCTACTGACCCCAAACCGGTAGTGCAAATACCATGTGGCATCATCCAGTAACCATGGTATATATCAAAGTATCTTTCAATCACATAACAACTTTACCACGGTATTACCACAGTCTGCTTTTTTGTTCTGGGATAAGGCCTACACACCTGTTTAAGCTGTGTGTGAATACATGCATGTTTTCTGTGTGTTCTACAGGTGGTGCAATTGCTCCTTAGCAGTAACATGTGTGCTGCTATGTTAGAACCCAAGCCCTCCGATCCCAATGGCATCAGCCCACTGCATCTGGCTGCCAAGAATGGACATATCGAAATCATCAAGTAGGTGCTCAGTGCTCACTGGACTTGGCTTTGCAACTATGATGACTTGGTTTACCACTTACCACAGTAAAAACAGCTGTAAAGTTGTCATTTAGGTTGTAGTCAACCTATCTTTAATGAACTGCATGAGCTTTTTTTAGCTGCCACATCATTCAAGTGAGGACACATTATTATAAAAATGCTCATATGCACATGTCCTATAGTCAGATCAAGGCTTTGGCATGATTATATTACAACTTTCTCAAACTATCCACTGATTAGAATTGTTGATGAGAACACAATTATCATCAATATTTTTGAATATCATTAATATATTTGGTTACATTTTTTATTTTAAGAATATATCTTATAATATATGCAAAGTCTTCAAAACCCTGGGAAATGAAGAGGTTATGTGAGGATGTTTACGAGAAATTGTTTTATATTGCTTTCATTTAGCAGTAATAAATTCTGTACAAGGGGACAGACATTGATGGCGCAAAATCCTGACACAGCATTTAGCTCAGTGACACAAAACTGTCTCTGTTGCATGACTGATGTGGCAAGACAGGTCAGGAGCAAAGGGATCGGGGATGATGGGAGAAATGAAAGGCACTGTGGGGTGTCCGATCAGTCCCTGGAGGCTTCATTCATTAGATTCGCGCACACACACACACACACACACACACACACACACACACACACACACACACACACACACACACACACACACACACACACACACACACACACACACACACACACACACACACACACACACACACACACACACACACACACACACACACACACACACACACACATTCAAACCGAGTGTCCTCGTTTTTCCTTTTGATGGACAGTGCCGTCACTGCCTAGTGACGCACGTCGTTAATTAGTGATTTCATCATTCATCACACATTTTAGGCTGCGTGGGGATCAGTATGAATGTGTGTATGGTTTGACGGATATAAAAGATACATTTTAAATGCCCATCCCTGATGTCCAAAAGGACATCAGTTCCTACACCATGGCTTCTCAACTAAAAGGCCAAATCTGACCTGTAAATCACTTTTGTACAGCCCTCCAATTGATTGAATCACTGCACAAATCTGAAGCAAGCAAGCCCTTGTCCTGGCCACAGTTCATCTGTTTTATACAGGAATTATTATAGTGAGATTATAGTTATTATCTTTAGTGTGTAATGTTACTGTTTTAACATGAAAAATGTCTTCAAAGTTACACAGCTCAAGTCACTCCAAAGGTAGTTATTCTCTATCAGTGTGCACTGTTTCTGAACTCCCTGAAATGCCTCGATTGTAGTTTTCCGGGAATGAACACATCACAATATTCCTCATTTACATACTTCCCTCCTAAGGCATACGGAAAAAAGGACAAGGCCTGGGTCAGCTGTGTTAGCAGTGTGAAGTGTGCGCAGTTAGTAAGGGGCGTGACATTTCCAAAACATGCTTGAAGCAGTTGACCAATCACCAGTGGCGGCAATCTGGGGGCCCGTTTCAATAACTAATATGGGTCCCTACCCACATAAAACATAAACATAGAGCAGAAAAGGCAAGGATTCATGTTGGTTTGCATCAATTGTATATTATTTTATTACGTGCACTTTCAGCTTCATGAACAGGCAGCTCAACATATAAATAATTCAACCTTATTTGATTAAAACTACATATATACAGCGTTTTACGTTGGAATAAGCCTCACCCTTAAATGACTATTATTTGAAGTTAACATTATACAATATACGTAGACCTACATACTACACCACAAAACTAGTTGAGGATAAATTCTTTAAAATTGGGGAATCCGTGACGGACGTGAGCGCTCTGAAAGCGGCACAAAAAGACTGCTTTAAAACTTTCAGAGACCTCAAACAGAAAGCACAAAGCCTTTCTTTAAAGTGAATTTCGTTTTGTTTTAATTTTATCTTAATTTTAATCAATGTTTCATCAACCAATTGCCTGGATTTAATAAATAAGAAGTAAATATAGCAGATAAAGCCTATAGGCTAATCATGAAACGGAGCCGCCGGCGCGTGAACTGGAGCGCGACTCATAAATGAACCGAAACTCAGCCTACTTTCCTCACAGACCTGAGAAATATATCTAAAATGTCTACTTCTAAAAAGAACATTTCAAAACGAAAGAAAACAGACTGCTCTCTGTTTATGTAATCCGTATGAAATGTGCATTTCTCTCTGGCGCGTTCACTACTGTGCGAAGATCACGATCAGCATCGTCAAATTCATCTTTGCAGGCGACAATGACAGAAAACATGTTTATAAACAATTAAATTGTCTCCTTGCTATAGGCCTATTCCACATATTCATAATCATTACTTTTGCCGGTTCTTTGTGACAACATTTAGGTGCTTTATTGGCAGCGCTCCACTCTTACATGTTACATGAACGCGTCACCACAACATCAGCACCGAAAACATGAGGATTTTTTACAATAAATTACAAGCTGCTAATGATGACGTTATTTAGTTAATCGCCTGTCGCGAGTGCAAATGCAAAGTTGCAAAGCTGCAAAGCTGATTAAATCATGGTAAAACTGAATTAATTTACAAAATAGTTTTCATTTGTATTTCAGCACTTCACGAATGGACAGCGACTCTTAAAATAGCACGTAGGCCTATAACGCGTTCTCGCGCATTCATGTTATGTGCATTTTTTGGGAAACGCTCGTGGAATTGCAGAGAGCGTTCGTAACCTTGCACGTAGAGAGTGCTCTTAAGAGCGAATATACATTGTTATCGGGAAACCCGGCCCAGAAACTTTCGTTTCACAACTTCGTAGCTCGTGGTCAATCTACCTTGGATGGTTTAGACATGGCTGAAAATTAATATCCTACGGAGAAAATGAATGGGATTTTGCTGGTTTGTTGGGGGCCCCCTTGGAGGACGGGGCCCGTTTCATTTGAAACGGGTAAAGCATAGGTAAGGCCGCCACTGCCAATCACAACACACTGATCCAGCCGACCAATCAGAGCACATTGCGCATTTGGAAGAAGAGACTTCATAGAGACTGAACTAAATAGAGAATTGCAAAGAGACTGGGAAGGGAGGTGCTGCAACAATGTCAAATATGCAACATTTTTGGTTTTTGAACATTCAAGCATGAAAACCTATTCTAGTAGACCCCAAAAACAAAATGAATAGGTCTCCTTTAATACTTACATTTACTTACTAATACTTACATTTGGTGAGTTTGGACCCCTTCAATTTTTTATTTTAATAATCTTTCCCTTGGAATAAGAGCGCAAAAAATCTATTTTAGACTATGACTTTTTTATGTTCATATTGATAAACTTTGTACTAGTTAGAATGATGTTGAAAGAGAGCCTTTTTATGTGTTTAACTTAAAAAAAAGCTTTTATAAAGTGTTTTGTGTGTGTATGTGTTCAGGTTACTGATCCAGGCTGGTATAGATATAAACCGACAGACTAAATCAGGCACAGCGTTGCATGAAGCTGCTCTCTGCGGGAAAATTGAGGCTGTACGACTGCTGCTGGATGTGAGTATTTCATTATTATATGCCTTATACTATGTGTGGTGTCCTCCACAATTACTTTTTGCCACCAATAACATGCATTAAATTTTTTTATATCCTTGTAGCCTATATACAATATATATGCAAAAATACTCAATATATAAAATAGTACCATTCAAATGTTTAGGGGTCAGTAAGATTGTGTGGGAAAGCTAAAGATTGTTGAGGTGGAGATGAAGGAGATGGAGAGCGACTGTGCAGCGCACGTAATTTATTCAGTCACTTCAAAAACAAAAATATAGCAGCAGAGCTTTTCAGCTGAAACTCAGACTTCTGTATACAACGCTTTCACGTGCACAGCTCACTTCCCAGGCAGGGACTCTCTGCACTCACACCGCTCCTTTACACCGTCTCTCGACTCACTGCAAGTTTTTTTTTTTAATCAATCCAATGCATCCTTGCTGAATAAAATATTAATTAAAAACAATCTTTCTGAGCCCCAACTTCTGAACAGTGGTGTATTCTGTCACTGTCTCACTGGATTTTTCCACCATTGCATAGTAGTGACAAAAAGTGCAGGTCACTGAGTCACTCAAATCATCATGCATTGTACAAGATGAGTCAGTCTCCATTTCTCTGTGAACCTTACTGTGATAAATATTCCAAATCTGTTGCCACATGGAGTTAGGCAAACTTCAGCAATATGAGCCTTTAATCTTAATGCTCCACTGAGGTTTTTAGAAGACATAAGAATAGAAGAGTTAAACCCGATGTTGTGTGTGTTTGATATGAACTCTGGTTGTGTTTGGGAGTTTGCTGGTATGTTAATGATCGTCATGTATGTGAATGTGTGCACGAATCACTCTGTACCCTGTGAATGTGTATTCTGGCTTTTCTCTTCAGAGTGGTATCAGTGCTGGGGTGAGGAACACATTCTGTCAGACAGCGCTGGATATTGTTAACCAGTTCACCACTACCCAAGCCAGCAAGGAGATCAAACAGATGCTGAGAGGTACAATGGGAGAAAACATAAATTCACACAGAATGGTAGAGGCAAAGGCTTTCTGAAATCACTGGTGTGTGTGTGTGTGTGTGTGTGTGTGTGTGTGTGTGTGTGTGTGTGTGTGTGTGTGTGTGTGTGTGTGTGTGTGTGTGTGTGTGTGTGTGTGTGTGTGTGTGTGTGTGTGTGTGTGTGTGTGTGTTCCTGCATACAGATGCATCGGCTGCTATGCAAGTGAGGGCTCTGAAGGACTACTGCAACAACTATGACCTTACAAGCCTCAACATTAAAACAGGCGACATCATCACGGTAAAAAAGCAATTATTTTACTGTAACAAAGTAGCAAGTTGTGCATTTTTTTTTAAGATGAACTAAAGTTTACACCCTGAGTCATGCACATGTTTTTTTATGCAGGAGTCATTGTTCTTTATATACAATGCGTTTCAAAATTATTGGTCAGTATGATTCATTTTGAAAGAAATTAATACTTTTATCTAGCAAGGATGCATTAAATTGATGAAAAGTGACAGTGAAGACATTTATAAAGTAACAAAATATCTTTATTTCAAATAAATTCTGTTCCTTTGAACTTTATATTCATCAAAGAATCCTGGAAAAAAATGCATTGTGGTTTCTACAAAAATATTAAGCAGCACAACTGTTCAACATTGATATTAATATGAAATGTTTCTTGAGCAGCAAATCAGCATATAAGAATGATTTCTGAAGGACCATGTGACACGGAAGAAAATTATGCTGAAAATTCAGCTTTGCATCACAGGAATAAATTACATCCTTAAACAATATTATAATTGTCACAAACACTCAGTAATTTTTGATTTTCGATTTTTTTTTCATCGACTTCAGAAGATAAACTAAAAGTCTATGAAAAATAATCAAAGATCAAAGATAACCGAGTATTCGTGACAACAATATAAAATAGTTGCAACAATCGTAATAATATTACTGTTTTTTCTTTTTTTAAATAAATGCAGCCTTAGTGTTTGTGAGCAATGAGCATATAATAATACTTAAAAATAAATGTTACTAACTCCAAACTTTTGAACAGAAGTGTGTAAGACATAACTAGGTTCGACCTAATAGTCTTTATAACTTTATCCTTTTGGTAAGACTATACAATAAGGTTCTACTGTATATATTAACATAAGTTAATGCAATAAAATAATAATGGGCAAAAGAACATTTATTAAACCAAAACTATTTTAGTTTTGTTGCATGGTGCAGTGCAATGTATTGGTTGTCTCCAACTTCAGGCACATTCTGCAACATGTCTGTTTGCTCCTCAGGTCTTGGAGCAGCATTCTGATGGCCGATGGAAGGGCTGTATCCATGATAACCGCACAGGAAATGACCGCGTGGGTTACTTTCCGTCCAACATGGTGGAAGTCATCAAAAGGGCAGGTGTGCCATCGCATCGTCACATGAGCCTTCTAGGATGTCATGTGACACATATGCACATTTTAATCCACTTTAAAATCAAGGTCAATCTGAAGCTCATCTACCTGGCATTTAAATGTTCATGTGTGTGTGGGTTCTGGTGAGTTTGTATTTAGTGCATGCATTTCTGCTTATATGAGTGTTTGTGTATTTATTGTTGTGTGTGTAGATTAGGGATGAGCATTTTGTTAATTTCGTCTTGAGTCAATTGATACATCAACTGAGTAGGGAGTACACATCACTGTTATTATTGGAACAAACCTCTAAGTTTAAGTATAGAGTGCATTAGCGCCCACACCCTTTTTTCCATTCATTTTTCCCATAGGGATTTTAAAAAAGAATTATAAGCCATGAACCTAGACAATCAGCTATGAGGTAAATCACAACACTACAAACTTTGATTTGAAATAAAAAAGTATTTGAAAAGCGGGAAAAAAATACAACGGTAAAAGACTGTGTAAGATCTTTATTGAGGAAAAGAACTACAATCCCATGAAGCATTGTGAACAGCATGATTGAATAAAAAATAATGGAGAAACGAAACTACTCATTTACAATTGTTGATTATACAGTATATATAAAAACACTATATTTTAAGTGTTTTGCAAAACTAAATATATATTCAAACATTAAGTATATTGAGAGTATAAAGATATTGCCTCAATTATGCCATTCGCAGTGCTTCATTGGAGTTGGTGGAACTAACAAGATCTTTTGGTGCTATTGCTTTTTTGACTCTCTGATTGGTGTAATTTTCTGTACAGCATCATGGGTAATGTTGTTTTTTTCACCAGGAATTCCTCTATTAAAATAGATTATTTTAATGAATAATATAACATATGCTACGCACTGAAAACCCCTTGGGTAGGTTTGGGGGGGGGGGGGGGGGGGGGGTGTGGCGTATTACACGCTATAAAGTGTGTATCATATGCACGCGAAAACTATTTTTGCTGTATAAATGGCACGAGAAATAACATTCGTTGTATTGATACGCACTTTCATGAGATCGGGCTGTGTCTTCTGTGTGTTTAAATACATGAGTACTCATTCAAGCCCAATCCTAGTGTATGTGCAGAGGCAGACCAACACTGAGTGGGGGCCCCCGGCAAAATTAATTTATATATGTATTTTATATATGGTTTATATATAATATATACGATTTCGTTTATATATCTTCATTTATTATTATGCAAAATTAACGGAACATAAGTTGTTTATTTTTTACAACATTATATGCTTATTTTTTTATGTGCAATCTTTATCTTTATAACAGAAGATACAAAGAGGATGCTCCTTTAGATAGAATTGATGCAGCTTTCATACGGATTACATAATTAGATGATATTTGCTTTCGAGTAGAATTTTTGGTTTTGTTTAAAAGTGGAAATTTCAAGCTTTATATAGATATTTTTATCACGTATGTGAGGCTAGTATACGCTGTGTTTCTGTTTATTTTTGAGACGCGCTCCAGTTCACGGAGACCATGAAAGCGCGCCCTGCTTGTTTTATTTTATTTTACAAAAGCATTACTTTTTCTTGTTATTGAGAGTTTACACAAATAAAAGTAGTTGCGACTGATGCATTATTCTTTTCTGTATGGACAGAAATTATGGAGTATTTTAAGTTGTCTCCACTGTTTATAGGGAAATACAAACAATTGCGCCGGCGCCTCCATGTCATGCAGTGCGCGCTCCACACTCCGCACAAACACTTGGATATGCGCCTAATTATAGTGTACACAGTGTTGGGAAAGTTCATTTTCTACATGAACTAGTTCAAAGTTCAGTTCACACATTTTAAAATGAACTAGTTCAGTTCATAGTTCATACTTCAAAAAATGAACTAGTTCATAGTTCTTTTTTTCTAGTTCATAGTCCATATGTTGCTGCGAGCTTCTTTTTTTTTATTGCCACAGCCCATATACAACCACAGACAGCAATTATTTTATCGACTGGCAAAGTTTGCACAGAAATGTAAGATTTTCCCATCCTCACCGACCTTGTCATAAAACTCGTTTAAATGATCATACGACGCCTCGCTCGCTGCTTTGTCGACTACATGCTGCTTTTTGTTTTGATGACGCATGCGGCAGTGCGTGCGACACTGGTGGCTGATGTTGCCAGATTGGGTGTTTTTTTCGCTACATATTAAGGCGTTTTCGCCTGGAAGGCTTTATAGAAATCTGGCACCCTATTGAACGAAGTCAAACTGAGAGAGCGTGCGTTCACAGACACCAGAATGAAACGCGTTCACAGTAACGTTCATCAGGCAGTAATTCAGTACGTTCAGTTCACGTTCGCCCAAAATATGAACGAGTTCATGAACTATCGTTCATTGAACGCGTTCAGGCACAACACTGAGTGTACATTTATCTAGGTTAACGTTAGAGCGATCGCGGCCATGAAAGACGGATAAGTCCTTTTCATGCTTAACAAATCAAGTCATGCATTTTCCACCGCGAGTAAGCGCTGCTCCAGTTTGAAAAAGGCTGCTGAGGCGAGACGGTAAAAGCATAACCAGCGTAATGAGAAAGGGGCCCCACTAAGGGGGATGCAGAGATGTTACTGCGTCTTTATATTAACATTCCTGATTGTTTGAATGATCAGCCCTCAGGGGCCCCCTTAAAAAGTGGGGCCTCAGGCAATTGCCTGGCTTGCCTGCCTATTGCGACGCCTCTGTGTATGTGTGTGGTTGTGTGTGTGTGGCTGTTCATTCGCTCCATATCAGGGTTGCCAGGTCTGCACAACAAAACTAGCCCAAATGCTAAATCAAAACTATCCTATCACTTTCGAGACTATCCTAATCGCATTCCCAGATAAAAATCACATTTCCGGGGGTAAAAAATGCATTCCGGGGAGGGGGCGCTTCAACCCGCGGTCTACAAAAACAACCCGCGGCAACAGTGTAAAACCACAGACTTGGCAACACTGTTCTATATCCAACTGTCCTGCCCTTTATCACCAGTCAAGTGATTCTAGTTAGAAGCGTCAGCTCGAAGACATGAAAGAGAGAGAGTGAGAAAGAGGGCAGATGAGAGTGGCTATCTATCTGTCACTGTTCGGTCATCTCTGCGTGCACCTGTACCATCGTTTCCATGCCCCCCTTCAATTCCTTTCAACTCACATCAGTGGATTCACACTTCTGCACATTCACACACATGCAAACAGCCTTTCACACATTTATAAATGTAGATCAGTGGCGACTGCTGCTTCTCAAGAGTGAAGAAACAACATCAATTATCAATGTCAGAATGTGTACTCAGATTTACTTTGTTCTGGTGATTGTAATTTGCTATTTAAAAAAAAAATATTCAAGAAAAGCTGAGCTTCTAGTCAAGATAAAAATGACAGTGATTAAAACTAGGGCTGTGTGATTAATTAAAAGAAAAACTAAATTGCAATGTGGCAAAGCGTGCTTAACAAATCCCAAAATTTGTGATTTAATTATGTAAATATATGGGCTGCGTGTTTCAGAGTGAAGTTTGAAACTGTGTTACACGGAAGGAGTTCATGATCCGTTTTTTGTGTGTTTTCGAAGCGGCTCAGTTCACAGTAAAAGCTGCTCCACATGAACACATCTCCACATCTGCTCTGAGTTTGGGTCGCTTAATGTGCGTTTGGGAACGCAGCATATGCCAACAATCTTCTCACTCTTTATAAGTGATTATAAACCAGATTATGCCAACAAAAGAGAAGCTTTAAGGGTTCCTGAGGTTTTCTGCCAGAATTTTTTTTTTTCTTGAATAACCCTATTTTTATGGTGAGATATTAGTGTATAATTTTAATTTATTTAATAGTTATTTGTATTATTATTTTTATTTTGTAATCATATTGATATATAATCACACATGACTTATCTCATAAACTTACATTGAAGTCTGAGACCCAAAATGTGATGCGATCTGGGAAAACCCACCACATGGTGAAATTTGACATATTACAGGTTTTGCGATCATATTAAAGCTTGGTTCAAACCCTTTCCAAATCTGTTTTTATTTATTTTATAGTTTGTCTGTAACAAAAGTTATGGTTATCTGAAGTCGGATGATCGCTATGATTTTCAGAAATGGAATTTTGAGAAAAACAGGTTTAAATAACTGTCAGGTCCTGCTAGCGGGACGACTGGCGCTCTTTTTTTATTACCTTTTTTTCATAACACATATTTTAGTAATCATCATAGATTAGGTATCATTCGAAAGCTTACAAACTCAAAATTCATCCTGTGAAAACCGTTTTGAAATTGGACCATTGAGAGGCGAGCAAGGTCTTTTAAACGAGCAGCTTCAGACTCTGTTGTTCTCTTGTGCTCCGCATCACATAACACTGGATAAGAATAAATAAATAAAAACTTGCGTGCCGTTTTAGTATTCACAGGACTGGTGGGACCTTTATTCTGTTATGTGGTTTATTTTGATAGGAGAAACTGTCTTTGTAGTGTTAAGAGAAGGAGAACTAAATAGCCGTTGTTGTTGTTTTTTTGCACCTCCGCTCCGCGCGTGTTCTTAAAGAGAAAGACACGTCTTTTCAGCTTGCCACTATAAATCGCTATTTTTCTGCACTAATCTAGTGAATTTTCACTAGATATACTCAGAGATGATAAACAAGATGTTATAGAATAATAATTTATTGAAAACCCAAATTTGACAATAAACTGACATTCAATCTATTTTTAGACTTTACTGAAAATGTACAAGCGCGACATCCGACGGGTTTTCCCAGATCGCATCACAAATAGTGTGTTTAGAGCCTCTTGCTGCATGAACATCAATATTCGCATAATTTAAAATCAGTAATAAGTGGGACTCTATGGACCATGTGTCCATGAAATCCATTATTACTTTATACTTTTTAAAAATGTTTGCTTTAATATTGCATCGGTGTAAAGAGTACCTGAAAAAAGTTAAAGTAGAAATTACTCCATTACAAGTTACATGTTCCCAAATTCAATACCATCTGTATCAGGTCTCAATTATTTTATTCATACTGAATGTAGGCTTAAAGCAACACTATGTAACATTGTTTACCTTAAAATAATTTCCAAAATCTTATCAGTGGTTCATCAAGTCGTAACAGGGTGAAAGGCACTTCTGCCATCGCCTGACGGGGTCTGTATCGCTTTTACTGGCACTATGTAACTTCGGGGTTCGGGTAGGAACCCGACCACAAAAAGAACTATAAAATTCGACTGCTTTACGTCAAGCGCTACAATAGTCATTATTTAGTTTTTCTTCGTTTCTGATGTCGCAATACATCATCCTTTCATGAAATCATGTAACATACCTTGTCTGTGGACATCGTTCATTCTAAAGCCGGTGCTGGATAAACAGCGAGCGTGCGTGCGACGGTAGGCTAAATTATTTACGACAGCGGCAATGGACAATTTCGTTTCCAACCAGTAGGGCGACCGAAGAGGAAAAGTTACTTGGTGTTACTTTAAAGATGCACTAGTCCTCAACATCTAAGAGACATGCCAGTGAAAAACAAGAAACAGCTGATTTGTGAGGAGAGGAATCACATGTTTATTTTCTAACATCGAAATTAAATTGAACACCTCAATATGGCAATAAATCAAGGTGGACACAGCAGCCTTTTAAACATCTATAGACACTCAACTCTAAGTTAAGCTCAAGTGCTCAAAAAGGGCATAAGAAAACCAATATCATTAAAAAAAGGATATATAACGGATAAATAAAATATTGTTAAGCAAAATTAAATAGTCAAAGCCTCATCTTCATATATGAAACACCTACGATTCAGCAACATGCACTTGCATTTGCGTAAAGTAGCCTTTTTGACAAGTCGGTGTGAGTAAAGGCAAAACGCACAAGATATAATACCTTCAATGCCCTGTAGATGATGATATTACTTCTTAGAATAGAAAAATTATTAGAATACTTGTAGTCAAGTATAAAAAATGTAGTCAAGCAGAGAGTAAAAGTTGCTCATTTCTACCAGAAAGACTCAGAGGGAAAGTGAACATTTACATAATATTTATTCAATAAAGTATTAACAGATGGTAGCGAGCTACAATGATTCATATATAGTTATTATTATAAAAAAGTTCTTTGGCTTAGGCCCCGTCCTTAATCCAGATCCTGGGGGAAGCAGATTCCGGCTGATCCGGAGCCCACCCCAGACGCATGGACAGGGACCAACCTGGCAGAGGTGGGAGGATGGAGAGGAACGTCAGCCTCATCAACTGCCAATGTAAAAGAGAACGTTCAGCACTCATATTCCATGTGTCACGCAGTGATTGGCCAGACCTCATAGTTATGAATGAACGACGTGACATTAGAGTCTTTCTGGTAGAAGCTACGCTAAATGTTTGATACTCAAATTAGCCAAAAAGATACTTAAGCACATAATTACATTAACTCAAATACTTTACACCACTGCAATAATGAAATGCACCAATATTGAAATGTAACACAGACTGATTGATGTAAACATTCCAACACACTTCAAATCCCCATTTTCTCCCTTTTCGTGCATGAATGTAGTCTGCATGCATAGCACATAGATCAGTTATAAATTTGGTGTTTTTGGGAATGCATTTCAAGTATGTTTTGTAAAAATATATGCATGAGTATAGTTCTTTTTTTAGTTTTCTAAAGTGTTAATTTTCACCTTGCATGTTAACTTACAAGGTAAAGATAAGCTCAGCTATAGTTAGATATTTTTGCTTGAACATGTTTTGTTTTGTGTTTCCTTTCCTGTTTTTTTGTTGTTCTGTTGTTGTTTGTGGTTTTTTGGTGTCGCCTGTTGTTCTGTTGTACCCAGGTCCCTCAACCCAACAGTATCTTAAGATACAGATCCGTCCGCCAGCAATTGGTTCAGTTGTCATGGTGAACGGTGACTGCTCCCACATTTTTTCCCTGCCCCTCACTCCCCCTCCTCCCCCTACCCAGCCCCTTACCCATCAGCCCCTCTTCACCTCATTTGGCTATAATATGCCTACCTGCAGCACAATTGGGTATGAACCAGCCTCCTCCTGCTCAGAGGAGCCACAAAAAGAGACAGGTATAAACACACATACAGTCAGAAAAATACACATTTACCCGTCATAAGCATATCATATCATACACCTGGTTTTTTTAAACTTCATGACCATAAAATGGAGTAAACAGGATGTGAATCTGAATGTCTTTGAGAAAGTTGGATGTGTAACATACAAAATTAGCAGTGATCAGAGATATTTGTGTGAAGAACATGTCAGGTCATATTTCACCCCAAGAAAAAAGTAGAAAAAATGATGTTTTCCATAAAGAAAATATAATCCTTTTTTTTTTTTTTTTTTCTGCTGTGACTTTTTAAAATGTCTATTTACCCCAATTCTCCTTACCATATAGTGCAAAACATTATCACAGTTTGTTTGAAAAAGGATATAATTATAACTACTTTATTACTATTAATTAACTAATTATTAATACTGTTATTCAGCAATGACTAATTAAATTGATTAAACGTGACATTATTGTTTAAAAAAATGCATTTAAATAAATGCTGTTCTTTTGAACTTTCTATTCAATAAAGAATCCTGAAATCAGTTTCCACAAAAATATTAAGCATTTTTCAGCATTAATCATAAGAAATGTTTCTTGAGCACATAACCAGCATATTTTACAAGTGCGATCATGTATAATCAGTAGTGTATTATTAGCCTTTTTATGCATATTTAAATAAAACAAATTGTATTACTGTACTTTTTTTCTAGAGAAATGACTATATTACAGTCATGAGAAATCTTTGTAGCACTTTATTTTACAGTCCTGTTCCCCATGTACATACTATGTACTGTACTTATTATAGTAATTACAATAACTGGGTAATAACTAGGTACTAACCCTGAACCTACCCTTAAACCTGACCTTAACCCATGTAGCTACTGTACCTTATATTACCCAGTATTTTCTTGACACTGTAAGTACACATACTGAAAAATAAAGTGCAAGCATTTCAGTGCTAGACATTACATTTCACAGCCAACTAAAGTTTTGTAATTCACTAAGGGGTATGAATATTTTTTGGTAGTGTGTTTACGAATATAACATACATGTTCATCAGCAAGGATCCCAGATTACTGTTGGATATGCCCCCAAATGATCCCTTTACTCTCTGCTTCCTCTGTGTGTATCTGCTTTAGCAAATTAGGAGCTTGCAAAGCAATGTATTTCATTCTTACCTCACTATGAGTGTGTGTGTGTGTGTGTGATATCTTTCAGGCTCAAGGGGATCCGTTTCCAGCCCTCATGGTTCTCCGACCCTCAGCGGCCAGCAAAGCAGCGCAAATGAGGAGATTTGGGTTCTGAGAAAACCTTTAGCTGGTAAATACACAGTTTTACAATGGACAGTTGATGTGACGTGAGCAGTGACCTAGTGTTTATCTAAAACTATTTATATTTATTTATGTTTATTATGTTTGCTGCTTTTATGGTTTTTATATACTCTTCAGTGTCACATGATCCTTCAGAAATCATTCTAATATGCTGATTTGCTTCTCAGGAAACATTTCTTATTATTATCAATGTTGAAAACAGTTGTGCTGCTTAATATTTTTGTGGACACTGTGGTATAGCTTTTTTCAGAATTGTTTGTTTACATCACTTATTTGAAACAGAAGTCTTTTGTAATATTTAAAAGTCTTTACTGTTATTTTTTTTTTTTATTTTTTTTTTTTTACCAATTTAAGGTGTCCTTGTTGAATAAAAGTATTCTTTCAACAAAAAACATCCCAAACTTTTGAACGGTAGTTTATAAAAATAAATAAAAAGGACTATTATAAAGTCCCCCTGTGGTGAAAATCAAAGTTTTAATTTTGCTTATATGTCTTTATGGTGTTTTTAATGACAAACCATGTGCAAATTCTTAAGTCAACAGAATTGCTGAGTATTTTTTTCTTAAAACTGAAGTGGACCAAAGACAGTCTCAAAAATTTGGATTGAAATCGCTGTTGTTTCTGATGTCACAAACTATCTTGTAACCAATCAGGTCAATGTGTAATCATCAACGAGTGGATCTATGAGCTGGTGTAGTAAATGTAGGAGGCGGGGCTAATTTGCATATTCCTAAAACCGCATATTCTAAACGAGGCAAGTACATTCAAGCTATTTTAAGGCATGAAGAATTTAATTTTTTTTTCAAGGAAAAAACTTGTAAATATGTCATTTTGGTTATCAAATGTGAGTTTTAAGGAAAAATATGATTGACTACAAGGGGACTTTAAGATTTGTCTTTTTCCATGGAAATTTTTTGACCGTGCTCTTTTTCATACAATTAAAAAAATAAACGTGATTCACATGGTCAAGCTCTTAAAAGGAAGAAAGCACATGAAAAGTACAAAGCACAATATTCCAAGTCTTTTGAAGCAATACAATACCATAGTATGATGAAAAGACTTTTAAGTGGTTATTCACTGAAAATATCATCAAATCTCATTTGTGGTGCTTCAAGAGCCGTCGCAACAGACATCAGTGATGTTATATGTATGTGGCTCTTGTGCATGTCGGGACAATACGCTTAAATGTTTTGAAATTACAGAAGATCCAAAAACTTTACCTTATACAGTCATATAAATTCAAAGAAGTTTGTTTTAAGTTATTTGTCAACAACCTAAATACGGTTACACTTTATTTCAATTGTCCACTTTAGACATTCTACTGGCTTAAGTAACTTTGCAACTAAATGTCAACTAACTCTTATTAATTTGCATCTACATGTTAACTAACTCTCATTAGAGTATATAGAAGACTTAAGTCAGGGTTAGGGTAAGTAGAATAAGTTGACATACACTGTACTTGCAGAGTCAAGATATTAAGCAGACATTCAACTAATAATGTGACTGCTAGTTGATATGTAGTTGCAAGGTTACTTACAGCTAGTAAAATGTCTATCGATAGAATACTAGCGAAATAAAGCATATGCACAAACATGGACATACTCAACGTTTTTTTTTTTATTTCTGGTTTCTTGCATGATAACTTGTACCTGCCAGCAGGGGGCAGTGTTGGCAGCATGGGCAGCACGGCAGTCTGACCAGTGGACGTTCATCTACTAGCGGACAAAGCAGTAATGCCAACGCTCACCTCACCAACTCACCAGTGCCCGTGCCGACCACCCCCACACACTCACCCGGAGTTAACACACATGGCCTCAATGTGCCGGGACTGCATGCTCAGGCTGAGGGCGTGAAGGTGCGGCGCACACAAAGACCACAGATGCACACGAGGACAGATGTGTAAATTCTCTCTTTGTCTGTCTTTCTCTCTATTTCTCACATTACTGATCATGTATGTGTGCATTTGCGTGTGTGTTTTAGCTGTTGGCCACGGTGCTGTCCCAGTCAGCCAAAGCAAAAGAGCATCTAATGGACCAATCACAGTCTTTAGATCCCAATTCAGGTACTACATATGTATACCACAACATTATCAGAACTAACTTCACTTTTCTTGTACAATTTCTGGTGACCAAGGTGAATTTTAGGGGATGTATGAAGTCAGTAAAAGAGCAAAACAATCTATTGATTTATAATTTTTTGAAGAGTGGGTTTGTGCTTTGTTTGCCTGATTTGAAAGGTTTTGCTATAAAGCTATAAGATCAATTTTAAGTGTGGCAAATACTTTTGGGAGCCATTTTATTTTATGCATTTAAAACCCCTATTTACATTCAAATATTAGACTGATCTTAGAATACAGGTTTGTCTCATTATGTCTCATTAATTGTACACATCTCATATATCCATTGTTCTATGCGTCCAAAAGTTTTTATAAGCACATAAGTGTATTCAAAGTTCTGGTAAGTAAAAATATATAAAAAGTTAATTGTTTTTCATTTGATTTACTTTTGCTTTTTTGCTATAGTGTCTTCTCAGCGCACCCAGAGTGCATCTGCTGCCCCACGTCAACAAAAGAAGAAACCCTTTGTGGATCCATTGCTGCAGAGGAAAGATGAAGTTTCAGCGGAGAGCAAGGCAAGTGTGTGTGTGGTGACCCAGATTTGTTTATCATATGTTAGTTTTTAATGAGAATGAATATTGTAAGTATGAAAGTAAAGCTTGATTAATCACTTATAAACATAAAGCCTATGCTACTTTTCAAATATGTTTATATTTTTTAAGAAATCTTTTATTCTCACCAGGCTGCATTCATTTGTTCATAATACAGTAATATTGTGAAGTATTATTAGAATTTAAAATTGTAAACTTTTTTCTAATTGGATATATTTTTATGTGTAATGTATTCCTGTGATGCAAAGCATCATTACTCCAGTCACATGATCCTTTCAGAAATCATTCTATTCTGATTTGCTGCGTAAGAAACATTTATGAATTATTAACAATGTTAAAAAAAGTTATGCTCATTTTTATGCGGAAACCGTGATACATTTTTTAGGATTCTTTGATGAATAGAAAGTTCAAAAGAACATCACTTATTTGATATAGAAATATTTTATAACATTATGATTATAAATGTCTTTACTTTCACTTGTGCATGATATCCCTGTTTAAGGGTTACTATATTCAGTTATATCAGGGTTTACGTTAAGGTGCTTCAAAGAACATATCCAAAATCCACGGTATTACTATGGTATGTTTGATTAGTGATATACTGTATGATTTTGAAGCAAGAATATTTTTTTTTGCTGCCACACAGTGGGTGTAGTGTGTACTACATGACACACTTTCATAGGACTTGGAATCATGGTACTGTCAAAGCAATGTCTGAATTATTGATGTGTTTCCGTATTTCCTTGCCTTACTGTGTTTTTGTGTGTGTGTGTGTGTTTTTGTGTGTGTGTGTGTGTGTGTGTGTGTGTGTGTGTGTGTGTGTGTGTGTGTGTGTGTGTGTTTATTGTAGAGCTCAGAGGCTGTTGTTGAATGGCTCACTAGTGCACAGCTGCAGTTCTACACAGCAAACTTTCTCACTGCTGGTTATGACCTGCAGACCATTAGCAGAATGACACCAGAGGTAACACAAACCATCATTCCATAAATAAACAATAAATACATTTAATAAATAAAAAAAATACATTTCTCCAATATTTTACCACCAGAAACAGCTGCCATCTTTCAAAATACTAAAAAAGTATTTTGACGCATAAAATATATTATTATATTTTGGAGAGTTACTTAAGTGTCCAGATTGTTTTAGGGCCACTGTACATTATAATGATAGTCAGAATAGTCAGATACTTTACACACTTTACACAACAAATTGCTCTTCAACTAAAATGAATAGTTACACTTAAATTAAAAATCTGTTTTGTGTGTGTGTGTGTGTGTGTGTGTGTGTGTGTGTGTGTGTGTGTGTGTGTGTGTGTGTGTGTGTGTGTGTGTGTGTGTGTGTGTGTGTGTGTGTGTGTGTGTGTGTGTGTGTGTACCCCACAGGACCTCACTGCTATTGGGGTGACAAAACCAGGTCACAGAAAGAAAATGCTTTCAGAGATCAGTAAAATGAACATCCCAGACTGGATACCTCAAGAGAAACCAGTAAGATAAATAAGTCGGGTTCAAGAAGTCTAAAAAAAGGAAAGCTTTATTATATATAAAAAAATGAATTCAAAATATGTATCTGTATTGCTACTTTTCCTGTTTCACATCAAATAAGCACATTTGTGACATTTATTGCAGAACATAATTTTCAGGTTTTGTGAAATCATTGAAGCAAAAGAATGATAAACCAAATATTAGTAAAAGTGTTTGCATATAGTGTATATATGTTTTCAGCAAACACTTTTACTAATATTTTGGTTTATCATTCTTTTGTATATATTATATATATATGTATTATATGTAAATATATATATATTAATAATAATACTAATAATAACAACATAAAATTTGAAAAGTCAAAATTATTATTTCATTAGGTTTTAGGCTTTTGGACCCCACTGTATGTATACAGATATAACATGTACAAACTTGCTGTTCAAATCCGTTACTAAATATCTGTGTAACTTTTTTAGCCCAGTCTGGCTGAGTGGCTGTCTGCAATTGGTCTGAATCAATACTACCAGACTCTGGTTCAGAACGGCTACGACAATATGGACTTCATTAGTGATATTACTCTGGAGGACCTAAAGGAGATCGGCATCACTAAACTAGGCATGTACACTACACATCATTATGTTTATATTTATAATAAATAGTTATTTTTCTTGATATGAAAAGTCTGCTGAAAAGACTGGCATAGTTGGTCTCTATTGTGTTTTGGATGATGTTTTCTAGTGGGGGGTGCTTGGCTATATTGAACAGCATGAGGAATAAGAGGATATTTAAACACTCATGAGCACAGAAATGGAACAAGATGGATATTGGATGTATATCCTATGCAGGTTTTAGCCATAAAGTAAAAAAAAAAACTTTCTTTGTTCCTCTGTGGTGACACGAGTACTTTCAAGAAGAAGCTGAAAGAACACATCTTCCCTCAGTTCTTTACTTTAAACCACAATCAAAAGCACTTACTAAACTAAATGTTTTTCTCTTACTTTATGTAATTTTACTTCTGCTTTAGAATTTTTACTAGTTTTTAAAATGTAGCATTGTGGTTTTATGAGTACTTTTGGATCTTGTATGAAAAACTGTTAATATTCCTCACTTGTGAGAAGGATGATAATAGTGTCTGCTGATGTTAATAGGGATATGGTTTCTTTGAGTCTTCTTTCATGCATATTTTTTTGTCTAATTGTACATAAATCTGTTTTAATGTTTATGTTGCATTTGTGCCCAATGCCAAAGCCAGGGTACCAGGTGCCATTAATGCTGGTAAAATAACAAATTAAAATAGTGTGCTGTAATGAAAATAAGTCAGTGGGGTTTTTTTTTGGTCAAAATAAACAAAATGACTATACACTGACACACCATTAATATTCATGTTGGTCTTTTCATCAGGGAAAATATTACAAGTTTAACCTCACAAACAAAAATAGTTAATGTCCACCTCTTTTTTCTTTCCCACTAAGGACACCAGAAGAAGTTAATGTTAGCTGTCAAACGACTGAGTGACTCTCCAGAAGCAGACATTCCCACAAAGGAGAGCCAGATAGAAGAAAGCACAGACTCAAAACAATCATTAGAAATCAGCACAGAACCAGATGTGAACTCCGCCCCCTCTGTTCGAATACGCAAAAGAACGGAAGGCCGTGGCTCTCCCCGGCACAGCACCCATGGGAGAGGCATACAAAGAGCTAATGCCCCTCCTCCTCTAAGGAAACCTAGCTCAATTGAGAGTCCCACCCCAACACCTCCACACACCCCTACTAAAAGCAGAACCTCATCTTCTGCTTCAAATTCTCCTTCACACATCCCTACCTCCCCGCTAAAAACGCAGAGCAGGGCCAGGGGGCCTTGTGACTCTCCCCGTTCGCATGCTCACACTCGTAGCGTTCCATTACTTTGCCTACCACCTGAAGGAGAAACCGAAGAGGGCAATGGTCAAACTCCATCCCAGCCAAGACGTGGACAGTATATCGTTACTGATGCTGAGCATGACTTACCTTTGCCAGACTCCTCTGTGAAATACGCAACACTAGGTGGACATAGGGTCACTCCCTGCAGTTCAGCGAAAGCCTCTGGTGAAACCCTTGACATCAACAGTGTCAATCGCAGTCAGTCTTTCGCTACAGCTCGGCCTCGCAGAAGGACTCGTCCACCAACTCCACCAAAACGGTCATGCTCTTCCATTTCCACTGGTAACCTGGCTGATGAGGCTGTGGCTGATGATGTAAGGTCTGGCGAAAATAGGGCTAACAATTTGCTACTCAATGTGACATACAGGGAGCGCAGACGTAGCGATTGTGGAATTGCCTCTGAAAAAACTTCATCTGGGGGCAGCGTTAGAGACATTGCTGCGATGCTTGAAATGTCCAATCTTGGAAGCGGTGGTAAAGGAAGTGGTTATTTGCAGGTAATTAAACAGTTACTCTCAAAATAAAACATATATTCTGTGGTCAACTTTAAGATTCAGAGCAATTATTGCAGATAAATTTATCAAATTTTTATTAGTTAAATAACACTGTTTTACATATGCTTACGGACTGTATGTATCAATGCCTAACCAAGTCTTGATGTTTTACCTGTTCTCCAGGCAAGCCAAAACCTCCCTCGGCAGAACCGAGACGTTCTGAATTCCGACGCAGATAGTCGCCGCCGCACAATCAGTGAATTTTACGACTCTCAAAAGCAGCCTGACAATGATGTACAAGAGGCTCATCATGAACCAGCACCTTGTGAATCCCACCCAATTAAACAGGCCCCTGAGCCACGTCCACGTTCCATGATCACTCATTTAGAAGGGGTTGTTTCTTCTCTGCCACAAGAGGAGTGGTCACGAATGGATGCCACCGCAACTTTGAGAAGACCACGACCACCACATTACTCAGATAGTGAACATTTTAACCTGACAGAAACTAGTACGATAAAGCGAAGACCCAAAGCATTGGCTCCACCACAGAGTAACGGAACTGATGGAGATGGGCTAGAGAACTTTCGGAGAAGACCTGTATCAGAAGCTTGCATTGGAGATGGTGGTAGGGAGGAAGAACTGCAATACGACGTCTTTGGATGTCTTCCCAGACAAATACTGAAACCCCCAGTTTCACCTAAACCAGCAATGGCCCTTCGCAAATTCGATCCCCCAACTCCTTCAAGGAGGGTTCCATTACCTGGACCAGAAGGTCAACATAGCCCAGGTAAGAATGTTATCTATTAGGTCATTGTATTTTCTTCATATTATCTCACCCTTTGTCCTGCAAACTGGGATATCTGTGGCAAACAAGCATAAATCAGCATAGAAAGCCAACATAGAAATTCATGGATATTTTAGACAGCAGTTCAAGGAAACCAGGTCTCTGCTTGACTTGATATCAACAGAGACCTTCCTGATATTTGGTTGATGTAGTAAAATAAATTTGAATAAGTTGCTTTGTATTGTTTTAAACCATAACATGGTTTCTTTGTCTCTTTATAGTGGAGGTTAAGAAAATCCCTCCTCCAGTATCTCCCAAGCCAAGTCCACCTCCAACACTGCCCAAACCTGTAAAAATAAAGCCAATCCATACCACTGGAACTCCCGGCTCTCCCCAGGCAGATGTTCTCAGCCCATCCAGTGCCCCCTTTAGCCCTGCTTCAATTGAACAACTGGAACATCTACCACAGACTTTGAGTCCAGTCACCCCAAAACCATTAGAGGGAAGCATGCTATCTCCACGTCCAGCAACCTCTCCAGCTCAGAGCCCACAGACACCCAAAACCCCAAACCCCACAAACACCCTCTACACCAGGTTCAGCTCCGGTGAAGCCCCCGAGGTCCTCCATGGCTGGTCTCTCAGTGGACATCCCAAGCCCTCTGGAAGTGGAGTTGCCTGGAGTGGATGTGCAAAAGAGGTTTAGAGAAGTAGAAAAACAGAGAGAGGAAGATGAAGCGAGGAAACAAGAAAGAGTTGAGGAAGTCGGAATTGCTAGGATGGAAAGGACAGGTCTGATCCAGGTTGATCCGACATTTCAAGGTGAACAAGGCCTAATTTCAGGTTCCTCAGCAGGGAGTCATTTCAAAGAGACAGGGGAGGGAGCAGAACCGGTGATAATGAGAAGAAGGAAGGTAGGCGTAGCCAGACAGACACAAGTAGAGGGTGAACCACAAGATGGAGTTGGAAAAACAGAGGTGGAGGGCCAAGGGTTATTGATAGCTGCTTCAGGGAACATGGTGAAACTCAGAATGGAGGAGACCAGTGCGTCCCTGGCTGCTGCTCTGGAGGTAGTGGAGGAGAAGATTAAGAAGGATGACAGGTATATAAGTAGATGTTTATAGACACTAAAACAAATTTTGTTCTTCCTCCTTGGCACTAAGGAGTCTCTTCATTGCATGATGATGATGTTGTTAAAAACTCACCATTCTTTTTCTTCTACTTTCTGTTTCTTTTCCTCTTTAGCTCCATTGTGGACAACAAGAGCACAGTTAACATTCTCGATGACATTGGCAGCATGTTTGATGACCTTGCGGATCAGTTGGATGCCATGTTAGATTAAAAATGAACAAATATATTAGATTCCTTAGGAAGTGTGAAACACTCAAGCTTCACTTTCTCAGTGTGGACAGCCGAAACCAACTTTGATGCCTCGGCATTATTGAAATCTCGATAGGGCAAATTATGCTCCTCCATTCTAACGTGTGTAAAAGTCTACAATTGAGCATCTCTGAGAAAAACCTAAGATCTAAATTTTGACTAGCATTCTCCACATTTTCATTCTCCACCAGCCTTTCGTCTTACTCTAGTGGCCAGAATAGGTACTGCAAGTACATATCCTGACCTGCAAATATGGCCTGCTGTCTTGCTGCTTCCAGAGATAAGCACAATTTTAAGAGAGACAATGTGACCAGCTTTCTAAATATCATTAAGCAGAGATATGCTAATATGTGTGAGTGTGTGTATATGTGTGTACAATATGTGGGGTGAGAGTTCTATGAATATTTATTTTAATGGCAGTGCTAAGAGCAGTAAATGTACATCATATTCTCTTTGATGATGTTAGGAAGCTGTATTTCTCTCTTCCAAATCTCTGCTGAGAGCTTGTCCACAAGTAAAGTGGAGCTTTTAATTTCACCTTGTGGTCTTCAGCTGGACAAGTTACTGAAAAACACTTGGTTTGGACTAAATCAAAATTGAAGAGCACAGTCCCATTTGTGACCCTGAAAATATTGTGACTTTTTTGGACTATTTCTTTGATCCCTTGAAGAATAATGAAGAAAAGCTTTGGACTTAAAGAGGTATATGGTAATCTTTACGTATGTTGTTATTATTATTGTTGTTGTTGATGTTGTTGTTGTTGTTGTTCTCAGTGTGTGTGAATGTTTGATTGTGTAGTGTAGTTTTTGCATTGACAAATCCCACCCTGCCCAAGTTGTAATACATAGATATAGACAGAATTCAGAATAAGACGCTGAAAAAGAGTAGTGTATATATGGCATATGTTATAGTTATCATTGATAGTCTAAAGTATGGAATGCATCAATATGGAATGATACAGACACCTGCTCATTCCTAATGTGCTCTAATAAGTGTTTATGTGTGTGTCTGTTTGTGTGTTTGGAGGGGAGGTCTGTTTGAGAGTGAGAGAATTAGGAAATGTGTGTTTATAGTTCTAGGAAAGAAACAGTATGTTTGTCTTCTCTTACAAAAATGTACCATGTTTTTGGACATGGTACCATGGTATTTTTGAAGTATCTTGGATGACCATGTATTGTATATTCTAAAGTACATGAATATGGTGATCATACAGTACCATGGTACAGTACCAAGTACTGTTGTATTACCATCTGATACCACAGTACCACCACAGTACTTTTTGTAAGGGCTGAGAGTGTTGATCTCTTGGACAGTGCAATTATTCCTGTTTTGTCATGCAAACAAAAAATACTTGCTGACAGGAGAAGTAGCATATTCCATACAAATGGCTAATAATTAGATCATTTAATACTGTCATTGCAAGATGTATAAGACTACAGAGCAATATTTTTTATCCATGCACCATGTTATTAATTTAGCTTTATAAGTAATACTTTAAAACCAGCCATCTGGGATACAACAGGACTGAGTATTTTCCGACAATCATGACAATGTTGTCCTTGATTATGACCCTGCAAAGTCAATGGAATAGATGTTGGAGTATAAAATCTTCTACAGTGTAAAACTGTGTAATAATCAGTTGTTCTTTTGTGTATAACCTTCAGATGGCTAATGTGTTTGTCTGACCCTGGTGAAAAAATCATCAAAGACCTCTTCCATGTAAAAAGCATTGAGAATATGTGGAATTAATATAAATAAATTGTTATGAATATAATCATAGTGGCATCTGAGAGTTTTGTCAAGCATTTTATAATTGGCCACATATTATATCAGATTATATTTTGGTTTGAAACATATTAAAGGTGTCGTGAACTGGCTTTTTAAATCTTATTATATTGTTGTCTGAGGTAAACTTATGACGTTCGCTTGGTTTCTGCATTCAAAAACATCAAAATGAATAAGTAATACGCTATTTTCTAACCTCATTTTGAGCCTAGCTGAAAAACGCTCGGTTTTTATGGGCGTCTCGCACTGAATACTTGGAAGTAAACGCCCAGTGCTGTGAGTGGATAATTGCTTTGCATATTATAGTGAGTTTCAACTCACCCGTCGATGCACTTGGGGGAAATAGTTTTGAAAACGTCCAATGTTGTAAAATGGCAACCGGAATGATTCGCCCATACATGTTCGACCCAGAGTCCAAGTGTTGCATAATTCCTGTCAGATCCAATATAGACGCACAGCACCGTTCTTTACTCTTAATCGGTCTGCAAATCCAGTCTTGTTTACAAAACAATCCTCAGTGAAATGAAGCGAACAGACGGACAATGTTTTACCTCATCAGCTTGAGTGGAACGTCATGAAAAATAAAGTTCATCCATGCACTCCTATTGGAATCCAGAGGAAGCTTATGCAGCGACTGTCTAATTTCACAACCAGGCACTGCACAATATTTTGTATTGCTAGGTAGCTCGATCCAGTTTGTCATCACGAGGTAGGCCTATGTTATTTAGCTATGCGTGTAATGCGCGAATCGGTGGGCGGGGCTAAACCGGCCGTGTTGAAGTAGCATGTGGAGTAGGCGTTGATCTTCTTCTGCGGGGGTGGTGTTTTATCCTCTTTGACATCATATTTCCCCACTTTGAAAAACGAGGCGTTTGCTGAGGCTGGTGTCAATAAAAGCATTTATTGGACTAACAAGGACGTTTTCAGTTCTGAAACTTACAGGATATTCTTATAATATGATGACCTCTCAGATGTCAAAAGCTCAAGGAAAATTTGATTTCTCAGTTCATCACCCCTTTAAGGAATGTTATTAAACTTTTTATGGTTTTATTTGAGGTAGCTTAAAATATGCATAATAATATGCAAATTGTCTTCCAAAAATAATATTCAAAATTAGTTTCACTTTTAGATGTTTTACTCTTGCCTAAAAACGTTACTCTCTTTGTGCTATTTCGGCACTGTTTAGAATACTGGTTTCCCAAACACTCCCCGAATTCCATTGGTTGGAAAAACAGATAGCCCCACGCCAAACACATCCCATTGGTTAAGCCAATGTTGGTATTATAGCAGGTCAGGGGCATGTTCAAGATCACAACGGTGTGCAACGTTTTGCTACGGTTTCCGGGTTGAACGTCATGTTTCCTGGAAACGGCGTGCACCGGTGTGCAACGGGGTTTGAGATGCGTTTTCTCTTGTTTGGTGGGCGTGTCAGAACTGCAGTCCAATCAGCAGCAACATGTATATACAGCACGCGGTATTAAAGTGAACGCGCACAATTGAAGTAATTTACAAATGTGTTCGATAGGCAACAACTGAGGATAAGAAGACATGTTTGTCGTACGTTTTATTGTAAAAATATAGGATATCAACATAATGATGTGGTTGTTTATGTTTTTAGCTTCATTGCAAGTGTATGACATTTGGTATAGAAATAAACAATGCATGTAAAGTGCTTTTCCTAAAAATGAGAAAGAAAATACAGGTTATTAATAAAACAGTATGAACAACAAATAAAGTCAGTATGTGAGGCTAAATAGATGTGTTTTAGTCTTTATTAGGTAAGATGTGCTTCCATTTCAGTTTCCACAAATCCCTTCACTCGATTGGGAATTCTCTTGTGCAAGTGCAGTAACTGTAACATCGGGCATATTTTGTAGTATTAAACACATATTTATACCGACTTCATCAGGCTCCGAAAATTCTTCACAAAGAACACAAAAAGCCTTCTCAGCTGCCGTAGTTGCAACTCTTGCGTCATCACAACAGTGCGTTCAACGCGTCATCGTTTCTGTTTAAAAAACGTTCTGCAACGTTTTGTCGGCGCTGAACGCAGCCCAGTTTTTGCATGCATAATAATGCTAACATTTCTTTATTGTATTATTATAACCTAGTTGTTTTTTCAATGTCTAATTTTCTGGAGGGATTTTAAAAGAAAGGGACATACATTCTTCTTTTAACCTCATGTTGGGCACATTACGACGGCCACTATTTAAGTGTAAGGTGTTGTACATTTTTGTTCTACAACTGTTAAAAGTTAAAATATACTTTTTTATGGTCACCTCCACAACTGTACACTTTGGAAAGTTCACTTATAGATCAACATTAAAGGAACTGAATGTGGTCAACTGTAATGGAGTATTCTCCTCATGAGAAATGTTATGGGTCCCCCAATAGCTCTGGGCCGCCTGTACTCACTCTCACTTTTCCCCCCACTTGCGAGGCCCCTGGCTGTAGTGCTTTGGAACGACACCATAAAACATGACTTGTGAAGCAGCTAATGTTATAATCAAATCACCTACAAACCTACAGTAGCTTCATAAATGTTGATAAGATCAGAAAAATGTTAGCCAAACTGGTTCACACACCCTACAATATCTCAACATTTTGAACATCTGAACAAAGATTATTTTTTCTCTAGGCTACTATTACCAAGCATATTGAACTTAGATCACTAACGTTATATAAGCGTTTGATTGGTTGCTCATCCTGCATGAAGTGCATTAAGAGAGAAAGAGAAGTATTACACAATATTTATGAGCATTCCAGGTTATCTTCTATTTTTTTTTTTTTTTTTTACAAACAAATAAACAAAACCTTTTGCTCAATTGCAGCTTTTAACAATCCTCCTTGGGTGCCCTGCAAATTGGACATAAATGTATGCATCATGTACTTATAGGCAATACAGTGATTGTTGTGTAGTGTTTAAAAGTGAAAATGAAAGTTTACAGACCTGAAGGTATGAATACGTCCTCTGATGGTTAGGATACTACAGAAGAACACGAGAACACATTCAGAGCAGTTCTCTAGTAATTCCGGCCTCTGTTGAATTTACATAACCTTGGGTCTTTATATCATACAGACTTGGTAAGAGAATACAAGGGAAAAACAGGAAGATAAAAAAAATGGAGGAATCACAATAAACATAAACAGAATTGGGTGAAATTTTGTTGATTAATTCATTTATTTATGTTTGCATTATCTTAAAACACTCCCATTCAGGCTGAGCAGCATGACATGGCATATATATTTCCAAAATAATACACATTTCTTTTCTGATGTATGTTTTCTTTGTGTTTTCTATGTATGTTCTTTGGGGCATATATATTCACACACATCCACAGGCAATTGTGTGTTGAAACACAGACACCTGTGATAATATTTATGGCAACAGTGAGAATATTTTAAGTACTTTTATTTAATGCAGAATTTTCTTAGGTTTGGGAAACTTCCACTTAAAAAGACTAAAACAAATTCGCGCTCAGAGGTTTGAAGTCCAGGTTCAGAAAGTAAAATTCCTCCTCAGTATTTTGTTCCAATCACCTGGATTTGCAAATTAGCAGTTTTTTAGCCAGGAGATTGAACTAATTAGTGAATTCAGCTGGCTGAGTTCATGGGTGAAATAAACATATGGCAGGACTTTTACTCTCTGACCCCTCACCTGGACTTTACACCTCTGGTTTTTGATGATTACAACAAATCATCCATATCCGCCAGTTTGACCGAATGCGATAAAATGACAAACATCTAGGTGGATAGAATAACTTACCCATTGTGCTGACCACATTAACCAATTGTGACATTAAACGTTTGTAGAAGGTGTTGCTATTATTTAAAAAAATTCTATAGCAGACACGATCAATCGCATTATCTTCGTCACATTATTTCGGTTCTATGTAAAACCAAAGAGTAGAAGAACAAGAGGCAAAACTCTGATGCTTTTTTGGTAACAGCCACTAGGTGGCGCTTCGGTAGCGCGGCCGCCATTTCGGGGTGAAGATTCCAACTGGAGTTACTGGACAACAGCACAGATAACAGTTTTTTGATGTAGTCTTTTCTTGCATTATTGAGTATTTCCATTGTATGCAACTTTACACATTTACTACTATTATTAGTTACCAACTCCACTAGGCCTGAAATATATTTTGTACGTTTTAATCCCCTGGATCATGCTACAAACATGATGATCTTAAAGAACATGATGCATTGCTGTGTCCGTTATCCTATAATTGCCACTTTTGTACTAACACAGTCTCATCCCAAGAAGTCATATACGGACGTCTTGGGACGTCTTTTGACCATACGTCAATATCCGCCTTTTTAGGGTACCCTTAAACGTCGGTTATATGACGATCCTGGGACGTCATACAACTGACACTTTACCTTTAACGTCAGTTAGGTGACGGGGTAGGTTTAGGGGTAGGTTTAGGTCTGGGGTAGAGTTAGGATCCGATAACGTCATCTAACCGACGTTTAAGGGTACCCTAAAAAGGCGGATATTGACGTATGGTCAAAAGACGTCCCAAGACGTCAGTATATGACTTCAGGATGAGACTGCGCTGTTTGTACAGTGGCTGTGCTTTTGTTTACATAGTCTTGCTTTAACGGTCATTAGCCTAATATATAAGAAGTTTACTATAAAGCTATTCTATTGCTGTTATAGGCTATTTGTTGTCCAACATTTACATTTTAGTACAATTACATTAAAATTCATTTATTTAATTGATAAATTATTTTTGTATGTAACGTTGTGTACCTCCTGGGAAACGGTCTAACGTTATTATAACGTTATGAACTCATATCACTTTATTCTTACCTGCATGGGCGCTAGGCAGGGGCTAGCAGTGCTTCAGCACCCCCAAGAAAGACCAAAGCACTGCCACAGCACCCCCGATAATAATTTCTGGAAGCAACATATCTCGTTATTTCAACATATGCTGGGACATTCTAATCTGCATTAAGTCAAGTGTTCTTATAATGGTTTTCTATAGGAGGAAAATGCTTAATGTGTAAGCTAATTACACACGTTGCGTTTATATTCTGGGCTCATCTGATGTGTTGTAGTATAACCTACTTTATTACGATTTTAGTATCATAATGATTAAAAAATACATGCACAATATCCGTGAACTTGATAAATGTTGCAGATATGTTTTACTATGAACAAAAAATGCCTTTCAACGTTCAAAATTCTGAATTAAATGAATGTGCAGCAATTTGTACAAATAGAGAATCTGTAGGCCTACTAGGCCTACTTGTAGCCATTAAATAAGTGCATTTAGTTTCATATTTGTGTGTTTACATGCCCTTAGCATGCATGCTAACACAGTAGCTAGGTGTAATGTATGTGTCTGTGTCGGTCTGTCTACTATTATGTGTCAATTACATCCCATTTTCCTAATGCCTTTGTCAATGTCAGTTTCAAAGAAGGATTTAAGCACAGCTTGAGCATACAGGAAAGTTATCCTGCCGGTTCAGCGCAGGCTGGTTCATGAGACCGGTTCCGTTCGTCAGATCAAGTTTCAGTGAAACATTGCATGTAATCCTGTTAAAGGCTATTTTAACCCTCAAACCGTGTTGGGGACAAATGTGGGCAAAACAATTTTGATTTATTTTTTAAAAATACTTTCCTTAATCTGAGCGATACAAGACCTGAACACACACAACTTTTTTGACTCGATTCTACAATGTTAAAGGATAATTCCGGTATTTAGTCTATTTTCTAGTTTGTTTTGGATGAACTAGAGTTGTGGACACAGAAATTTTGACGATGGGTCCTGTCTCGACTTTTTGACGATTTTAGAATCGCCTCTGACCGCTTCAGAGTGGCTGTCTATGGGCATGCACAAACATGTCCTCAAAACAACCCAACATTTGTTTTCAAAACTGTGCAACTCACCGAGTGGTTAGTGGTGTTCGTTGATGTAGCGTAGTGAAATACAGTTTCTGTCGTGTCGTGTCAGAATCTCTCGTGGGTCTTTCGTTGTTCTTGAGTTTGCGATGTAAACTATAATGCTCTTTATATTTCCTATAGAACTGTCTTTATAAGCTGAAGTAAAAATAAACAATACTTGTCTTTAAAAAATACAAATTTATTTGAACAAAAGTCAAGTCAAGTCAAGTCACCTTTATTTATATAGCGCTTTTTACAATACAAATTGTTTCAAAGCAGCTTTACAGAGATAACAGGAAAACAATGTTGTAATAGTATTGTTCAATTGAAAATTAAATGTCTCCAACTAAGCAAGCCAAAAGGCGAAGGCAACAGTGGCAAGGAACCAAAACTCCATCAGGTGACAGAATGGAGAAAAAAACCTTGGGAGAACCCAGGCTCAGTCGGGGGGCCAGTCCTCCTTTGGCCAACGAATGAACAGTGTATGATTATGAGTTAGGCAGCATAATGTCAGGAGTCAGATGGGATCAGAACTTTCACGATATTATCCAGTTCATCTGGTTGGAGGTTGGGTCATCCCGCCGGTGAGGAGATGAGTGTGGTGAGGTGTCCATGGGCCTTCACAGCCCTGATAATGCGTGTCGTCGTGTCCATGTGATGGTCCTTCATCAGATCTGGATATGCCCTGGATCCGGCGGTCTGCGGTAAACCTCGGGAGAAACACTGAGAGACTAATATTAGCGTAGACGCCATCCTTCTTATGATGTACAAAGTACATCAGGAATTATGGGAAGTGTTCCCGGTTCCGGCTGATCTAATCTATGCAGCCTAACATTGAATTATAGAAATCTATAATGTGTTATGTGTATGCTAAGCCAAAGAGATGTGTTTTTAGTCTAGTTTTAAACTGACAGACTGTGTCTGCTTCCCGGACCATGTTAGGAAGATTGTTCCAAAGTTTTGGTGCTACAGTAAATAGGAAAAGGATCTACCGCCAGCAGTCGATTTTGATATTCTAGGTATTATCAACTGGCCAGAATTTTGAGATTGCAATAGACGTGAAGGACTATAATGCGTTAAGAGCTCGCTCAAGTACTGGGGAGCTAAACCATTTAGTGCTTTGTAAGTAATCAGCAATATTTTAAAATTTATACGATGTTTAATAGGCAGCCAATGCAGTTTTGACAGAACAAAAGATAAAAGCACTGTTGCAATGATTAAGATTTGTAGCAAAATATCAAAAGGTTACAGATATTAATACTTCAGCATATCCAATCTCAACAGGACAGTCCTGTATGAGCAGATAATTAAACAGGTTCTTTTACCTGATATGCAGTTCAAGCAATATCTATGTATAAGTCCAAGTTATTCACATTGAAAAAATATAGCAGAGCAGTTTAAGTAACAAAGCAATTCTCAGCCTTTAATAGAGAAAAATTCACAGTGACCCCTCTCTCTCTTCTTCTGGCCTTCACTGCTGCTCCATGCCCCCACCCACCCCCCACCATCGGGGCCCATGGCTGTGACCACCGCCTGCTATGCCTTCACTCTCCCAACAGAGTCAGACTGTATTTTCTTCAATCCAAATCAGAAGAAAACCGCAACTTTACCATCACTGAATGGGCAACCATCTTCTGACTTCCTCACTCCTTGGTTGCCTGCGGGGCCTTTCATCCAACGGAGAAGAATACGATTGCAACTACCACCTTTGACACTCAAAGAAACATCAACATTTTTCATAGTTCCATTTCCTGCTTCCGGTTTCATTCTGTCATTCACTATTTTACCTATGTATGTATGTATGTATGTATGTTTGTTTAGTTTAGTTATGTTTGTGATTTAGTTAATAAAACTTGTGCACAATGTGTATTTGGTTCTGATTCTCTGCTTGCAACAAAGTTTATTTTACAATCTTGATCTTGTTACATGCTCTAAGCGTTGTACATGCTAAGAAATAATTATTTTTCTGTGGCCATGAAAGATCCGCTTTTCTTAGAATAAAAGAATAATCAAAAGAGTTCATTGGATGAACTGATTAATTGACTGTAATATTAATTTAGTTGTATCAAGTTAATCCAATTAACTGACCCAAATATTCATAATTAATCATAAGTTATGAGTTATTATTAATATTTCCCCTTTGAGCTAACTTGTTACACTACCAACCTCTCGTGCTAGTAGGTTATGTTATATGGTTACATGGCTTATTACTATGGTGATTAACCAACCCGATCTCACGACCAATTCGTACGAATTTGTACGAGTGGCTAATTCGTAACAATTCATACGACCTGACTCGTACGAATTTGTACGAATTTGTACGAATTTGTAGGATTTTTGCTAAATCGTACATATTTTACGAATTCCAAATTCGTATGAATTCATACGAATGACCTACCCCTGACCCCGCCCCTAAACCTACCCATCACGTGGGTTTAGACAAATCGTACGAATCCGTACGAGTGAGTTCGTATGAATTGTTACGAATTAGCCACATTTTAATCACTCGTACAAATTCGTACGAATTGGTCGTGAGATAGCGTTGGATTAACCTGGTTAGTTATGGGGAAAAGACATGAGTTTGTTTTGAGCAAAAAACAGTAAAACATGCTCAAAAAATGCTTAGCTAGTATCACAGTCTGTGTGTGTGTGTGTGTGTGTGTGTGTGTGTGTGTGTGTGTGTGTGTGTGTGTGTGTGTGTGTGTGTGTGTGTGTGTGTGTGTGTGTGTGTGTGTGTGTGTGTGTCACTCAGAAAGACTTTCATTGCTCTTCACTGTCAATGCATCGTTTGCCACGTGCACAATATGAGTTAATGCCCTCAGAATCAGAACATTTTATGTCCGCCTGTGTATCAATTTCCTCGTGGTAGCTCTTCACGGGGAAGACGTAGCTCACTGGGATACCTGTGCACTCAGAGCACTCCTCCAACTGGAGAAAAACAAACATGCTGTCAGCTGAGATGTGAACCTGCGCATTACTGTCAAACTATTTTTCATAGAAAATGTAAACTTTTATACCAACTGTAACAGAAGCAAGTATTTCTATACTAATTCTGTAGTACAGAAAGTACAGACAGGGCATTTTTGACATAATATAAATGCAATTACCTTTTTTCACCAGTGGACACACTTCATCCGCCCTTGTCATGATGATCACCTGAGGGATTTCTGTTGAATGTGACCATGAATACAAATGTTTATTCATTGTGATACAGTTGATATCACGACATATGATTTGATGATAAGTATTATACTAATATGACAACAGCTAGATAAGTTTATCATTAAAACATGCTTTTATACTTTGTAACAAAGCATATCCAGATAGTGACTGAAGAGATTATGAATCTTGGGACAATGTCATTAAAGGATTAGTTCACTTTTAAAAAAAACTTTTGCTGATAATTTACTCACCCCTATGTCATCCAAGATGTCCATGCCTTTTTTTCTTCAGTCGAAAAGAAGTTAAGGTTTTTGATGAAAACATTCCAGGATTTTTCTGCATATAATGGACTTCAATGGCAACCAAACGGTTCAAGGTCCAAATGACAGTTTCAGTGCAGCTTCAAAGGGCTTTAAACGATACCAGACGATGAATAAGGGTCTTATCTAGCAAAACGATCAGTTATTTCAAAAATAAATAAAAAGGTTTACATTTTATTAGCACAAATGTTCGTCTTGCTCTGTTCTGTGATGTACGTTCGTGACTCTCCTGTTCGAACTCGTTCATCAAAATGAACAAATCTTTTTTCGAGTCATTTCATTCATTCAACGAACGAAATGAACTAAATGACTCGAAAAAAGATTTGTTCAGTTTGATGAACAAGTTCGAATGAAAGAAAGACATGGACATCTTGGATGACATGGGGGTGAGTAAATTATCAGCAAAAGTTTTTTTAAAAGTGAACTAATCCTTTATGCATGAACAGGCCCGGCTCCACGGGGGGGCCAGGGTGGGCCTGGCCCACCCAATCAGAAGCTTGGCCCACCTTGGCCCCACACCACATACCAGCCAATCACAAAATTGGTGCGATATTCAATCGCTGCTCTCACGCCACACACCATGGCATGTTCTCATGCAGTGAAACACACATCGCGGAGCAGAGAGGACACTGACAACGCGCTGACAGATAGGAGAGAGCAGGTTACTTTTAATATGAAACAAAGTCTCAACTTTCAAATTTGGACATTTTTTAACGAAATGTAAACTATAAGTAGCGTATTTGGCTCTTTAATGTGTCTGACAGATCGCTGTAGAGCCTCAGTTAAAGCTGCTCGTGATCCGATCATCTCTTCCTTCATTTATAGCATCAAATAAACATGAATGAACATAAGAAGGAATGTTGTTTTAACCGCTGAAAAAGACGTCAGTACACTCCGTTTTTCAAGTTCAAATCCTCTAACGTTAAGCTATCTAACTCTCCTGACTGCTTGTTGTCAGACAAAAATGACGGATTCGGCAATCGGCAGATGGCGGATTATATTGGTCAGATCGCCTGTCAATCAAACTCCCTTCCCAACCAACTTTTTTCTCAGAGACAGACTTAGCTCATTCACTTCGCTACCTTTGAGGTAAACGGACATGCTGAATTATGAAGCAATATAACGACAGTAACAGCCAATTAACTTTATTAGAACTATTAGTGAACTTGATTACCACACTCTAGTAGCCTAATAACATGCACAGATTTTTTTGTTCCGAAAGGAAAACCTTGTGCTTTTAGCTCATGAAAAAGCAATAACACATGAACTGGACATGGATGAGTTTGTAACAGAATTGTCTAAAATGAGTAGAAAGCTAATGTTGTAAATATTATAGTGATATAAGTAGATATTTTTCAAGACCTGCCCTGTTTTTCTCAAATCTAAAGTTACTAAACTGATACAAGATCTGTGTGGTTAATATATATATATATATATATATATATATATATATATATATATATATATATATATATATATATATATATATATATATATATATATATATATATATATATATATATATATATATATATATATATTCTAAATAGGCTTAAACATAAGAATGTAAAAATAAAAATGTTAAAAACAACAATGGCCAAAAATCTGTAATGTTATACTAACATGTGAGAAAATAATTCTTAAGAAAAACAGGATTTCAGATCAAATTAACACTTTTAGCTTGTAACAGTTTTCTAAAATGAGCATTTCTTTACTGATGTTGTAAATGGTACAGTGATGTAAATAGTTATTTTAAAATACCTGCTCCTTTTTTATCAAATCTAAAGTTACTTAATTGATACAAGATCTGTTAAGGGGTAAAAAAAAAAATTCCAAATGCAAAAAGAGAAAAATGTTTAAAAGATTTATTTTTTACATTTTACACTATTAAAATACATTACGAAATGTATAAACAATAAACTTATGTATATCATGAATTATCACAAATGCCAGCAGAGGGCACCATCGGCCTGCCGACTGTTAATGTTGTTACACTTTACTTCAAGAGCAAACCATTGTTTATGCAAATAGAAATAGAAAAAGATATTACCAAGTATCAAAAAATTTATGCAATGGAATGGTTCAATTGAGGTTAAAGGTTCTTCATATGAACCACATACACCCTTTTAGTCCAAGCTATCAGTCACTTACTGACATGCCTTTTTTTTTCAAACAGAAATCGCAAGTTCATAAGAACAGGCTGAATTTCCTGGAAATAGAAACTGAAAGTAATTTGGAAGTAAAGGCTAAAGACTTGACTTTGCAAAGTCATGCTGTTTGCAGATCATTATGATTGAGTTAAAATAGCAAATGTGTATTTGATTTAATGTGTATGCAAGATGTTCTTTCCTATGGCGCTTTTCCACTGCATGGTACGGTACGGTTCGGTTCGGTACGGCTCACTTGTGGTGCTTTTCCACTGCATGGTACAGTACGGTACGGCTCGGTTCGGCGCGCTTTAAATGTTACCTGATCTGTTGAGTTTCCAAGCGTACCGTACCGGTACTAAAATGTGACGTGAAACACTGCAGATCACTGATTGGTCAGACAGACAGAATCGTCACTACCAGCGTCATTGGATTTGCGACACGAGACACTAAACCCGCTATACAGAGTCATATAACCAGTAGACAACAGCCAACGCGGTAGCACCTGTGTTTGACTTTATTGAAAAAAAAAAGAGATCAAAACTTTAAAAAAGAAATGGCTGAATCGTGGTTGAGGTGCAGACGTTCCTCTCGTTGGTTGCCGAGGAGCGGGGGCAAAGCGGAATGAAAAGGTGTTCCAAGTAGCTCAGCTCTTAGCCGCACACGGCTATCACCGGACCTACAAACAGTGTAACGATCAGTCCCACCCACTATGAAGGGGTACTAACTGCAGTGGAAAAGCAACCGCGCTAAAGCGAACCGAACCGTGCCGTACCGAGCAGAGTCGTACCACGCAGTGGAAAAGCGAAGCGAGCCGAACCGTTCCGCGCCGAGTCGAACCGTACCGAGCCGTACCTGCAGTGGAAAAGCGCCATTAGTTCATAGATGACTTTTAACATATTTTTCTGAATTTCCAATCTTAGTTCAATGAGAAGCAGGCTCTCAATCATGAGGATCAACATTACACCAGTGACCCTACCCTCTCCGATCAGGCTTTCTATTACGTCATAGCTGCAGAATCACAGATACAGTCCAATTCACAGATGATAAACTTATTGACAAGCTGAAGATCATCTGCAAGAGAATCAGTGAAAGGGGTAAAACTGACCTGTGAATGTTTATTTTTATTCATGAGTTCATACATTAAAGAAGAGAAGTGGGCATAAAGCGAATAGGGTTTGTGTGTGTGTTTTCAATGTTGGACAAAATCCAGATACAGACTGCATTTTAATGCCAAATGCAAACATGGCACGTTTCAAGACACAACGTTTTTGCCTAATTATTTATATGTGCTCAATTTTGTTGAGGAAAAAAAACGTGTTTTAGAATCTTTATTGCCTCTGCATTTGCTGTAGGGATTCCTCAAGTGATTGTCATGACCAAAGTGGATGAAGCATGTCCGCTGGTCAACAAGGATCTAAGGAAGATCTACACTAGCAAGAAGATCAAAGAGAAGGTATGTGATATCATTCAAAGACATACACATTTCAATTTTACATATTGCAAGTATTGCACATTTTGATCTGATTCGGTCTAATAGCCACATCTAATTTTCTGACCTAACATTCTGTTCCTGTCCAGATGGAGTTGTGCAGTAATAAACTGGTGTGCCATTGTTAAACATCTTCCCCGTGAAGAACTACCATGATGAGATTGACACAGAGGATGACATTGATGCTCTGATGCTAAAGGCACTTGAACAGATTGTTTATGTTGCCAATGATAGATTGGTGGACAATGAAAGCTGTTGATAAAAATCAAGCGTTGCGTGAACTTGCGTCAGTTCTGGCTAGTCACGTTATTCAAACTCGCGTCAGCTGACTCTCAGCTGATCCACGTCTACCTAGCATATCACTGTATTCATATAAGCTCTTTCAGTATTATCAGCAGATATCTGCATGCGCTGCATGGATGCGGAGGGAGTTTTTGCTCAGAACAGAACCATACTGCCAATCCAAACTGTATGCTAATAGGCAATCGTATTTGACGATAGTGTTCCTAAGAGAAATCACATCTACAGTATACAGTTATTGATGCATTTGGAGTGGGTCATTCTTTGAATGTGATACATTTTCTTTATCATTTAAGAAAGATTGTGGAATAAAATGACTAGAAAGGAATAAAATAAATGTTGGGTTCAAAATATCTGGGACTAAAAATATAATGTAGTTAAAGAAGTGCAGCACGCACATCCAGAGTAATAAAACTGGGTGCTGGACAGACAGATATTTGCAAAAGTGACTTGTTTGAATGTGACTTTGTTTCTTTTCTTTATTTTTGTCCGGCAAATGGTATTCTAACATTGTGCAGCACTTACCAAAAGCTAGTGTCTACGGTAGAGGTGGTGTGGTTTCACATACTATTCTGTTTGAGTTTGCTGTGTATAGAGTTTTCCTATTGGTGTGCATGTTGCACTGTTTCCGTGTGATAGTGAGGCCTTGCTGCTGGTCTTAGTGTGCCTCTGGACGGTATTATTTGCCAACTGTCAACATTTTAACTATACCATTGGTGATAATAAACTGAGATTATTTTTGTATACCAGTCCTTTCTCCTTTTCTTGAATCCTTAAGATACCTGCTGAAGGGAACAAAGTAATGTTAAGAAATACAAGTACATAATGTTACATCTGGCGTAGACGGCAGGGTTTAAGAGACTCCTCACATGATTGAAAATTTTCCCAAAAAAATTCCTCTGTTATTGTGGAAACCATAGAGCCTGTGTCCAGCAAACATGCAACTAATTTTCCCCCCATCCAGACATGAACCACTGGGCACTGGCCTACGAGGTGGGGGATACTATCAAAAGCCGAGTGACAAGAGCCTAATTGAGCCCCCCTTGGTGTTTGGCTCTCCACACCAGAGGGCGCTAGTTTTCCTGCGGCTGCAGAGGAGCGGGTGATTCCACCAGCTGATTATGAGCTACGACCCTCTGCCCCACCCCTTGGGTTGCTACATTAGTCAAGTTTGGATCAATACGACAGTATTTAGCAATGTGACCTGCTCTGTTGCAACGACTACAAATCGGCCTACCATCAGGATGAAACCGGTATGTTTTAGACTGGCCTCCCACACTCCTTGGGTTAGCCTGTGGACGAGATGAGTTTAATTGTGACAAAATGGCATCTAATTGGGCCTACTGGTGCCGTAGACATTCCTTTAGCTCTGTCATTTCAGTGTTGGACGCCGATATTGCATTAGAATCAGCACCCCGACTACCCCCAGCAGATACAAGAGTATCAAAAGAAAAAGCTCTATGTCTAGCCCTCATTCCTTGTTTCCCCTTGTCCACCCATTTAATGGCTATACCACGAAGTGTAACAAAACTCATATCAGAATCTAATGCAAGCCGTCTTTTTAACTCCCTTCTCAGCATGTCATCATTTACATTTTCAGCGAACTGATCACGTAGCACCAAATCGTGATTTAAAATCCCCCCAGGTGTCTTTTTTATTACGACACCCATTAACGACTTTAAGGCGTGAGAAAAGTCACGTAGGGATTCTCCCTCCTTCTGGTGTCGCTGAAAAAAACACAACTGGGCAGCCACGTAGGACTGAGAACAACTGAAATTTTCAGCAAGAATCTTAAAAATCTTTTCCGCTGTATCTCGATCTGAAGCTTCATGAAATTCGACCTCTGCTTTTGCCTCCCCATCAAGATGATCATACAGAAACAGCACTTTTTCAGCATTAGACATAGGCCTAGCCTCAAGGCATCTACGGACCTCAGTGACCCATTGATCTATGGTGACTAAGTCAACAGACAGTTTACCAGTAAATTTAGAACATTTACGCTCTCGTGGGACATAAACATAACGTGCATGAATCGAAGTATTTCCAGATGCATTACTAGATGTAGACTGCTCAGGATCAGTAGAAGCAGGTGTTATACGAGACTCCCTATTAGAAGTAGAAGCATCAGTATCGCTGTTTCTGCCCTGTCTCTGTGCTTTCAATTGTTCATTTTCAGTCTGAAGCTGTTGAATTTGGTCCATTAGCTCATGCAGTTCCATCATACCGGGTGGAGAAGACATGGTCTCAGCCGATCTTCAATGCACACTTGCTGACGAGTCCCCACGTTCTCCTTGAAGATGGTGAACTGCCGCTTTTCCCCCACAACAAAACAACCCTATTCCTCCAAGTATCACACCAATGTGTTAAAACCAACAAACAAAAAATAAAGAAAAGAAACAAACAACCAAACCAAATAAACAGAAATGTACAATAAAACTTGGAGGTACAGTACAATTCTTAAAATTACAGAAAAGTGGGGGAAAGCGGCAATTACACCCGGAAGCATTTCGTTTCTGCAACAAATCACAAACATACCATAAGCACACATAGCATAAAACCAGCTGCACAAGTTTCTTTCCATTTGTATTGTCCTTCCCTGGGTTACGAAATAGTGTTTCGCATTGTATAATATCCTACCGACAACATACCACACAGAATAAATACATAACTTCTGTTTTTACCCACCGCAATAATTCACCACGTTTAAGCAGAGAAGGCACAAACAAATAGTACAGTCCCACTTTAATAAATTAAATGATTAGGCCCACATAATTACCTCAATGTACCTTGCACTAAGGATCCCCGCTCGGCTGCTATGTTTCCCGTTTGCACCCAAAGATACTGAGAACGAGGAAGATGGCTCTGTTAAAGTGCGTCCTCGATTACCGAGCTTCCTAACTTGCACACACACCAGTCACTAAAACAAGGTGCTTACCGTTCCTGTTTACAGTTGATAACGACCGGTAATTCCCCGGCGATGCGCCGACCAGGACAAACGAAACACTCTCGCCCAACTCCTAATCAGTTGTGCTGGATAAGGAGAACAAAAACTCAGATTCCTCTATGAGCAGCTCGCGCTTGACGCACGCTGACCAGGCCAACCAAACAAACACTTCATCAACCCCGTGCGCTGTTTTTATCTACTTCCTAGTTCCAATCACACCCTATAGCACCTGTATGAAAAACTACGCAACAGAGGTTAGCCTGTAACAAACTCCCTCTGTAGGAAGGGAGTAGGTATAGATAGCCTACTTAATCTGGTTATATATATATATATATATATATATATATATATATATATATATATATATATATATATATATATATATATATATATATATATATACTATGAGTATATTCTTTTTTTTTGTCACTGATTTTACACCTTCAGGGTCGGTACACCCAGATTAAAGGGGTAGATGACCCCAACATTTTATTTGGGTGAGGATGAATACATTTTAATTTCTGTGTGAATTATATTATTTAATAAATTTAATAAGGTATTAGTTGCATTTTGCATTTCCATTGACCATGCTCTTCTATTAACATAAAGGGCCAAATACCCAAAATACCCCTACAATTATATTTCAGTTTTTACACTTATCAACCTAATTTCATCTATGAACTAGGAAAGGACATCTTGCATACAAATTAAATCAAATACTCAGTTGCTATTGTAACTCAATCATGATGAACTGCTAACAGCATGACTGAGCAAAGCCAAGTCTTTAGCCTTTACTTCCAAATTACTTTCAGTTCTATTTCCAGGAAATGCAGCCTGTTCTTATGAACTTGCATTTTCTGTTTGAAAAAAGAAGGCATGTCAGTGACTGATAGCTTGGACTAAGGCCCCATCCACACTACTGCGTTTTAGTTTAGAAACGGAGAATTAAAACGAATACGATCTCTGTCCACAGCAGCGTTTTAGCTGCGATCTCCGTCCACATTAAAACAACTGAAAACGCGGATCACGTGATCATTCACCTACACTGGGTATGCGCGTGCTGGTGTAAACACCATTCCTCAGGAACCACATCTTCATTGATAAAATTATCCTGCATGCGCTGGTTCTTGCCGGCTCAACCCAAAACCGACGCTCCATGCATGGTCGATAACGCCGCTGCTCACGGCATGGGAATTGTCACAGATCGCTGGAATAATAGCTTGCCTCCGGCGCATGTAGGCAGTTAACGTTATAGCATCAGGGAAGGATACACCATGACTGATGACAACCAATCAGAGAGCCGAGCGCGAGCGTCTGCGTCATCGTTTCTAAAGTCCTCCGTTTTGCCCCATCTTCACTAAAACGCCCTCCGGAGATTCAAAACGGGTCTTCAGCGTTTCTAAATTTCTCCGTTTTTGGTCTTCGTTTTTGTGCGTTTTAGTCTGGACGAGAGGTGCAAACGTAGCAAAAGGTCTCCGTTTCTAAACGAAAACGTAGTAGTGTGGATGGGGCCTAAAAGGGTGTATGTGGTTCAGATGAAGAAGCTTTAACCTCAATTGAATCATTCCATTGCATACAATTTTTTGATAATTGGTATAATCTTTATCTATTTGCCTAAACAATGGTTTGCTCTGGAAGTAAAGTGGCAGGCCGATGGTGCCCTCTGCTGGCATTTGTGATAATTCATGATATTCATAAGTTTATTGTTTATACATTTCTTTATGTATTTAAAATAGTGTTGTTCACTAAAACATAAAATATGATTACTTACTTTTGATACTTTATTTGAACCAATTATTATTGCATGGTTTGTCATGGTAGATCTTTAGGAAGCATACTGCCAAATTCCATTCTTTCTCAACTCAAGAAGTTCCTCAGGTTGCTTTCGGGGGCAAAGTGTACCAGTGTTGGGTACTTCTTTTCAGCCTAGTCTTGTCACCCCGTAATTTATCTCAATGTGGAGCAGATGGTGGTTCGGCATAGAGTCATCCTCGCCTACATGAAAGTATGGGGAGTTTAGGCCGAACGCAAAGAAAGTGTGCTTTCTCCATTACAGAGGACTACTTTTTCAGGTGTGCTGTGGAATTCGACGACAATGCAGGCATACCACAGGGCTCCAGACTAACTTTTTTCACTAGGAGCACGCACGCCCCCAACTGAAATTTTTAGGGGCACAACCAGAAAATTTAGGAGCACACACCGTAAATCAACATACTAACCAAATATTCAGATTTCAACTAATTTACAGTATATTACTATTTACTAATAAATACTTTGATAATAGATGCAGAAATTACAATGCCTTTGCAGTGGCCTTTTCGCCACACAAACTTCTCACTCTGAATCATCTTCCAACTGTGACATTGTACTAGGGCTGCAACGTTTCAAATATAGCTCACGGTTCAGTTTGTATCTCGGTTTTAGGTTCACAATTTAGGTATGATTCGGTATGTGGTATGTTCAGGGGAAAAAAGACTGCTGTCAAATAAAATAAAGAAACAAATAATCTAACAAGCGAAAGCACAAATAAATACAATAGAGCAAAGATACTAATAAAATAAACTATGACTTTATGCTTTTCAGGTAGATCTAACATTAGTTTTCAGGTACAGAAGTTGAATAAAAATAATCAAATGTAAAATAACATTGCATATTTGACTGTATAAATTAAAGAATAATCCTTATTAAAGTTACAAAAGCTATTCAATTCAGAGCTGATTCAGTAGATAAGTTCACTTAAGGCATAAACAGACTATGTCTGCTAGGATACTCATCAAGACGGACATGTTTACTTTTTGATGTGAATTTGTCCATTCAAGTGCAAAACTTGAAAGAGAACTCAATATTTGCGCGCTGTCATACATCTATGGCTGTCTGAGATGAGTAGCCTACACATACACGCATACACACGCGATCGCGTGCGCGCGCGCACACACACGCACACACACGCACACAAATCTTCTATACGCGAGTTCTCTTTTTTTCTCGTTCTCTCGCGTCTTGCTCTTGAATGTTTACATTGGCAAAGCTTAAATGAGTTTAGTTTAAATACCGATGGTAACGTCTGCAGTTCAGGTCTCGCCTGCGCTCGCGCGCTATCAACTCCCGGGTGATGACGGCGTAAATGACCGGTCATGTTCGAGCATTTGGCACTCACGTGAACAGTGTTTAGTCATTTTGTTCATGTTTTTTTGATTATCGCTGTTGTGATGTATTATTTTGGAAGCCAGCAAGTGAATTTAACTGGCACATTAGCCGCAGGTCGGAAGAATAGTTTGTTTGCTTGCTCATTGCTCAGACGCACATGTTGTGATATTTGTCTCCGTCTCCTTCCCACAGACGTTTAAAACAAACGCGCGCTCAAATATCTCTAGAACCCTCCCTCTCCACACATTAGCCACTTACACTTACACCCTATTCTTCTCACACTCATTAGTACACATTCCGGATTCATTGATAAGCCTCTTCCACGTTTAACGTGTAAAAAAAAAAAAAAAGGGGGGACAAATTTACTGGTCGCACATGTGCGACTGGATGTAAAATTCAGTCGCACACTCTCAAATTTTGGTCGCAAAATGCGACCATTTGGTCGCAGTCTGGAGCCCTGTACCAATCTCCTGCTCGTATCGGTTCGGTCCTCACAGCCATGAGCAAGATAAAGCTAGGCCAGTCATTCACTGTCAAACAATTTCGAGACAGTTAGGTCTGATGGCAGCTGCGTCCAATGGTATACCCTTTGGCCTACTGCACATAAGACCTTTGCAGTGGTGGCACAAGACCAAGGGGTTTCCCTGAGGGGCAACCCGTTCATGATCAAGGTTATGGGAAGGTGCTTCGGACTTTGATAGTGTGAAAGAAGCCTTGGTTCTTGTCCCAGGGTCCTGTGCTGGGAGCTCCTTGTCGTCATGTAACGCGTACGACGGATGCGTCCCTCCCGGACTGGGGAGCATTTATGGATGGTCACTCAGTGTCTGTGGATGAGTCATCATCTCTCCTGGCACGTAATTGCCTGATGATGATGATGGCTCAGGCTCTACATCCCTGTGCACCAGATTCAGGGAGCAGACATCCCTTCAAGGAAGGGGCTGAGGCCCGGGGAATGGAGACTCCACCCTGAAGGTGGTGGAGCTCATATGGAGGTGCAGATGTGGCTGGCGCTGCCATTGTACTTAGTTTCCCTTATCGTTCTACTCCCTGGAGTTTAGGGGCCGTATTCACAAAGAATTTTAAGGCTAAAAGTAGCTCCTAACTGGCGAATTTAGGAGCAACTCCTAAAAATAATGGGCGTGTCACTTCTGACTTTAGGACTCCTCATTTTTTTCACTAAGAGTAATTCACGAAGCATTTTAGCCCTAAAAGTAGCACCTAAGTCTGGGACAGCTTAAAAGAAGTCGAGAGGACTCCTAACTCACTAAGACCTATTCACAAAGGATTGTAGCGCACACCACCGGCTCTCGCAGTCGTCCGGGGTCCGCGACACAAGCGGGAATGCTGCATTGATCTGCAAACAAATCCTCTCCCATGTGTTTTGCTTGATATCCCAGTGCCGAATTTCCCATTTATCTTTTTTTTTCAGCACCAACTGAGCCAGCAGCATTAATGGTGTGTTCACACCGAACGCGAATTTAATTATTTGCGTGAGTAGATTACATACAAAGTCAATGCAAAGATGCGAATAGACGCATCATTCGCACCGGGCGTTGCGAATGACGTGAATTGGGCGACGCGTTTGCTGCGAACATCTTCCAAGCAAGTTAAGAAAAATTTTAACTCGAGCGAATGTTCAAGCGTCTAACTAGACGCGTAGGCTATTTGACGCTCTATTCGCGTTCGGTGTGAACACACCATAACTGATCCTGCGTTATGGGCTTTCTTTTCCGTTTTGGCGAGTTCATCATCCACCGTCATTCAACTATTACATTACTTCAATAGGAGCAACATTTCCTTGCTTTAAGTAGTCTATTTAGGCTAATAGGATGTCAATTAAAGTGTTAATGCAAAGTGTTAATGCAAGTGTCGTTTTTCATTTCATTTGTCCTTACTAAGAGTAGGTCTGAAAGGCGTTGTGAATAACCTTTAAAAGAAAACTCCTAGCTAAAATATTTTAGTGCGATTTAGGAGTACTCCTAGTGGTAAGATAAAATTCTTTGTGAATACGGCCCCTGGAGAGCAGAGTTATAGAAGTGTGGGTTTAGCCTCTGAGGGGGCCCTACTCATAGACTCAGGTCTCTCAACTGAGGTTTTTTAGGCCTTGCTCACTCTAGAACTTCATGCAAAGGGAAACTGGTGGGAATCATCACTTGGATCCAGTCAACTGTCCGGTTGGTGCAGTGCTGGAATTTCTGAAGGATTGATTCTCCGCAGGGTTATCCCCCTCCAATCTTAAGGTTTATGTGGCGATCTAGCTGCTTACCACTCGTCTTTGGGTGGTATCTTTGGAGAGAAACCGTTGGTGTTTCCTTCGTGGTGCGTCTGATCATGAGTGACGGCTTTGTAAGACTTTTAATAGGGGTATCCCTACAAGAGGTGTGCGATGCAGCGGGCTGGTCCTTTCCACACAGATTTGTCAGGTTTACAAGGTTTACACCCTGGGGTCCCAAGTGATTCTGTCTTTGTTGTGCTCGCCTGATTTCACACAAGACAGGCACTGGTCACTAAGGCAGCATTGATATAGACGTTCCCATAGAGACAATCTCGACGCAAATCGAGTTCCCTTGAATGGGAACGCCTCGGTTACGACGGTAACCTATGTTGCATGAAGAGGGAGCGAGACGCTGCATCACCCTACCATACTTCCGGTGTGCCTGTGATTGAGATTCTTCAGCCTATCAACCGACTGCGCTGATCAAAAGCATGATGGGAAACGACTTGCTGACAACACAGCTTAATGCTCATTGGCTGCGAATGTCAGCTGATATTTTTGCCCCCTAATTCTAAGTCCATTACCTATAGCCTGATACTATTTACTTTTATAGTACTTTATTTGTAATTAGTATATGTACTTTATTTCCCCTTTTATTTTGAAGTCCTGTTTGTTGTAAGTTTCTCTTTATTGTATTGTATGCTTGTGTTAATTTTGTACAGACATTTTTGTACAACATTATTCCATTAAATAAATGAATCAATGCATGCATACATACATCTAATGTGACGGTTTTACAGGCCTCATGTTTGTGTGTTTTTATCTGATATCTTTATCTGGGTATGTCTTATTCCTTGGGTGCAGTAAACAAAACTGACACATGCTAATTTCCTAATTTAGAATGTGTTTTTGTTTCATATTAATTTTGAATAATAATTTGCTGTACACACTTTTCCTAATCATTAAACATGAAATTCAAACTCACATTAAGGTGACAAACAATTGTGTAATATATTTATATAGAATATTTTTCATGTAAAAAAGGGATAGTTCAGCCAAAGATTATTTTTCTGTGTGTTTAAAATGTTCTGTGTGTTTAAAATGTTTAACCCATAATTAGGGATAACAATGTAAATTTAGTGTGCTCATCATTTCTCATTGTGTTGTGGATTTGATTATAAAAGGCATCCACAAAGTTAACAATTGTAGCAAGATGGAGGATGTGTTATTAACACTATCAGACTCCCAGGGAGCAATAGCATTAACAGTAAGCAAAGAAATTGCTGAGACAATAAAGAATGGTGAGTCCAAAAAAAGAAGAAAAAAAAAAAGAAAAAAGATTGGTTGCTTGATGATGGAATTAACTTTATTTTTTTGATTGAAATTCCTTTTTACAGATAAAGACAGGGTTTCTACAGGTCTCTTCAAATTAAATTTAATGCCTTTTTAATGCCATTTTAAAATGTTTTAATGCCATATATGACCCATGACTAACCATGTGTGTGTGTGTGTGTGTGTCACGAAGTGCGATGAAACTGAGAAGAGGCTGGATCCAAACGCAGTGTGTCTTTATTAACAAACTAAAACTTTAGCCAGAAACAGGATACAAGAACTAGAAATTGGAAACACCAACATAGACATGAAACATTCATTTAACAACTCACAAGGACAGGGCAGAAACACAGGGCTTAAATCATGAAGTACAAATGAGCTAACAGGATAACAAGGGGGCGTGGGAATGAGAAACACCTGGGAACACTAATGACAAGACAGGGAACCACTAAACATGACAAAACAAGACAAGACACAAACCCACATTACGACATAACCCCCCCCTTAAGGGCGGCTCCTGACGCCCAACAAAACAACAACAACCAAAAGTTCAGGAGGGCGGTGAAGCACAGGCAGTCCTGGGGGAGGGATGGAGGGCCAGGCCCATGCAGGGGAACAGGACCTGGACCTAGGCAAGGCGGGCCTGGGCCGTGGAGCATGGGCGGACCAGACAGACCAGGTGGCCAGGGCGGAGCCGGACCAGGCGGAGGCCAGGGCGGAGCAGGACCGGGCGGAGGCCAGGCGGAGGCCAGGGCGGAGCAGGACTAGGCGGAGTCCAGGGCGGAGCAGGACCAGGCGGAGGCCAGGGCGGAGCAGGGCGGAGCGAGGCCAGGGCGGAGCAGGGCCAGGGCGGAGCAGGGCCAGGGCGGAGGCCAGGGCGGAGCAGGGCCAGGGCGGAGGCCAGGGCGGAGCAGGGCCAGGGCGGAGGCCAGGGCGGAGCAGGGCCAGGGCGGAGGCCAGGGCGGAGCAGGGCCAGGCGGAGGCCAGGGCGGAGCAGGGCCAGGCGGAGGCCAGGGCGGAGCATGCTTGGCAGGAGACCATGTCAGCGTCGTATCCATGGCCCTCATAGGGTACCTACTGCCCCCCCCCAAAAAATACTTGGGGAAATCCACGGGTAGAAACTCTGGGCTGGAAACGGCCTCAGGAAAAGCCTCCCTGAGCTTGTGAGACGTAGGCAGGGCGAGGCGCAGAGGCGGGGCCGGCAGGGAGAGGCGCAGAGGCGGGGCCGGCAGGGCGAGGCGCAGAGGCGGGGCCGGCAGGGCGTGGAGTCTGGGTATGCTCACCGGAGCCTGGCGAGCCGAACGAGTCCTCCTTCTCCTCCTCCTGCGACGTCGAGTCACTGGGCTTGATTCAGTTGATATGGCACTTGACTCGGTGGCGCTTGACTCACTTGACTCGGTGGCGCTTGACTCACTTGACTCACTTGACTCGGCAGGCGGACTTGACTCACTTGACTCGGCAGGCGGACTTGACTCACTTGACTCGGCAGGCGGACTTGACTCACTTGACTCGGCAGGCGGACTTGACTCACTTGACTCGGCAGGCGGAACCTCCGCGGTCTCCGGATTGGCAAATCCAACAGGACCAGTGCGGAAAACGGGCTTGAGTGGGCATACGTGAGTCGCGGGTTTGGCAAGGCTGCAGTGAGAATTGAGTTCGTCAGCGCTGCAGTGAAGAGCGGGCTCGGCAGGGCTGGACCGGACCAGCGGCAAAGACGACGAGGGCTTCGCGGGTAATGTGAATTCGGGAGGTGTCGAGTAGAACAAGGCTGTAATGGAGAAGAGGTCTTCCAAGGAACACGCCTGAGCGATATACCGGTCAAGAGTCCAGTTGGTAAGGTCCCGCGGCATCCATCGAGCGATCTCGTAATCCAGCCCGTTCAAAAACAGGCCCATGAGCTGGATATCATCTAGCGCTCCCAGATGGCAAATGGACAGAAAATCCTTCGCGTACCTTTGGACGGACTGGCCCTCTTGCAATAACGTCGACAGGTATTCTCCCAGAGCCCGGTTGCTGACAACTGCTGGATCCATATTGCGGTGAGTTGTTCTGTCACGAAGTGCGATGAAACTGAGAAGAGGCTGGATCCAAACGCAGTGTGTCTTTATTAACAAACTTAAACTTTAGCCAGAAACAGGATACAAGAACTAGAAATTGGAAACACCAACATAGACATGAAACATTCATTTAACAACTCACAAGGACAGGGCAGAAACACAGGGCTTAAATCATGAAGTACAAATGAGCTAACAGGATAACAAGGGGGCGTGGGAATGAGAAACACCTGGGAACACTAATGACAAGACAGGGAACCACTAAACATGACAAAACAAGACAAGACACAAACCCACATTACGACAGTGTGTGTGTGTGTATATATATATATATATATATATATATATATATATATATATATATATATATATATATATATATATATATATATATATATATATATAAAATGTTTTTTTCCTTTTTTTCTGGAACACATAGGTGTAATTTGCGGGTGGGACATGTCGATTGTCCCCACCATTTTTTCTCGCGGCGTATAGGATGGGTCGCAGGAATGGTGGTGTTTCATTAATAATATAATTATTAGTGTTTTTGTTGTTGGTATTAATAATTGCTCACACTTGCAAAAGAGAAGATTTGACACATGGCACTGACAATTCAACCAAATACAAAGTATTCTCTTCCTCTTCTTCCGGCACCGTCTCCTCCTCTAATGGGCCCCTTTTCGCCACCTTCTCTGGGCCAGCATCCTCTAACCTGGCCTTTTTAGGGGGCTTTCCTCTCAGGGCTGATGAGTGTAACGAGTCAATGTGTTTAAGTTCTGTTTTGTATCTTGGTTTCCCCTGTCTTTGTGGTTTTTGGTTTAGTCCTGTTAAGTTTTCCCGCTCCTCGTTTGTGTTCAGTTTTATCACCTGTGTTCAGTTAATCATTCAATCATTCCATGTGTATTTAAGCCCTGTGTTTTCTCCCAGTGTTTGTCGATCGTCGTCCATGTGTGGTTGTGTGTAAACCCTGAAGCCCTGGAGTTTTGTTCTTGTTTCATTTTGGAAAAGTTTCATTTTTGTTATTAAAACTCTTACATTGAAGCTTCCGTGTCCTCGTCTTCGGTCACCTGCACACCAACCCTGACAGAACGATCGACCATACAAAAGAAGAAAGCTGAATGAAAATGGGCCGAAGGAGGAAAAGCAAGGTGGTGAGCCCCTTTGAAATCCCAATCCTCTTTCAAGAGGAGCTCTCTCTTGAGGAGTATGCGGGGCATTACCTAAATCTCTACGATGATGTGACGCTGGATGAAGAGGAACTGAAAAAGAGTTTCTGGGGTGGACTAAAGGACCCTCTCCGCCCAGATAATTTTGGTGAAGGACCTCAATCTATCCTTCCTGGAGTTTTTGGATCACACGCTGTGGGCCTGTGGATCCAGCTACCACTTGGAAGAATTACCACTCCAACCAGCTCCAAGCACGCCAACGCCTGAGCCCATCACCTGCCCGCTCCACGCCAGAGACCGTCCAGCCAGAGACCGTCCAGCCAGAGACCGTCCAGCCAGAGACCGTCCAGCCAGAGACCGTCCAGCCAGAGACCTTCACCTGCCCGCCAGAGCACGAATCCAGCCCCAAGCTCCCTGATGTGCTGGCCCCGTCCAGTTCCGAGTCCCTTGATTTGCTGGCCCCGTCCAGTTCCGAGTCCCATGATGTGCTGGTCCCGTCCAGTTCCGAGTCCCATGATGTGCTGGTCCCGTCCAGTTCCAAGTCCCATGATGTGCTGGTCCCGTCCAGTTCCGAGTCCCTTGATGTGCTGGCCCCGTCCAGTTCCGAGTCCCCTGATGTGCTGGCCCCGTCCAGTTCCGAATCCCATGATGCGCCAGAGCCCGTTGACCCAGCGCCAGAGCCAGAGCCCGTTGACCCAGCGCCAGAGCCCGTTGACCCAGCGCCAGAGCCCGTTGACCCAGCGCCAGAGCCCGTTGACCCAGACCCAGAGCCCGTTGACCCAGACCCCGTTGACCCAGCGTCCGTTGATGTCAAGTCAGTTCCCGTTCCTGAACCTGTCTTTCTCCCCAAGAAAATTTTGGGGGGGGGCTATACGCCTTCGCCGTGGCCGGCCAAAGATCCACGGAGGCCCGGAAAAATAACACCGCCGTGGCCACCCGAAGGGTCCTCACCGCCATGGCCACCCGAAGGGTCCTCACCGCCATGGCCACCCGAAGGGCTCTCACCGCCATGGCCACCCGAAGGGCCCTCACCGACATGGCCACCCGAAGGGTCCTCACCAGCACGGCCACCCGAAGGGTCTTCACCGCCGTGGCGACCTGAAGGGTCTTCACCGCCGTGGCCACCTGAAGGGTCTGCACCGTCGTGGCCACGCCCACAGCCTGCTCCGCCTTGGTCACGCCCACAGCCTGCTCCACCGTGGCCACGCCCACAGCCTGCACCGTCGTGGCCACGCCCACAGCCTGCACCGCCCTGGCCACGCTCCTCGTTTGTTTTTCCCGCTCCTCGTTTGTGTTCAGTTTTATCACCTGTGTTCAGTTAATCATTCAATCATTCCATGTGTATTTAAGCCCTGTGTTTTCTCCCAGTGTTTGTCGATCGTCGTCCATGTGTGGTTGTGTGTAAACCCTGAAGCCCTGGAGTTTTGTTCTTGTTTCATTTTGGAAAAGTTTCATTTTTGTTATTAAAACTCTTACATTGAAGCTTCCGTGTCCTCGTCTTCGGTCACCTGCACACCAACCCTGACAATGAGAGCATGCTTAATTGCTTTTTACCAGACATCTTTGAAAGACAGATGCAATGATTAATGCATCCATGGCCCGGATAGAATTATAAAATATGACATGATTTTAAAAGTGACCTATAACATCGACTATGCAATACACTTTAATTTATTTAGTGCTTATAAAATTATTAAGCCTATTTTGAGAGAGAAACGTTTATAATGTGACAATATGTCAGTCATTGTGTGATAACGAAAATATGACTAGGCCAAGACTACTTGTTCTGAGCAGGTGTTGTCAGTGAACAGAGAGATTTAATGACTCGTAAATGTAAGTACACATTCATGGCCTAAGACACGAAACGAGCGGTTTGTGTGAGAAAACAAACAGTATTTATATCGTTTTTACCTCTTGTAAACACAGCCACATCCAAGTGATCTGAGGGCGCGGGCGCTTCGGTCTGTCATTGTTTAGTCAACACCAAGTAGAGCTACATGAACATGAATACACACTGTGTAGTATTATTATTATTAGTAGTAGTATTATCATTGACTGCACCCTTATGAGTAGTATACATAGTTTTACATTGGTTTGACTACATTATCTCTCTCATGTAAAACCATTCTTACCAAATATATGGTGCCCATGTAAAAAAGTAGTAGTTATAGAAATGCAAGTAACCCCAAAAAATTGGTTTAACTAACTTCACATAACATTTCATGTAATGCCAGCTTTACAAATAGAAAGGACACATACAAAGACGTTGTTCACATACCTCCGTTGGATGCAAAAACATCATAGGCACAGCTGATGATGTCAGTACTATGCGATCCACTCCTTGGTTTGTAAAATTATCAGGGGAAAAATGATCGCTGAAGACCCTCCTCAACTTTAGTAAGTTTATGGGTGTGTTGATATCCAGCGATCAACCATAACTTACTCTCGCCTACATTTCAGGCGAGGCAAGGCGCATCTCAAACACGTCTAATCTCGATGCAGTGTCTCGTTCCCTCTTCAGGGATCTGAGGTAACAGTCGTTGACATGTATTTTATTGACAAAATATTTTAGCTAGTCTTAGATCATTTTTTGATTAGATCAGATAACATTTTAAGCTGTCATATGGTCATGTTACAATGTGCCCCACATGAGGCAAGTTGTCATATTTCACTTCCATTCTTTCAGGGTAAATCAAGAAAAAAGTATACACTGTATTAATGAAACAAAACCACACAATTGTACTAGTCATGTGTGAAATTAATGTGGGAAAAATAAATACTCTGAACCCTAAGTGAATTTACACAAACTGACAAAAGTCAAAAAGAGTTAGGTTGTGCACCGCTTTCCCTCTATCTAATGTTTGAAATATGGATGTCAATGTGACAAACAGCATAGACAACTAAATAGAACAAAATGGGTGTGGGCATTTTTAATTAAGCATGCAAGCTTTCAAAAATGAAAGTGAAAGTGAAATGGTATATAACAGTCCTGCAGTAGGTCGGATTTCACTTGCTTAAAGTGAGATACAAGTCAACTGTGCTCCAGGACAGACTGATATAAATATCGAAGGGGAAAAAAATGGGATCATCAGAATCAACACCAGTGCATCAACCAGAATCAACACCAGTGCATCAACCAGAATCAACACCAGTGCATCAACCAAAACCAAATCCAGGTGAGAGGGTAATTCTTCCATGTGATTTTTTATATACAGAACACATAGATTTCAAATTGATACATAATACCAAATTATTGTTAAACTTAATTTCTTTTTCATAGAACTGGATAAACCATGGAGGAAATTTGACTGGGGGTAAGCTATACAAATAAGCTATTCTGTATGCAGACCAGTACTTTATTTTGTTTTTATGTCTTTGTGCACAGCAGTCAAAATTATTTCCCTGTAAAATAGTATTGGTATCTCTCCCCAAACATTTTACCAACTAAAATTATTTGTTGTCTTAGGAAGGACCATATGCATAACAAATCTGAAATAGTTCTGCTCAAGTTCTCTTTTTTATATGGGACTGTTGATTATTGGAAAATTATGATTGACCATGATAATGTGTGATGTACATTTTTAACATGATATTATAACATTAATGATTTTATTAATTATTTTAGCACTTGATTTATATTTTTTAACCTCCCATATCCAGCCATGGTTTCTAATCAATCCGTCATCCGGCGGCTGTTCCTCGCTTATTTGCTTTTTTTGGGAAGTAATCTGGGTTCCTGGGTTCAGGATAAATTCCAGGCTCAGAGTCCTCCACTTAGACTGTTTGCCAAATATGTATCTTCCCTCTATCAGATGTGAACTTGTGAATTTAGTGTGTAAATAAATGTGTCTCTTGTCTTTATGCAGACAGAAAAAAGAACTGAAAACACGTCTAGAAAATTTTCGTCTGAGTAATCCGGATGTTACACACGTCAGGATCCTGATAGCTGGGCAAATTGGAGCAGGGAAGTCCAGCTTTATTAACTCTGTCAATAGTGCCTTTCAAGGAAAAAATGGCTTGTGAAGCACTAGTTGATTGTTCGGAATCAACCGCCAGTCATAGTTTCACGACAAGAGTAGGTATTATTTGACTCATATTGCACTCACATGAAATAAACATGATCTTAAAGCTAAGAAAATGAAGCTGCTAAGATTTTAGGAATATGCTATAAGAAAATATAGACAAATCACCAACTCAACTAGACATCTGTGTAAAATCAAAAGCATTAAAAAAATATTTTGGCAATGTGTGTGATATTTACAAATATTTATGGTGCCATATTCTTGGTCTTTGTTTAGCTGACCGCATACCGCATCAGAAATGCAAATGTAGATTTGCCTTTTGAACTCTGTGACGTAATGGGCTTAGATCCTAAAACAATATCTGAGTGTCAACCTGATGATGTTATCAACACCATATATGGCCATGTGAAGGAGGGATATAAAGTAAGACAGTAATTTAATTTAAAATTAAAATTTAATTGTGTGCAATATCTCTCACATTTTTATATTTTGTCTTTATTTTACAAAACTAGTTCAGCGAGGAGAATCCACTCTCTTGCGACGATGAACATTACAATGAAACCCCTGGACTGTCGGATCAAGCCTTCTGCCTGGTTTACATCATTGATGCAAATACAATCCAACTCTCTAAAGATGGGATATTTATTGAGAAGCTGAAGATCATCCGCCAGAAAATCAGTGATAACAGTAAAACTTTTTATAATTTTTTTATCTTCATTATTTAAAGGGGTCATATAATGCCATTTTCTTACAAGCTAATATAATTCTTTAGGGTCTAAATTAAAAGTTTGTAATATACTTTAATTAAAAATTCTCATTAGTATTGTAGGAAAACACTTATTTTACCTGGTCAAAAACAGCTCTGTTTTCAGCATGCCGATTCAGTGTATGTGCCTTTAAATGATAATGAGCTTCGCTCACCCCGCCCTTCTGTTCCACAGTCTATGCTCTGTTCTGTGTGTACATGTTTGTAACACAATAACCATAACGCGTTGTTCATTATAAACGTGGGATTATGAATTATATTCAGAACGTCGTACATAGAAAACATGCCATAATGTTCCCTGAGTGTAAACCTTAGCTGCATTCATTGTGAAGCTAGCGATTTGCAAAGATTAATATAAATATTAATATAAAGGTTAATAAAACATTACACTCACTTCAGTTCTTCTGGAGGTGCAGGAACACAAATAGTTGGTATCGATTCCTTTTTTCAGGAGCAGCTTCTTAGCAAAACCAGCTTTATAAGTTACCTCCTCGTTTATAAAGCAGTCTGGTGTGTGAAATGATTCGCTCAAACATGAACGCATTGACATTGATCGTGGGGAATGTTCCCTTCGAAAACAAACTCAACCACTGTGTTTTCAGCGGTTCGGATTTAGGAACATTAAAATGACTGCTGTGTTCGTTATTACACCCAAGAACAGAACACCACAATCGCTTAGACTCCATTCTGCTGCTCAGTGACAGTGCTCCAGTGTACTTTTCGGCACAACACCGGTCCGCACAGGTCCGCACCAGACAGTATAAGAAGTGGACAGAGCCATCTCATTGGAACTCAGTTGAGACAGTTGAAGCCCATTTTTAGCGATTTTTGAGCACTTCCGTTCCTGACGCGCAGACTCAAACCGACTCAAAGTAAGCTTGATGACGTGAGCAACCCATCTGACAGATGTAAATCTTCTAGTAGCTGTGCGTGAAAATTGGCAACGTTAATCTTGCAGTGACGGCGAGCTTGAGCAAAGAGTTCCCGGTGTGAGTGAGCGGGACTAAGTATTTTTTATAGTATTTATTTTAAAATGTAACGCCAGTACGCCATATTAAGTTAATGCATTGATTGCCTGCGAGCTTCTCCTCCTATCTTTAAGGTCATTCCTGTACTGTGAGACAGAGAGTCGAGTGATTATGATGCAATCGTTAGCCTATTTTTACAAAAACTGTTTCTACGGGGCCATAATGTAACATAGAAGGTAATGGAGCCCTTTATACATTGTCGTGTGTCTTTAGAAATAACTAATGGACAAATGGAGTCTTTAAACACCTCAGATGTAAAGTTATTTGCTGTCAAAGTGACGCCAAAATGAATGGGAGTCAATGGGAATGCTAACGCAAGTGAAGTTCTGCTACAAGATGGCGGCTCCCGCGAGGCTTCAACTTCCGGTCGATGGATTACCCCCTTGGTCCGCACGCACTATGATTGTCAGCTCACTCACGAGCGAGGGCGGGTCTGTGTTGAAACGCTGCTGTCAATCAACAATCGTGGGAGGGGCGTCTAACCGTGTGACGTCACATGGTCGAACGGCTCAATTTGAGGCAGGGAAAACATATAGGGAGATTAAAACAAAATGACTGGTTTATTATATGACGGTTGTGTACAGACACTGTCAACACACATTTCGGTACAATCAACTTGTAAAAGTGCATGTACCATTATATGACCCCTTTAATCACAACACTATAAAAGCGTCTACATTCATAACATATGTGCATATATTAATATTTGATCTCCATTTCATCAATATAAAGGTACTCTTAAGTTAATTAATAAAAATTTAACATTTGCCATTTGCTGTTTTTTGTTTGTTTGTATTAGATCAACTGATAACACAGGAATGTATGAAATAATTCAGATTAAAATCATTTAGACTTTGTTTCCTATTGTAGGGATTCCTCAAGTGGTTGTCATGACCAAAGTGGATGAAGCATGTCCGCTAGTAAAAGAGGATCTGAAGAAGATCTACACTAGCAAGAGGATCAAGGAGAAGGTAGATCATTTATTTAAACATCTATGCATGTTACATGTTCTATATTTCTGTAGTTTTACCAACAATTTTGTATTTTGCTCATTTCCAGATGGAGATCTGCAAACTCATTGTGGGTGTGCCATTGAGCAATATCTTTCCAGTGAAGAACTACCATGAGGAGATTGACACAGATGATGATGTTGATGTTTTGATTCTCAAGGCATTTGACCAGATTGTGAATTCTGCTAATGAAAGACTGAGGAAGGGTGCTGCAAACGTCTGAGAAATTCACAAGTAGGAAGACCAGAGAATGTTGTAACATGCATGGGCAGAGTATTTTAACTGTAAAAATATATAAAGGATTTTTAGGGAAAAAACATCACGTTTTTTTTCCTTATAGTTGAATGAATGTTAAATGACCAAATGTGTATTATCATCTGAATTAGCACGTTCTCTTATTTAATTTCATATATACCATTTACTCATGTATACACACACACACACACACACACACACACACACACACACACACACACACACACACACACACACACACACACACACACACACACACACACACACACACACACACACACACACACACACACACACACACACACACACACACACACACACACACACACACACACACACACACAACAACAGCATTATGAGGACAGCATTATGAGGACTCTCCATAGGCGTAATGGTTTTTATACCATACAAACTATATATTCTGTCCCCCTACACTGCCCCTATCCCTAAACCTACCCATCACAGGAGACATGCTGCATTTAAAAATTTTTAATAAAACATTGTTTTTTATGTTTTTAAGCCATTTGATTTATGAGGACTTTTGAAATGTCCTCATAAACCACCCATAAGTTGTAATACCAGTGTAATACACATGTCATTATACAAATTTGTGTCCTCATAAATCACACACACACACACACACACACACACACACACACACACACACACACACACACACACACACACACACACACACACACACACACACACACACACACACACACACACACACACACACACACACACACACTGTGCCTGTGTAGACGGTGATGACGTGTTCTAAAAGACACATTCCATTTACAACATGGTACAGGTTATAGCCGACATTTGACAATGATAAAATTGTGTATTTGTGTAACATTCCTTGGTTTTCGTGTAAAATAGCTCTTCCTGCTACTTGGAAATAAAAATGTGTTGTTGGCAACTACTCTTTTTGTATAGTCTTCTTCTGTTCTTCTGTGTAGGTAATTGGTAGTCTGTGTCAAGTCAAGTCAAGTCAAATATATTTATATAGCGCTTTTCACAATACAGATTGTATCAAAGCTGCTTCACAGTATCAATCAAAACAACTTAACATGTTTGTTTATCACTGGAAAAAAAGACATCCAAGTTTGGTAGAGCTGATCAATGGTATGATTGGTTAATTAATTTGAATATCCCCAACTAAAGTGGATATTCAATTAATAACAAGTATTAATGTGCCTACATTATTTTGGGGTCCATCTGTATTTTTATGCAAAGAAACAGGCCAACCAGCAGAGGGCACGTGTGAGCTTTAAACAGTTCAATACGCTGGTGGATGTCACAAAGAAGAGTGTATATAAAAGCAGTGGTTCAACACTTATCTTGTCTCTTTCCTCAGACAACGATTGTGTGATCAAGATGTGCTGGTGCAACTTGTGCGTTTCTTTAGAAACCCGCTTTGTGTTTGCAAGCGTGTAAGCAAAGAGTATAGAAGTAACAAGAGGCGAAACTCCGTTGCAGTTTTGGTAACAATCGCTAGATGGCGCTGGTGTCGCGCTGATGCCATTTTGGACTGAACCAACGGTTTTACCGTTAGCACCATAGACATAATATATACATAGACGCCCTATTGCCTGCTGGAGCGTACGTCAACGGCGCCGCCATATCAAGGAGGGCAACTTTCCCATACCTCTCATTACGGGAATTAAGAAAAATGCCTGCTTCGTGTGCTGCGTGGGGCTGTACAGATCACCACACAATTGAAAACAGGCCTCGGGGAATTACCTTTCACAAACAAGACAGTTTTTTTCTGGTTGTATTTGGTCATTATATAATTAGTAATAGTAACGTACACCACATACAAACCACTGAAATCGGCTGATGTAAACGTTATTATTGTTTTTGTCCAGGAAAACCGCAGCTCACCCGTTTACTTGCATTTGTTTACAGCGCAGTCTTGACCTCCGCAAAATGGCGGACACGTTGACGTATCGCAGCAACGTTCCAAAGCGGCCGATAAGGCGTCTATGTATTTATTATGTCTATGGTTAGCACAACTGTACAGCATTATGTCTGGAAATAATTGTAATTAAAGAAAACAGTGTTCTGCCATCAACTGCAACAACTATACCAGTGTACAACCAATCAACTAGCATTTCATAGATTCCCCAAAGATCCAGGTAAAGTAGAAAACGTTTTTATTAACGCTAAAGTGGCAAGCGTATACGTACGTCTCCATACGTAAATAGCGGCATGGAGGTGTACAACCGTCTCTATTAGGGGTGGAACGGTACACAGAAGTTACGGTTCGGTTCATATCTCGGTTCATATATCACGGTTCGGTATGATTTCGGTACAATGGAGTGAAAAGCAAAACAAAAATGCAGAAGGCATTTTTATAAATGTCTTAAGCCTTGTATTTTTTAAATAAGTTACCATAATAAAGGCATAGAACCAGTTTATTTGTAGTGCACTGACAAGAGTTATATAATTAGTTTATTAATTAAATTATTAAAAAGATGAAAAGACCTTGAGATATGTTTGGTAATTGTACCTGAATTAATTTAAAATTAATTTGCTATTTCAGATCAATATATTTGTTTTCCTTCATTTTAGTTAACCCTAACTTTATTCTCATCTGAATTATTAATAATTGATTTCCGTATAAAATAATACTACCATTAAAAACTTTTGTTAACAGTTGTAGGTTATAGTTTGACAAGAGTTTAGAGTGTGACAAAAGCACAATGTTGTGTTTTATTGCGAGTGTGCACAAATATCTATATAAGTAAACAATTTGCAGTTTTAATGATGTCCTGTGTGACAAAAATGACGGAGTATGTTTTTATGTTTCCACTGTTCATCGCGCACGAGAGATCTCTCTATCGCACGCGCGCACACACACACGCACACACACACACACACACACACACACACACACACACACACACACACACACACACACACACACACACACACTGTTCGATCGCGCGCGCGCCCGCGCATCTCTCTCGCACACGCGCGCACACACACACACACACCTCTCTCTCTCTCTCTCTCTCTCTCTCCTCTCTCTCTCTCCCTCTCTCTCTCTCTCTCTCTCTCTCTCTCTCTTCTCTCCTCTCTCTCTCTCTCTCTCTCTCTCTCTCTCTCTCTCTCTCTCTCTCTCTCTCTCTCTCTCTCTCTCTCCTCTCTCTCTCTCTCTCTCTCTCTCTCTCTCTCTCTCTCTCTCTCTCTCTCTCTCTCTCTCTCTCTCTCTCTCTCTCTCTCTCTCCTCTCTCTCTCTCTCTCTCTCTCTCCTCTCTCCTCTCTCTCTCTCTCGCACACACACAAACTCCAGCATTGCAATCTTGATTTCACAGTCACACAAAAAGTGAATAGAACGAAATGTATCGCTATTTAAAGGTGGGGTGTGATTTTCTTTTTTGACCATTTTTTCAATATCACTTGAAATTCTATTCCTAACCCACTTACAGCCACTGAGTTAAAAGCACTAAAATGAAAATTAAAAAATTTAATCATCTGTGGAACGGGCAGGACTCAAAAAACTCCAGCCAATCATTTTCAAGACCGTCTAGAATCATTGGACAGTCAGTGCATCAATCAAACGGTCGTACCATACCCCCATGCCCCTCTTCGAATGGGTGGAGTGGGTGGAGTCAGGGAAAGAAGGTAGGACCTTTTGAGTTGTGTATTTTCAAAATCTGCTGGCTGTTTTGCAAATCACATACCCCACCTTTAAATATATTACAAATAGTTTTTGTAATAGAGAAATGCAATGTGTGGCGGGAGAGCGTGACAAAAGACCGAAATGAGTGACTGTCACGCTCAATGCGTGACACTTGAGAGCCCTGCAGGTTTTGTGTTGCAATCAATAACATTTCGGCATCGGTATACTCCGGTTCATAAAGGTATTCCTTTGGCGTTGTGCTAAAATTACTTTCATCATCATCTGTTCCGTCTGACATTGTGCTAAAATTGGTTTCATCATCATCTGTTCCGTCTGACATTGTGCTAAAATTGGTTTCATCATCATCTGTTCCGTCTGACATTGTGCTAAAATTGGTTTCATCACCATCTGTTCCGTCTGACATTGTGCTAAAATTGGTTTCATCATCAGAAGTTTCGCAGTCAGACATGTTGTCAGCGAGTCGCGCTATTAACAGCTGATCGGAACGTGCGCACTGTTGACGTTGACAGCAGCGCGGATTGATAGAAATGGAAAGAAAATAGTACCGATTAAAACTGAGGTATGAATTTTGTCCCGGCGTGTTTTTTGTGTGGTAAATTAATCAAGCTTTGAAACGCAAATAATTTTTTCACGTAAAAACGCACAGTTTTGTGGCCCCGGAAACTAACCGGGAGTACTTTCTTGAAAAACTTCCAGCGACCAGAACTCTGACCAGGGAGGTGACTACAGAGTGGGTCAGTGTGTATGCACTATAGTGCTGGTAAGGATTGCATACAACTTCATGTCTTAAATGGTGAACTAACCCTTTAAGATCCCTCCGCTTCGCGTCTGTGATGTAGAGGCTGAGGCAGTTAGATCCATTTGCAGAAGTTTATTAATACAGGTAACCAAAACAAGGAGAGCTGACATAAACACAAACTGGCAGTAGAAGGAAACTCAGGCAGGCACAAGTGGTATACTCAGGCTGGTGTTAGTAGAGGGACAATCCGATATACAAGGTGAAACACAGGCAAGGGTCAGGACAGGCGGCGAAGGTTCGTGAGTTCATAAACAGTCCAGGTCAGAGAACGAAGGTATCAGAGATTCCAGAAATACGTGAGACACAGACGGATAGTCAAAGCAATACTTCACAGAGAACAAAAGAGTGAACAGACCATATAAAGGGAGGATAAGGGGCAACAGGTGAAACTACTGAGGGTGACCAGGGAATTAAACAGGGCTGGATGGTAATGAGTGCAGAGAGGGAGGATGGGAGATGAAGTCCTAATACTCTGGAGAGAGGGATCGAATGACGCCAGAAGGAGGTGTTGTAGAGCGTTCTTTGACAGAGCCCCCCCCCTGCGAGCGGCTCCGGAAGCGAGGTCCTGAATGGCGACGAGGTCTTCCACGGGGTCTAGGCGCAGGTCGATCGGGATGGTTACGGTGGAAGTTGAGAAGCAATGAGGGATCCAGGATATCTTGGGCCCTGACCCAAGAGCGCTCCTCCGGTCCGTAGCCCTCCCAGTCGATAAGATACTGCAAAGACCCGTCGCGGCGCCTGGAATCCAGGACCTCTCGCACCCGGTAAGCCTCTGCGCCGCCGACCTCAATGGGAGGAGCCTGTACCGGCATGCTCTGCTCCTGGACCTCCTCTCTCCTGGGGGTAGCCGCGGGTCTGAAAAGAGAGACATGGAAAGTGGGTGAGATTTTGTAGTGAGCAGGGAGAGCCAATCGAAAAGAGACGGGGGTGATTTGGCGCAGGATTTTAAATGGTCCAATGAACCGAGGGGATAGCTTCTTGCTTTGAAGTTTCAGACGCAAGTCTCGGGTAGAAAGCCACACCCACTGGCCGGGACGAAACTGGGGGCCGCAACGCCTTCTCCGATCCGCATAATGCTGATAGTGGCGGATGGCACTCTGCAGATGAACATGAGCAGAATCCCAGGTAGCTTCACTCCGACGGAGCCAAGTGTCCACTGCTGGGAGGTCAGATGGTTCTCCTGTCCATGGAAATAGGGGGGCTTAATCATGGTAAGCTGCGGGTAATTCCTGAAGAGAAGAATCCTTGGGAGAGAGAGAGCCCGCCTCCGAATCCTGAACTGTGGACCTGCTGTTATTTTCAGAACCCTGGACAGCGGATATGCAATTTTTCTGACAAAATGGTGACCACTGAATAATTCTTCTCTCTACCCAGGAAATTTGTGGATCATGTTTCTCCAGCCAGGGAAATCCCAGGATCACAGGATGAAGAGGCGAGATAATCGTAAAAAACTGAATAGATTCAGTGTGCTGTGAGTCAATGCTGAGTGTAAGAGCTTGCGTGGGGAACTGAACCTCTCCTGTCCCCAGGGGGCGCCCATCTAACGCTGCCACTGTCACACGGGGTTCACAAGGAAGAAGAGAGAGGTAATGAGTATTAGCAAAGGCTAAGTCAATGAAATTTCCAGCAGCACCTGAGTCGATTAATGCTTTTACTTTAATAACTCTCTCATTGAGATGTAAGGAAATCTCTACTATGAGTGAATTAGGAGAGGAAAAATCAGCACTCACCGCAGCAGGATCTCGAGGCACGGGTCGAGCAGGACAGGAAGCCCTCAGATGACCGGCTTGTCCGCAGTACATACACAGATGGTTTCGTCTTCGTCTCTCACGTTCCGTGGGGCTGATGTGAGTGTAACCGATCTGCATAGGCTCGGGCTCAGAACTGGTGTAGGACTCGATATTCAGACTGGATCTGAATGGTGTGCGCCGAGCCCGGATCAAATTGTCGAGACGAATGGCGAGTTCCATGATCTGATTGAGAGTCTTTCCATCGTCCCGACACGCCAACTCCCCCTGAAGATCCGCATTTAATCCTTTTCGATACAGAAGCTTCAGTGGTTCCTCCCCCCAGTTAGTTTGAGCCGCAAGTGTACGGAAGGAGAGAGTGTGGTCCGCTGCGGTGGAGCTTCCCTGACGCAGGGCGAGTAGAAGTTCCCCAGGCTCCTTTCCTCCCGCGGGATGTTCAAATACTTCTCTGAAGTGGGTAACAAAAACAGCATAAGTAAAAGACGAAAGCTGCCCTCCGGACCACATGGCCGTTGCCCACTCCAACGCCTTTCCAGTGAGTAGCGAGCACACGAAGGAAATACGGCTCTCATCGGTGACGTGCTCCCGGGACTGGTTGAAATAAATTTCACATTGCATGAGAAAGCCCTTACAGGTGGAGGGTGAGCCATTGTACTTCTCGGGAAGGGACAATCGGGGATTATTGGAAGAGGTACTCACGACTGGCTGAGAGAGCGCGGGTGCAGCGAGAGCCGGAGCCTGAGCCTGGTTAGCGGCCGCGATCTGCGGGGTTAACGCCTGAACGGATCTCACGAGCTCCTCGGTGAGAGAGGTTAGTTTGACCAACTGTTGCCGATGTGTGGCCAATTCTGATGCTTGTGTGGAAACCTCATTGGCGAGACGATGCAAGTCTGCTGGATCTTGTTGTGGTGAAGTATTCTGTGATGTAGAGGCTGAGGCAGTTAGATCCATTTGCAGAAGTTTATTAATACAGGTAACCAAAACAAGGAGAGCTGACATAAACACAAACTGGCAGTAGAAGGAAACTCAGGCAGGCACAAGTGGTATACTCAGGCTGGTGTTAGTAGAGGGACAATCCGATATACAAGGTGAAACACAGGCAAGGGTCAGGACAGGCGGCGAAGGTTCGTGAGTTCATAAACAGTCCAGGTCAGAGAACGAAGGTATCAGAGATTCCAGAAATACGTGAGACACAGACGGATAGTCAAAGCAATACTTCACAGAGAACAAAAGAGTGAACAGACCATATAAAGGGAGGATAAGGGGCAACAGGTGAAACTACTGAGGGTGACCAGGGAATTAAACAGGGCTGGATGGTAATGAGTGCAGAGAGGGAGGATGGGAGATGAAGTCCTAATACTCTGGAGAGAGGGATCGAATGACGCCAGAAGGAGGTGTTGTAGAGCGTTCTTTGACAGCGTCGGGCGCCTACGTAGTCAGCCTGTCGGGGTGGTATTCGTTAGAACAACCGCCTCACTATACATTATCCCTTACATAGTTATCTTCAGTCATGTTAGAGATTGTTTCATTATAATATTAATGTATTTTTTCCCTTTCAGACTACAGCTTGCTGCGATGCATTATAGTGAAAATGCAGACAGATCACAGGCATCCACTGCAGATGGTGATCTGCGATACTCAATCGTTTCCCCAAAATTCAAGCATGGAGACTTCACAGTGAGAGCTCTGAAGAGCAATCCTACCACAGGTAACTTATACTTGTCTGAGTTATCTCAGAAAAAATATAATATATACTATAATAATTCTCTTTCATGATGGCTACATTGACAAATTTATGGAGCTGCTGTTCCACCATGTGGTGGAAGACCCTCAGCCATACCTGGACTTCTCTTGACAAATGGCTGTACCAGAAAAGCTGTGTGCTCAGTTTATTCGGCCCGACAAGGAGGAGGCAGTGAGCAGACACAGGTTCTTTAAAAACACATGAGGTTATAACCACTCTGCCAGCTTGGACACACCTGTCTGCCATCTACAACATTCAAGAAAAAGGGTTTGCACTCTGGAGATTTTACTTTGTTATAGAAGTTACCAGTTTGATTACTGAAATGTTCTTTTCATGTATTCTTTAATGTCAGTGTGTGTGTTAGTCTTTTTGGTTACAGGTAGGGGTGGGTAATAAAACGATAACGATAATTATCGCGATATAATTTTTACTCGTGATCTAAATGCATGATACTGGATGACCAATGGTTAATTTTAATAAAACTCAAAGTCAGAATATTACATTTTATCAAATAAAATTGAAGTCGTTAATTTTTTTTAACCGATGTTACTGTTACCGTTACACAGCCCACTCCACCAATCTGGTCACACCTGTGTACTACCCACAGGGGCGGATCTAGAAAAATATTTATGGGGTGGCGAGAGGGGGGCAGGATTTTTTTAGGGGTGGCAACATATGGCAGACGTATAATGAATTTAATCACAGTTATCACAGTTTGATGAGAAATAGTATGTAGGCTACACACTACAAAAGGGCACAGGCTGCCATTTACAAACTCATACAGACAAACTTTTGTTTCTAATGCAATCAATGTCTTGAATTTGAGGTTTCATGTGAAACAGTTAATATTAGGATTAGGAATAAGTGTTCCTGTACAATGGCACAAATCTGATTTTTATCACCTCAAAATCGGCATCGCAACTATGCTAGCACTGTATTATTATTATATCATTACCATGCAATGGCAGGGTTTTATAACCACTGTGGTCCCAAATGTGAGGTAGGTTAGTTAGGGGGGTCGGGGTTTCCCAGAGATTTTTTTTTCCTGAGAAAACTACATGTGTGCATTTTAAGATGTTTTGAAGGCAAAAAAAAATTTGGATAATAACAGCTTTAAAACCATGTCAGTAGGCACTGGCAGCTGATTCTTTTTCTCTCCTCATTCACATCACACTCTTTTTCTCTTTGTTTTTATCTTGCCCTGTCTCTTCCCCTTCTGAAGCTGAGCTTTGACTGATATAGGCTGTCATTGAAGAAAGTAAACATAGGGTCAACTGATATGTTAATTTTGACTATGAATCATTTTCTCAGACGCGTTAATTTACTGAAAGCTACTAGGAGAGCTAGGTAACTAAGTTTATTAAATTTATTCACAATATGTAGGCTACACATATCTGATAGGCTATGTGCAATTAAAGACGTTTGAAAACCAAAAAAAAAGGATAAGAAATAGCTTTAAAACCATGTCAGTGGGCAGATGATTTGTCAATACCTGCTCTCTCCTCATCTCCATCACTCTTTCTTTTCCCCAGTCTCCTCATCTTGCCCTTTCTCTTCCCCTCCTAGAGCTTTTTTAATTGACTAAAGGCTACAATTTGTATTATATTGTTAATATGTACACATTCATTATTAATCCTGTGCTTAACATGATGAAAACGGCTTTGTTAATGTTTCATGTCCCCTCACAATGACAGCTAACGTTAAACGAATTATTAACTTACATGAGTCACGTTACTTAGGCCTATTTTCAGTTCAAACAGGCGAAATTAGTTTGCCTGATTATTTTTTGTCATTCGTTTAACATTTATGATCTAAAAAACTGTAAAATATGAAAAGGTAAGTTTAGCTACTTACATCTTATCTCGCACTTGCCCGTACACTGAATTGTCGAGTCGCTCTGTTAAAATTCGCGCGCAGCAGCGTCTGTGAACATAAAGCCCGCCTACTTTGATTTGATTGGTCATCTCAAATATTCTGACATTGACGAGCAGTGACAGACCAATGAGTCTCAGATGAACACACACACACACACACACACACACACACACACACACACACACACCCTGTCCTCGGTTTCTGTCTGACGTGCTCTCTGCTCGGCGCCGCTGCGGTTTGAAGATGAACAACGCGCTGAATCTGATTATAACTGGCCATAACATAATTTGTTGCTGCCAACTGGGGTGGCAGCAGGGGTGGCAAGGCTTTCTTTTAGGGTGGCACTTGCCACCCTATGCCACCCCGGTAGATCCGCCCCTACACAACATGAGAATGTTTATTACTACTTTGTTAGGATGATTGATTTAATATTTGGTATGTGGAGGTTGTGTGTTTTTCAGGGTTCGTACAAGGTGCTTTAAATGCTTGATGAACTTGAATTTGACTTGAAATTTATGAAATGGAACTTAAATTATTGAAAGACAATTGTAGTGGCTGTTTGTCAACAAACAAAAGAAAATTAAACTTAAATCAATCCTTCAAACGACAACTTCTAGCACCCTGGGCAGGTGATGTACGCTATATGTGAAATTAATGTTTAATTTTATTGATAAAGCAATATTTTCACACACAATTATATCTTTATCAGATAGGCTGAAGCTTTAAAACCATTTTGCATGGCTATGAGTGTGATATTCATAAATATCCAAGTATATGATACAGCTTCTTCAGGTCAACCATATTCATGAGGTGGAAATCTGTTTGAATGTGATATCTTTGTCATAGTAACCTTTCAATTGTTAAAGTTTCCACAGTCATTGCATCTGCAACACTTTATTTTGTACCTTTTATTTTTATTTAATTAGTTTATTTCTGTTTACCTATTTATCTGTATGAACCCTGGTTTTGTGTATAGTATTTATTAAATGAATTAGCTGGATTTAACACTCTGGTCTTGTCATATTTCATAGCTATACCTTGGGTATCACCCTAAAACAGACATTCTCTACCAGGGACAGTAAGCTGCAGTGTCCACAGGTGCACCTGTTGAGACAGAATCATTTGTAATTGTAGAGGGAGACTTGGAATATGTTTTTAATTATTAACACCACTTCATACCAAAATTAACCTAAATTCATGGGTTTTAATTTTTGATAGTTCCGTTAGCATTTGCTATGAGCTATTAGCCTAATATAGCCATAATGCTAATGTTGTATCATTCAGACATTAGCCCCGTTTTCCCTGCTTCGCTAGCATCGTCGGACGCCAATCGCAATGCGGGAGTTAAGACCGCAGTTTGAGCCAGCGGCTCGAATTGATCTGGCCCTGTGTCCACAGACAATTCACCTCCACTTCAGGTGAAGGTGGGAGAGAAAAGTCCTCGACTTCAAATGACCGCTCTGTGGCAAAGCTACTTGCGTCACTCCAGTCAAGGTCCACTCTTGACAGGGCTGAGCACCTCCATGTTCAACCTACTTCTAGGAAGTGACGAGTCAGCCATCACACATATGAGAAACTGCAGACCAAGATATAATAGATATGGTTTCTCTGCTTAGTTTAATTCTACTTTAACTCATTACAGTGCTTTTTATTTTGCAATTTAAGTGACAAATAATTTATTTAAACAATTTGCTTGTTCTTTTTTCATAGCTTGAAGAGCCCCGGAATCTGACAGATGTGGAACGATACAAAGTGAATGATCTTGCTTTTAGCTGGGAGCCTGGGACTTGCCAACATTAACTACAGAAAACCGGAAGTGGCTTGCAGAAACCATTCTTCAACATGCAGTATTTCTGTGTGATACGGAATGTTGAATGAGAAGAAATGGCTTGTTTGCAGTCACATGATTCTGATGAAGTTTGAAATTCAGATGGGGGGCAGGAACTGAAAAGCAGATTAGACTAGATGAAGAAAAGTTCATATTACAGGGTCATATCAACCAGATGTCAGAGACTTCCCTAGCTCAAATTTAGTGTTGAGCAGTTTTGACCAAATTTTAAGATTCTAGCCTAACATCCCCCTTCAGCCGTGACTTATTCACGATACAGCACAGCCTCTCATACCTTTTTGCTTGCATTAAAATTAAATACATTTTTATTTGTTCTTACAATTTTTATAAAATCAGTACAGAAAGCTAACAATTTAGTTTAAAACGTAATCAAATGAAAAATATATAAGGTATGTTTTAACTGTGTGCAATTTGTCACGACACGCACACACAAACGGGTAAGATCCAAGAGCAGTTACTGGGTAACCTGTGAGCGTAAATCCAGGCAGGCAAAAGGTCAAAATCCAGGTAAGGGCAGTCCCAAACAAGACACAAACAGATAGGAACCGATCTCTGTAGTGCTGGTAACATTAAACAAGGATCCCATGACAAACACTAAACAGGCATGGTATTTATACACACAGAACTAACAATCATAATGAGTGACAGCTGGGTGCAATGAACAGTGATGAGAACAGACAAGGATTGTGGGAAATGTAGTAAATAAGTGAATGACACCGTGGGGGAAGAGGACCTCTAGTGGATACCCAGGGAACACCAACCAGACACTGTGACACAATTTCTGTAATTTCAATGGACATTAACAAATAGCTAAACTAGGGAATAACATACGCTGCAAACGTTTATAAAGTTTATAAATATATCCATTCTTATAATATGGTGCCTGATGGGCTCTATGCACGGCGGTATTTCCGGTGAAGGTCTAAGTATGCTCGATAACTTCCGCCGATCGTAGAGTCCAATGCAATACCAAGAATTTGTATTGAATTTTATACTCCATGGTTATACTAAAGAAACGTTAGTCACAAAAACAGACAAAACAGACACCCCTCGTTGTGTTTATGCTTCTTTTTAAAATTATATTAAATAAACATAACTATATATAAAATGACATCTAAACATATGAAAGTTTCGTTTCAAAGACGGGAGGACAGTACATTTTGAAGACTCTGCCATAATCCCGTTTTCCTCGGTTTTCCTCCGCTTTAATCTCCCCAACCGGAAACTGAAGAGCATCCTTGCGTCAAATGCAGAACTTACGCGTGCATATAGCCTATTCTTTAGGTTATTGGTTGTAGAGAGAAGCAGATGAAATCAAACGGGGTCTGAGGGACACTGGGGTCCTGCTCATGATAAAGGAACGCCCTTCTCTCATCACAGTGCTGTTCCCAAGAGCTGTTGACAAAATCATCCTTCCTGAAGAAATAGATTATTTATGGTTCTAAAAACATGCAATCTTTAACTAAACTGTTAATTTTCTAAAGCATTTATGCCATTTCCTTTGTCCATCGATGGTTTTAGAAAGAGTTATATAGCCAATGACACAGAATGAGGACGAGGATGAAGATCAGGATGAGGTTTTTCTGGAGTTGAAATGCCAGATGTCATCGTACCTCAGGATGTGCATTGAAAATGGTAATAGTCTTGTTACCACACATTCATTTCAGACATCACTTGGCTCATTGCACAACTTTGTAAATTGTGCACCCAATTTTTTTTTTTTTTTTTTTACAGCTACAGAATTGGATATTGAGCAGCTTGTTACATTTTGGGTGGGTTGGGCAATTAAAATGCCCACCACAAGGATGCACAGAGAAAATAAAACTGCCTTCTCACTACACTAGCTACTGTATATTGACTTTCAGGCGGACGTAAAAGCAGCAGTGTCCACAAGTGAAAGTGGATTTGGATTAATTTAATCATTTGGAGAGTTCCTGGGCTTTTTAAACGAAGAGGCCAAATATATAGATCATATAAACAATTCGGTCTAACAATAAACCGCTGAGAAGAATGTATAAATGCATCTATTGTGTGATCTGCATAAATACAGGGGGGAAATATAAGGGCCAAATCTCACCTAGATTTGGTTATTTTTGCTCTGGTTTTGTGTTTGCTCCTCCCATTTGATTATTTATTCCTTAAATATATTTACAGTATATCAGCTCTATCCTGGAACACAGTTGACTTGTATCTCGCCTAAAGCAACTGAAATCAAGTCCGCACCACAACAGTTATACATCAATTAATTTCAGTTTTAAGAGCTATATTTGTCAGATACTCACATGCATTTGGAAAAGTTAGACCACACACACACTATTGACATGCATATTATTGCAAAATTCTATGAAAATATACATTTAAAAAGTTCATAAGTTTCAGAAATTTTTATGCACATTTGGTTGCATGGAGGTTAAAGGTTCTTCATGTGAACCACATACAACCTTTTAGTCCAAGCTATAAGTACTAAATTACATGCATATTTTTGCAAACATTAGATACAGAAATAGAAACAGAAACTGTTCATATGTTCATAAGAACAGGCTGCATTTCATAGAAATTGAAACTGAAAGTCATTTGGAAGTAAAGGCTAAATTGAACTTGACTTGCAGTTCATCAAATTGAGTTAAAATAGCAAATGAGTATTTGACTTAATTCATATGAAATATGTTCTTTCCTATTTCATGAAATTAGGTTGAGTAAATGTAAAACTGAAATGTCATTTTGGTTACCACCACCTTTATGTTAATAGAAGTGTACGGTCAATGGAGTTGCAAAATGCAACAAAAATACCGTAACAAAACAAGTAGACAATGCCAGATTTATTAAAGTTAGACAAGCTAGATCAGCAGTGCATGCAGAGAATACATTTCAACATGAATTTCAAGAAAGGTATGTTTTCTCTCAGTCTGATTGCTCCAGATACCCCAATTCACTGTTTTAGGACAGGCTTACATACAGTATATTGTCAAGAAAAATAAACAATTCAAGATTAAATAGGATTTATTCAACAGATCTCAATAAGCAAAAGTTATTTTGTTCATAAAAGTTTTGAAGAATTTAAAATAATAGAGCGTCACTGCATTATTCCCACATTACTTATTTGAGTAATTTAGTAGTTTTAATGTTGTTAAACGTAGAAAGTTTTTACATTGTAACTTTTCTTAAAAAAAATCTAATTTTGAATTTTTGCATTAATTTTCAGGTTTACATTTAGAGTCCCAGATTTTTATTGACTTTGAACCCCGCTGTACATATATTTGTAGAACTAAACACAAAACACAATCCTCTCAATACTAGTTTTAAACAATAAACAACAATCTTCTTAAAATTATGTTCCTGTGATAAAGAAAATGTATCAATGAAAGAATGACCCACTCCAAATGCACTATATGTGTTTTTTATCAGTAGCTTTGAATGTCCATCAATCTATCATCAGCATTCTGAACAATCTGTTCAAGTGCCTTTAGTATCAGAGCATCAATGTCATCCTTTGGGTCAATCTCATTATGGTAGTTCTTCACTGGGAAGATGTTTGACAATGGCAAACCAATTTTGGCACTGCACAACTCCATCTGGACAGGAACAGAATGTTAGGTCAAAAAATTAGATCTGATTGATAAATTGAAACACTTGTATGTCTTTGAATGACATCACATACCTTCTCTTTGATCTTCTTGCTAGTGTAGATCTTCCTTAGATTGTTTTTAACCAGTGGACATGCTTCATCCACTTTGGTCATGACAATCACTTGAGGAATCCCTACAGCAAATGCAGAGGCAATATAAAGGTTCTATAACAAGTTTTTTTTTCTCAAAAACAATGAGCACATTTAAGGCAGTTTGTTGTACATCTACATAACTGACACACATACACTGTCTGGGTCATATAAATAATTAAGCAGAAAATTTGAGCCTTGTAACATGCCCTGTTTGCACTTGGCAGTTTTGTATCTGGATATTTTTCACCTACACATTGAAAAAAACACACACAAACCCAACCCACTTTATGCCCACTTCTCTCTCATGTGATGGAATGTATGTGAACTCATGAATCAAAATCATAATTAAACATTCAGAGATAAGTTTTACCCCTTTCACTGATTCTCTGGCGGATGATCTTCAACTTGTCAATAAGTTTATCATCTGTGAATTGGATTAGATCTGCTGCTATGACATAAACCAGGCAGAAAGCCTGATCAGAGAGGTTAGGGTCACTGGTGTAATGTTGATCCTCATGAGTGAGAGCCTGCTTCTCCTTGAACTAAGAAAAGCAATATATGTTAAACGTCAAACCTGTTGCATACACACAAACTTTATGTTGAAATGTTATTATCAAAATATAGTGGTTACTTTATAGCCGTCCTTCACATGGCCAAACACAATGTTGATTATGTCCTCTGCTTGCGACCCAGCCATTGCTTTAGCTTCTAAGCCCATTATGTCCTTGAAGACGAAGGGCAAAGATTTGTTCCCACTTCTGATGGTATATGGTTTGAGCTATTGAAGACCAAAAATATAGAGGCATACAAATTTGTAAACAATTTCCAAGAAATCCGCATATGATTAAAATGCTCAATGTAGGTCAACTGGACATTTCTAGGTCTTTTAGAAAACATACATCTGTATAGGTGACAGATATCTACATTTTGTGTGAAACTGTGACTGTCACCAGCAGATGAATCAACCAGCGCTCTAGAGATGATCCGTCCTTGAAAGGCACTATCGACAGAGTTAATAAAGCTGGACTTTCCTGCTCCAATTTCTCCAGCAACCAGAATCTTGATGTCCTTTACATCTGGATTACTCAGAGAGAAGTTTTCCAGCTTTTTTTTTAGGGCTTCTTTTTGTCTGTCAAATCAAAACAAAATTTTACAGAACTTCACTTAAAGGTGCCCTACAATGTGAAATTGAATTTATATTGGCATAGTTAAATAACAAGAGTTCAGTACATGGACATGACATACACTGAGTTTCAAACACCATTGTTTTCTCCTTCTTATTTAAATCTCGTTTTTAAAAAATACCCCTGAAAAACAGGCGAATCTCCACATAATACCGACTGTGACACAAGAGTCGGGGATCACGCCTCCAAAGATTTGCATATCCCAGCCCTCAATGACAGGCACTGCACAGCCGAACCATCAGAGCAAGCGAGGATCAGAGAGAAAATGTCAGATCATGGAAATAAATGCTATGTTCCAGGCTGTGCAGGGGATGTGAGGACTTTTCATACCCTTCCCACAGAAAAGAAATGTCAACAGGCGTGGATGATGTTTATATATAATCGGATACTGCAACAGTTTAATTCGAAGTTGTTAGTTTGCTCTGCCCATTTCACCACAGACTTATTTTTGAACCTGGGACAATATCAAGCTTCTCTCAGCGTCTCAAACTGAAGAAGGGGGTAATTCCAACTATATTCCCGCAACCGGTAAGTAGTGATTTTATTAAAGATAATTTACACTGTGTTAGATCCAGCGCAAGATCCTAGTACAGTAATAGCAAACTCCAAGTAACGAGCATAGCTGCTACATAACTAACGTTAAATAATTCTCAGTGAATAAACTATACAGAAAGCGGTCAAAGAACAATCCACACAGCGCTAGTTTATCTCTCTTGCCAAACTCGTTATGAAATCAATGACGCTGTTACACTGCACAACGAAGCTCTTACTGTATGTACAGTGTTTGCATTGGTGAAAGCATGAGAGAGAGAAACTGCGTTGTCTCGCGATCAACAAACTGTCATCTGCTTGCTCATTGCTCATCACAGCAACATTGTATGTGATGGGAATAGATCTAAATACTTTAAAAACATCTCACGATTCGTTAATCTCGATAGCTGTAATAGTTAAAACGTATTTAACAGCTGTAGTGAAAGTATTCGAGAGAGTTTCACATGTCATATTTCATATGCAAGCAGGTCAGCCAATCACAGCAGTGGCCGGTTCTCACAGCAGACACGCCCCTTCAAACAGAGTGTTCAAATCAGAGACTAAAATCAGGCTAGGAAAAATGCCTTTTATTTCTAAAGTATGACTATTTTTAAACATACTAACATTATAAGGGCAACCCAGGAAACATTATAAAATAATTTAAAAAACCATTATAGGGCACCTTTAAAGCTTATGTCACCCCACATGATTTTGCCATAGTTATGGACACCATTCCCAGTGGAGCTATTGCAATACATAACTTAGTTGAGTCTTTATCCTCCTTTATTTCCTTGACTAATCCCTGTGAAATAGCAATAGGAAAAATGTGCTTTGCGTTCAGTCCTTCTCACAGGAATAGTAAGAATAGGCACTTCTCCACAAATGCATCTGTCATCTGGATGCTTTACAACCATTGCCAGCCCATAATACAATGCGGATTCCCCCAATCTCAGTCTAGTAATAACTAAACTCTCCCTCTTTCCTAAACCTATATTTATTTAATTTTTCACTATTGGCTGAAGAAAAAATTAATGTCTGCCTTAATTTCCCTCTTCCCATTCTATTTGCAATGATTTTATTAATCCTTGCTGAATATTTTACACTCAAACCTTCCATACATTACTTCCAATACTGCTCAAAATCTTTTTTCTTTTTTTGTGTGTGCCATTTTATCAGCCTATTCATTTCCCTGCACTCCTATGTGAGTTGTAACGCAAATAAATCCCACTGCATTCCCCATATTAATTATTCGATTCAATGTTACTAGTATTTTAAATTCTTATATTGCCCTACTCTTCCTTCCTTTCATTGCCATCAAAGCTGCAGTTGAGTCTGAGCATATTACTCTTTTAACAGTACTATTTTCCTCCACATATCCAAGGACCCATAAAATAGCCACAAGCTCTGTAGTAATGACACAATATCTGAAACTCGTTTTCCATTCTTTATATTTAAGTTTATCTATTAATCTATTCATTGATCCATCTATATATATATTTGCAAATACTCTGTCCAATTACTTTTTAAATGATTGTTAACTGTGTGTCATGTATTAATGGACTGTGTTTTTCATCATACAGAAATAAATCTTATGTGCTCAGAGCTGTTGGAGGCAGGGACATTCCAGAGTCCGCAAATGCACAATCCCCTCTACGCTTTTGAGTCTAAAGTGAGGGACTACCAGCAGAGCACAGTCGCAGGATCTTAGGCTTCTGGGCGGAGTGTAGGGATGAAGAGGTTCAGGGATATGCAAGAGTTATGTAGAGATTTGTATAAATTTTTTTATATATTTTTTTTATTTAAAGTCTATTCTCTGGTGAACTGGCAGCCAGTATCTGAGAATAGGCTAGATGTGATCGTGTTTACAACACTGGCCGCTGAGTTTGTACTAAAAACACATCTCTTTGGCCTTGCATACCCATAACAAACTATAGACTTCTATAATTCAATGTTAGGCTGCATAGATTAGGTCAGCCGGAACCTGGAACACTTCCCATAAATTGTGATGGCAGAATTAGGCTACTTCAGATATGTTATGCACAAGATTGTGGTTCTTCTTAAGACAAAAAAATTCTAGTTTGTAAAATGTTTGGGGAGAGATACCAATATTATTTTACAGGGAAATAAATTCTCTCACATTGTTTGCACTTTTATCTGAACAGATCAGTGTTTTCACTGCAGTGTACAAAGACATGCCTGTACATAAAAACAAAAAGTATTTCTGCATACAGAATAGCTTATGCACATGCATGACTTACCCCCAGCCAAATTCCCTCCATGGTTTATCCAGTTCTATGGAAACAGATTTAGCAATTAAGTTTAACAAACTTAATATATATATATATATATATATATATATATATATATATATATATATATATATATATATATATATATATATATATATATATATAATATGGAAGAAAGACCCTCTCACCTGGATTTGGTTGCACTGGCAGTGAGCTTTCTACTCCCATTTTGCTTTTTGTTTTGACCCCCTTCAATACCCTAGATTTATATCAGCTCTCTCCTGGAGTACAGTTGACTACTTGTATTAAGCAAGTAAAATCAGACCCGTTATATACTGTAGGCTATATTTAATTTCACTTTCATTTTTACACAATGAAAATGACCACACCCATGCTTGTTCCTTTTAGGCCACGTCCACACGAAGCCGGTGCGTTCCCTATCCGATCTTTTTTTTCCCTCGTTCTAAAAAAAAATTCCGTAAACACGGGGTCGTCTCAAGAAATATCTGCGTCCACACGAAACCACTGAAACCGACTGAAAACGGTGTAGTATATATGCCAGACCAGTACGAGGGGCTGTAATTCTGACACAGATACACTAAAAACAGAGAAGAAAACTTGCGCATAAACCTTGCGCGCTGTATACAATAATATACAGTAATATTAGGCACAGTAGCTTCTTTTCTTTTTTACCAAGAACTTTATTGAACAATATGAAAAACTATAAATGGTACAAAATAGGGATGAGTCATCCCTATTTTGTACCATTTATAGGATGAGTCACGATGGTCGATAGTTTGCAGACGCATAAAGCTTGCCACAAAAAAACGGCAAATAGCCTAATTATTATGAATGTGTCAAATAGCCTAGCAAGGAGACATTTGAATTGTTTATTAATAAACTAGTGTTTTGTGTGACGATGCTGACTCGCCACCTTCGCAGTGTTTTGAAGGTGCCTATAGAGAGAAATGCACACTTCATACGGATTATTAGAGTTGTCTGTTACTTTTCTTTTTGAATTGTTTTGTTTAAAAGTAGACATTAAAAGCTTAGATATAGGTATTTCTGAGTTTCTGTTCATTTATGAGACAAGCTCCAGTTCTCGTGCGTTGCAATTTATATTGCGTCGGCGCCTCATGTCCTGATTATATAGGCTATTGTCTGCTATCCATGCAATTCGTTAATAAAACATTGATTAAAATTAAGATACAATTTTTACAAAACGAAATTCATTTTAAAGAAAGGCAAAACAAAACTTAATGAAGACAAAACAAAACTTAATGAAGTGGTCAAAATGATGTGTCTCGATATTGCGCATCTTACTCACGCTGTTCACTTATAGGGCCTAATCAACATATATGAAATGGAAAAAAATAACATTATTTAATCATAAATATGAAACTAACTTTTCTTTAATGGCTACAACATTTAGGCCTATACAGTACAGAGAAATGTAATGTCGGAGCGAACGCCTTGTCACCGGTGAGCATGAAGGGGCAGAGGTGCGTTTTTTGAATAATAATCAAATTCAATCAAATAATTAAAATAAATACACAAATAAATAAATAAAAGAGGCTCGAGTAGCTTCTGAAGCATGAACTCAAGCAAGTAGTCGCAGTTGTTTTTGCTGGTAGGCCTATGGCTACTGATTTAGCGTGTCTGACTAGTCGACACGTGGGGTGATGACATCATCGTTTCACAAAATATACGGATAGGCCGTCCACACGAAACTGCAAGGGCGTCGTTTTCAGATTTATCCACTTTGGGACCCGGTTTCAAAAAATAGCGGTTTCACTCTCCGAAAACGCCGGATCCGTGTGGACGAAACGCCAATACGATAAAAAATGTATACGTATACAGTGAAACGCGTCTTCGTGTGGACGGGCCCTTAGTTGTCTATGCTGTTGATCAGTGTGGGGAGAAGGAGGCGGGAACCGGCGAACATTCAACAACTTTTAATAATAATCATAAACATACAAAAACAAAAGAATAAGCCAGCAGTCCCTCATGGACGACTGCTGGCACATAATAAAACACAAACAAGCTGCAACATAAGACCAGGCCTGTTCCTCTCTCGTTCATCACTGTCGTCGCTCCTCCTTTATCCTTTCGCTCCTCCGTGAGAGATATGAAGCCGGTATGTCTCGCAGGTGTCACATTATCAGTCGAAACACCGGTCTCGCGCCGTTCTCTCATGTCCCTCGGCCTCGTCCTGCTCGCCACAATCACATATTGACATGTATATAATTTCAAACATTAAATACCACACATAAATATGAGTTAAATGATGTATAAAATGTATACATGTATAAAATTCAATAATAATCATTCACATTAAACCATTCTTGTGTGAGTTTGGGTAATCTCAGAGTGAAGAATGAGGGGGAGAAATGTAGATTAAGGCTGAATCCCAATTCTCTGTCTTACCCCTTCCCCTTACCCCTTCCCCTTAGTTCCCTTTCGTCCTGGGAACTCCGACGTGTCGTCGGGGGAGTTCCCTGACGAATTGGGATCACGCTAGGGAGACCAATCGACTTCGAGTGAACTAAAACGAGCCAATAATATTGGCATGCAAGATTTGCATTCCGCGACCCGCTTGCCAGTGCGGGTATAAAGGGCGGAAGCAAACGCATACACAATGCTTTTTGCTTCGGAGCCAACCAGTTGTGTCCTCTGAGTGGAATGAGCTTGTAGACTGCGAGTCTGCTGTTTCCTGAGATCTCTCTGTGCTGGTGTGACGGCGCTTCAGCGGTCTTCGCGATCTCCCGTCTGCTGTCTGTTACTACACGCGCTGTGTTTTCAAAGAGCTGTTTTAACAGCTGGTATATGGTTGAGTGCATGCAGCGGGCTTGCAGTTTCCCCACTGTGTTGCAGCGTTGATCCCTGTGTGCTTCAGCACAACTAAGAGAGTTTTTTCTCTGAAAGAGCAACACGGGTGAAGATCGCGTCCTTTTAAGGATGACGTTTCATCCGTGTGTTTCTGGATGCGGTCGTTTCCTGTCCTCATTTGACGGCCACGATCACTGTTTCACATGCCTGGGCTTAAGCGTGTTGAGACTGCGTTCGTGGGTGGTTCATGTTCTCTCATGAGAACATGACCACGTCGGTGCGTTGTTCGTCTCCCCTTTCTCGTAAAGGGTTGAGCCGTTCAGCGTGCCGTGTGCCGTCATTCGGTGCTCTAGATGCGCGGTCGAGACTCAAGTGCCTCAAACGAGGTGGAGTCCCTTTGCATATTCCCCGATCTAGTTCCTCTTCTGCACCAGAAGAGGCCTACTTTGGCTAATAGCATTGGTGATCTGAGGATTACAGTGAGGGTACCCCTCACTCCTCTAGCGCATCGCAAACATGCTGAAACTGTGTTCATGGGTGGTTTATGCTCTCTTATGAGAGCATGACCACGTCGGCACGTTGTTTGTCTTGAAAGAGCGTTCAACATGCCGTGTGTCATCAAGCTTGATGGCCACGTTCACTGTTTTGTGCATGCCTGGCAGCTTACGGATGGAATTACTGGTGGTTCTCATGAGGAACCAAGTGTTTCATTCAGGGCTCCAGGGGAGGATCAGATGTCGATCGCTGCATCGGAGAGAGGGCTGTTACACTCTGGATATGGTGATACTGAGTTCCCACTGTAATGGTGTGTGCGCTCATGCTAAATCAGGTCCAGACTTGACAGCCACACTTCCCGGGCTACTCTGGGGGCGCAGTGCAACGCGTGTCGCCTTGCCCCGCCCCCGTGTTTGCCTGGATGTGTGTGAAAAACTTTTTGCAGTATGGAGGCATGTTGGTGCCAAAATCTGTAAAAAAATTTCCTCTCTCACTACCCTTGATGGTGGTTTTGCTAAAGGCAGACCACCTCTTCCCTGCGTGTGATGGTCAGTGTAGACCAAAAAACACGCAGTGCACAAGGGTAGTTCTGAGTCGGGGTTGAGCTGTGCTTAGTGACTACCGTGATTTTAGTCACAGCACTGGCCCTCGGTCAGACGATGTCCACACTGTGGTCCAGAAGTTTCGCTAACCTTGTAGACGTACAAGACATCGCCAAAGTTTTCTTTCTCGATGCTCCTATTTCTCAAGGTTTGCCCTGTTTCGGTGACACTGTTGGAGACTGTGCCCAGCGGCTCTCCACAGTTCAGAAGCAGGCTGAGGAAACTACGGGCTTGACTCGATGTGCTTCCGAGTCACTCATGCCCCTCCTCAGTCTGTTTGTCGCCAAGGGTGTCAGTCCCCTGTGGAAGCTGTCACAGCTAGCTCTACTGTGACGTCTAGCTTCGCAGGAAGACGGCGCCACCTGTCTCGGCAGCCCTGAGACAGGTGACCCAGCGTTGTAGGGAATTGCTCTCTTGGAGACGGTGCACGCATCTCTCCCTCCCCCGGAGGAGGACGGGGTGGAGAATCTTTTTCATTCTGTTCCACCGCTGGCTCCCCGAAGTCCAGTGGTACCCTCATTTTCTAGAGCAGTTTCTTCCATCTCTGGGTCACGAGGGTGCGGACTGCAATGTGCAACGCTCCCATGCCTTGCCACTCCTTTCCCCTCTTCCATTTCTTAGATGTCAGTGACGCCACCACGGCCTCGTCACTCTCATCTCCCGCTGGGCAAGGAGTTGCGAAAACCTGGACTCGACGCCCTCGGGCCTCGCTCCTCGTTTCCCCTCCTTTCTTCGCCTCGGGACAGCCCGCAGCCGAATGCCTCCGAGCCTTCCCTGCCGTCTGTTCCTCGGTGGAAGCAGGTAGGTGTTGCCCCGCACACCCAGACCTCTCTCTCGGCTGCAGTAATGCCTCCGGAGTCTGGTCCCTGCCTTCCACCTCGCTGCCCCTCCGCTGGTACGCCGGTGGTACGGGTGGGTTCGTTGGTACGATTCTCGAAGCCTGGCTAGCGCTTCTGAGGCCGTCCCGCTGGCTCACCCGTACTATCCGGCTCGGCTATGCAATTCAGTTTGCCCGACGGCCTCCCAGGTACAGAGGAGTCCACTTCACTCGAGTGCGGAGTGTCGATGCCCCTGTCCTGAGGAAGGAGATCGACGTCCTGCTGGCGAAGGACGCGGTCAAGCCGGTCCCTCCAGCCGAGATGAGGTCTGGGTTTTACAGCCCTTACTTCATTGTACCCAAGAAGGGTGGGGGGTTACGGCCAATCCTGGACCTGCGAGTTTTGAATCGGGCCCGTTCAAAATGCTCACGCAGAAATGCATCTTCGAGTGCATCCGTCCCCAGGATTGGTTTTCAGCGATCGACCTGAAGGACGTGTACTTTCATGTCTCGATTCTCCTTCGACACAGACCCTTTCTTTGGTTGGCGTTCGAAGGTTGAGCATATCAGTACAAGGTCCTACCCTTCGGCCTGGCCCTGTCGCCCCGTGTCTTCGCGAAAGTCGCGGAGGCGGCCATTGTTCCCATGAGAGAACATGGTGTTCGCATTCTCAACTATCTCGACGACTGGCTCATAATAGCTCACTCGCGAGATCTGTTGTGCGAACACAGGGACCTGGTGCTTCAGCACCTCAGCCGCTTGGGTCTTCAGGTCAACTGGGACAAGAGCAAACTCTGCCAATGCAGAGGATCTCTTATCTCGGTATGGAGTTGGACTCGGTCGCTCAGACTGCGCGCCTCAGCGCCTCACAGTCTAGTCAGTGCTCAACTGCCTCAAGTCCTTTCAAGGCAGGTCAGCGGCCCCTCTGAAACAGTTTCAGAGGCTCCTGGGGCATATGGCAGCTGCGGTAATGCCGCTCGGTCTGCTTCATATGAGACCGCTTCAGCGCTGGCTTCACGATCGAGTCCCGAGATGGGCGTGGCGGAGCGGCACGTTCCGGGTCAACATTACCCCGCACTGTCGCCAAACCTTCAGTCCTTGGTCAGACCCTGCGTTTCAACGGGCCGGAGTGCCCTTAGTCCAGGTCTCCTGGCATGCTGTGGTTTTCACAGATGCCTCTGCCAATGGACGGGGGGCCACGTACAACGGGCATGCAGTTTCAGGTCTGTGGACGGGGCCTCAACTGCATTAGCACATCAACTGCCTAGAGTTGCAAGCAGTACGCTTAGCCTTGTCTCGCCTCAAGGGGCTGCTTCTGCACAAGCACGTACTGGTCCGTACGGACAGCACTGCGACCGTTGCGTACATCAACCATCAGGGTGGTCTACGTTTCCGTCGTATGTCGCGACTCGCCCGCCATCTCCTCCTGTGGAGTCAGAAGCATCTGAGGTCGCTTCAAGCCATTCACATCCCTGGTGTGCTCAACCGTACAGCCTACGAGCTTCACGGCAGCCACCTCTTCCGGGAGAATTGCGACTCCACCCCCAGGTTGTCCAGCTGATATGGGGAATTTTCGGAGCCGCTCAGATAGATCTGTTTGCCCCTCCAGAAACGACCCATTGCCGGTTGTTTTATTCTCTGACCGAGGGATCTCTCGGCTCCGGTGCACTGGCGCACAGCTGGCCCCAGGGTCTTCGCAGGTATGCGTTTCCCCCAGTGAGCCTTCTTGCACAGACATTGTGCAAGGTCAGGGAGGACGAGGAGCAGGTCCTGCTCGTTGCACCGTATTGGCCCAACCGGACTTGGTTCGCGGAAATCAGGCTCCTCGCGACAGCCCCTCCTTGGCCGATCCCTCTGAGGAAGGACCTTCTTTCCCAGAGACGGGGCACCTTGTGGCACCCGCGTCCAGACCTCTGGAGACTTCATGTCTGGTCCCTGGACGGGACGCGGAGGTTCTAGGTGGCCTACCACAGGGTGTGGTAGACACCATCACTTCCGCTAGAGCCCCCTCTACGAGGCGCCTCTATGCTTTGAGGTGGAACCTGTTCGTCAACTGATCAAACTTGCCCGATCAGAGTCGTGCTTTCCTTTCTGCAGGATGGGTTGGAGCGAAGGCTGTCTCCCTCCACCCTCAAAGTGTATGTTGCTGCAATAGCCTCTCATCACGATGCAGTAGAAGGTAAGTCATTGGGAAAGCATGACCTGGTCATCAGATTCCTTAAGGGTGCCAGGAGGCTGAATCCACCTCGTAACGTAAGGCACCCCTTACCCTCTTGGGACTTAACTCTAGTGCTTAGTGCACTCCAGAGGCCCCCATTTGAACCCTTGCCTACGTTCGAGTTAAATATCTTGTCTATTAAGACAGCTCTCCTGTTGGCTTTGGCTTCTTTTAAGAGGGTAGGGGATCTGCAGGCATTTTCGGTCGACGAATCGGGCCTAGAGTTCGGGCCGGGCCTGTCTCACGCGGTTTTGAGACCCCGGCTCGGATACGTGCCCAAGGTTCCTACCACTCCGTTTGTAGATCAGGTAGTGAACCTGCAAGCGCTGCCACTGGAGGAGGCAGACCCAGCCCTAGCTTTTCTCTGTCCCGTCCGCGCCCTGAGTTGCTACGTGGACAGAACGCAAAGCTTCAGGACCTCAGATCAGCTCTTTGTTTGTTACGGAGGCCAGCAGAAGGGAAGGCTGTCTCCAAGCAGAGGTTATCCCACTGGTTAGTGGATGCTTCGTCCGGGCTTATGCTTCCCAGGACGTGCCTTGCCCACCTAGGTTGACGGCACACTCTACTAGGAGTGTTGCCTCCTCCTGGGCTTTGGTGCAAGGCGCCTCGCTGACAGACATATGTAGAGCTGCGGGCTGGGCGACACCTAACACGTTCACTAGGTTTTATAGCCTTCGTGTTGAACCTGTTTCCTCCCGTGTACTCGCTACGGCCAGTAGCGCGAGGAAGTAGGTTATGTCGGCTTGCTACGCCATTCCCGCCCCGTGGGCCGGATACGTGCGTCTTCCTACTCCGTTGGTTCCCCATCATACGGCTAACCTCGTGAGTTCCTCCATCACCCCTTCGGCACCAGGCGAGGCTATTCGCCCGGCGCCAGGTCTATTACCTCTCGTAGGAGTTGCTATTAGACTGGGTGGCCTTAGCAGTGGTCCCTTCGGTGACCCATTTTTTCCACGTCCCAGCTACCCTCCGGGTTAGCTCCGTGTCTTCCCTTCGACAGAACTATTCTGTCATCCTTGCTGAGTACGCTCCCACCTTTCGTGCTGGGACTACCTCAAGGACTGCCGTATGTTTCACTACCCCACGGGTTAGTACATACGTGTATTCCAGTGCCTCCCTTCGGGCGGGCAGGGGCTCGGCAGCGTTCCCTCCTACGGGTGGGGCACGCTTCCCCAGTGTTATCCAAATCCACTGAGCGGGTCTTGCGGAACAGCAGTGTGATTCTCCTAGCTAGCTCCCGCAACTTATTCAAGAAACTGCTGCAGGGTAGCTTAGCTGGGCGCTGGAAGGGGCCAGCAACGTGGCGTTTTATTAGGGATCCCAATTAGTCAGGGAACTCCCCCGACGACACGTCGGAGTTCCCAGGACGAAAGGGAACGTCTCGGTTACGTATGTAACCCTCGTTCCCTGAGTACAGGGAACGGAGACGTGTCGTTCCTTCGCCATGTTGCTGTACCTTCGCGGAGGACTGGGCTCTGCTCGGCTGATCAGCGAAAAAGCATTGTGTAGGCGTTTGCTTCCGCCCTTTATACCCGCACTGGCAGGCGGGTCGCGGAATGCAAATCTTGCATGCCAATATTATTGGCTCGTTTTAGTTCACTCGAAGTCGATTGGTCTCCCTAGCGTGATCCCAATTCGTCAGGGAACTCCCCCGACGACACATCTCCGTTCCCTGTACTCAGGGAACGAGGGTTACATACGTAACCGAGACGTTTTGCACGTTCACGTGAGAGGAAGGGCTATCCCAATTCTCATTTTGATCTAGGGGTAGGGCTAAGGGGAAGGGCTAGATACCCCTTAAGACCAAGAATTTTCGCGAGCTTACTTGAAACCAAGGGGTACCCAGAATGCACTGCGCAACCGGCAACAATGGCGGGCATACCATCTAGAGTGTTCCATAAATGTAGTATTTTCGGCTTAAATGATTGATAAAAAAATTATGACAGTCTTGTTTTGTGCTCTACACAGTTATGACAATATATATTTGCAACTATGTTGTTTATTGAAACGTTTTTGACGTTTTTTAAAAATCGCTAGTTTGCTACGCTAGGCTATGCTATCATTACATTGCCGATTTGCACAATCAGTCCCACATTTCGAGATCACCCAAAATGTCCGGGCTTCAGCTTTTGCTTTCTACAGTTGCCATTCATTATGTGTACATACACAAAGTTTTGTTTCAATCGGACTGAATTCATTCATTTAAATCGGTGAATCTGAATGTACTGTTTATCTAATATTCCTGTGTTTTCGTCTCAGTCGGGATCCGTTTGAAGCTGAACGCATCACCTGAAAAGCTGGCACGAACGTGTGAGTGAGACGAAAACACGGGAATATTAGATAAACACTACATTCAGATTCACCGATTTAAATGAATGAACTCAGTCCGATTGAAACAACACCTTGTGCATGCAAACATAATGAATAGTGAAGGCAGAAAGCAAAAGCCGAATCCCGGACATTTTGAGCCATCCCGAAATCCAGGCTACATGTCCGGTAAAAGGAGGACGTTGTATGGTCACCCTGGAGACATCAATACGTGCTTTACATTATACTGTCCTGTATCACACAAGGACGCATGAGGAAACCAGGCAGCTGATCCACTTTCGGGATAAAAATGAGCTGAAGTTTTTAAGATCAAAATATGTTTTTTATGTTTACTTTATTGGTTCTGTAATAAAATATATATTTTATCTAATGTATTTGCCTGTTATGTTTACTTTATTGGGCAATAAAGACAGATTTTTGTCCAAGTGGTGTCTCACCATGACGTAACCGAGTGGTGTCTCATTTAATAGGGGTTTGTTTGTACTCCTTACGCTTACCACTCGGTTTCGAGGGACAAGGGCTAGGGGTAAGACGAAGGGGTAGGGGTAGGGGAAGGGGTAAGACAGAGAATTGGGATGAGGGAGGTGAGACCTTCGTCTCAATAGTGCACGAGGGGGAGTTCAAATGTTAATTTGCAGCAAGGTCCTTTGTCCACTCAAGGGGTCGTTCCTCAACTAGTTTCCCAGTCTTACATTATTAACTGTCCTTACCTTTACACCATTTAAGAACCTTCACTTTCTTTTTCTTTCAAATAGGCTTAATGAATTCTGCTTATCTCATTTTCATTTACATTCGTTGTCTGAAAGCCTATTTGTTCAGCGCTGAGGTTTCCTAAGAGCTTTCGAACGCTCCATCAACTGAACTGCACCTGCAGCACGCGTATGGAGCATATTAATGTGTCTTTATTACATGCGAGAAAATAAATGATCTGAGAGAAAAAAAAAAGTTTGAGAGAAAAAGTTATCACATGATAGCAAAAAAGCATTTCATGAGAGAAAAAAGAATATTTGAGACTAAAAAAAGTTTTGAGAGAAAGTATTTTCTCATAGAACATAAAAAAATATATAAATTTAATTTTTTTTTAAATTATTTCTGAGAAAAAAAAATCTTTCAAAATACTAAACCGCTTTTCTTTGCTCTCAATGCAATTTTTTGCTCCCGTGTCAGGATTTTGCTTTCGCTGTGAAAATTGTGTCATGGGCGGGGCCACGTTCTTTTTTTCCTATTGGAATTTTCCTATTGGCCAGTCGGGTGAGCATCGTCTTGTCTTGGAGTCGAACTGAATCATTACACCATTGTTCGGTTCACCTAGATAGATGCCTCCTCTACCTTTAGATTCCCTGCCCGAGCCCCAGGTCGGGTCGATATTTCCCGTCACTATCCTCGGGCCGGGCCGGGCCTTTGATTTAGAGACGTGCACTCCCAATGCAAAAGAGCGTGGCGCGGGACTAGATTTGATGGGCGAGCGCGGGCACGGGCTGTAATGCTCTCGCTCTGTGTGGGGGGGTTCAGGGAGAATAAAACAATTCGTGGGACTCCCGCAAACTAGAAATATCTATGAATAAAACATATAAAAACAAATACATTTTTATTCATCTGATGCAGAAAAGCAACAAGAACAACTAAAACAGAATACAAATGATTTACAGGCCAGAGTTTCGTTGTATAACATGTTTGCAGCATTGAGCGATGTAGCCAATCACAGATATATGTGTTGATTTCTTGAACACATGACCAATCAGAAGTATTTAAGATAGACCCCCCTCACTGCTCAAAACAGACTTTTTGTTCAGAGCTGAATTCTGTATGCTGCAAATCCTCTAATTATAACAAACAAATGGTATTATGAAAGATTCATTGTGCAGTCAGCTTCATTAATAATAACAGAGATGTGTGAGATCGCGATGAACTGATGTCAGCTTTAGGAATTTTTAAGGTAGCGCACTTTGCGCGCATTCAGTCATGCCAAACCATGCACGCAGTAGCTGCTTGCTTGTATGTTATAAAAGTGGTTTGTGTGTTAATGCTTTAATAACAATTAATTTATCAGGAGCATTTATGCTGATGTGCATGATGGCGACACGTAGGCTAACTTGAAAGTATTTTAAGGTGCAGAACAGAGGAGGAGGAGGAGGAGGAGAAAGTAACATGGAAAGTAGTTGAGAACGTCAGTTATAACGACCCACGTATTAAAATGGTCGGTTTAAATCGGGCTCGGGCTCATAAATATAGTCAATGTGTTGGGCCGGCTCGGACACAATGTGCACGGGCTCGGGCAGGGTCGGACTTGATTTTTTGGGCCCGATCTAAGCTCTAAGTTGAGCACGGACACTCCAATGTTTGGGTAAGATGATGACATACAACTGGATGTTAGCTGGCTGAGCAAGTTCAGCATCACTGAAGATTAAACATTAAAAACAGCACTCATATTCATGAATGAGTATTATATTATTAGCTTGCTAATTGCTAGTAAAGCTAATTATTAATTATCCATCATGCTAGGTTGCATGAGTGCTATTTTTTCAGTGATGCTGATCTTGCTCAGCCAGCTACCCATCGAGTTGTGTGTGTCATCATCTTACCCCAAACGTAGTGTCCGTGCTCAACTAAAGGCCAATTTATACTTCTGCGTCGTGTAAACGCCGTAGTGTACGGCGTAGGCTACGCACGTAGGCGACGCCGTCGTGAGCATTTATACTTCTGCGTTTAGGTCTGCGTTGCTCTGCACGTTGGAGGGTTTTAATGTTCCACTGTGTTTAGTTTCCTCGCGACTGTTTTTAGTTTAGCTTACTACAAGCAATGGCGACTGAAAGAGAGCGGATCATGTTGTAGTTGGAGCTTATCGAGGTGGAAAAGCAGTTAATTTTTAGTTTTTTTAACAGTTTCGCTGTACTTAGAATTTAAAAATGGCGGGCGGTGCAGAAGAACACGCCGGAAATGCGTAGGAGGAAACGTGATGCTACCAAGCCGACCAATCACAGATCTTGCGGTCCGCGTCGTCGCGACGTGTAGTTACATTTTTGAGGAGGTGCGCGTCAGGTTACGGTGAAGGGTACGGCGTATGGTACGCGTCTGTGCGTATGCTATGCCGTACCTACTGCGCGCACCCGACGCAGAAGTATAAATTGGCCTTAAGGCAGAGGCGGCATCTATCTGTGAACCGAACGCGAAGGGACGCGAACAATGGTGTAATGATTCATTCAGTTCGACTCCCAAGACAAGACGATGCTCACCCGACTGGCCAATAGGAACGATCCATTAGGAAAAAAAGAACGTGGCCCCGCCCATGACACAATTTTCACAGCGAAAGCAAAATCCTGACACGAGAGCAAAAAATTGCATTGAGAGCAAAGAAAAGCGGTTTGAGAGAAAGACTTTTTTTTTTTTTTGAGAAAATGTTATCACATTGATAGCAAAAAATATATATATTTAAGATTTTTTTCAAAGTATTTTGAGAGAGATTTTTTTTCTCACAAATAATTTTAAAAATTTCAAATTTATTATTTATTATGCTAATCGCTAGTAAAGCTAATTATTAATTAGCCATCATGCTAGGGTTGCATGAGTGCTATTTTTTCAGTGATGCTGAACCTGCTCAGCCAGCTACCCATCGAGTTGTGTGTGTCATCATCTTACCCCAAACATTGGAGTGTCCGTGCTCAACTAAAGGCCAATTTATTACAATTATTACAGTGGATCTGTAGTTCCCAGCATGCTTTGCAAGTGACTGCATTGAGGGTAAATTTAGGGCTTAAAGTGTTATTTGATGTGTTTTTCAGTACATGGAAAGATGTTGTTAGTTAATGTTAGTATTTAATGTTCAGTTATGTTAGAAACTTAGAGTTTCTGTAATGTTTTTGAATTTTGTGGTTATTATTTTGCAGAAGAGTGACGACTGTGTTTAGGTTGTGGGCACGTAACCCGTTACAACACAGAACAGTGGCAAGTAAACTGGAAATCCAAAAGAAAACTATAAACAAATAAACAAATGTTACATCAAATAAACAAATAAATATTGCCACTCCCCCAGCTAATTCACTCCAAAAACACATAAAAAACCTACCGATGCTCTAATGGGTTGAACAGCACCACAGCAACATTTTCAATGGTCACCAGCCCTTACGACCATCAGGGAGATCTAATCAGCCTAAAACAAATTCCTAAAAATTGTTAAAAGCAAGAAACAAACTTCAAACTAAATGTGACCGAACACGGAAAGTAGGGACACAAGTCGGTTCTGGGGCATTTTGAGTTATTCACAGATTCTGAAAGTGTAGTCTCCAAGCTTTCCAACGATGTGTAACACATAGAAATCTGATAATATTTGTAGAAGTTGTGGCCATTTGAAGGTAGGCACTTAAAAAAGCTCAAACGGTAGAAAACTGCTTCTAAAGATGTGCAGTTCTCACCTCTCTCTGCTGCTGGGAGTGACAATAGGGCTCATTTACATCTCATTTAGATAAGCCATACCCCCTGTAAAGCTCCCCCCTGTGCTTTACAGCTTTTTTTTCTTTCCTGAGCTAGCTAATAACAATAGGTAGGTATGGGAAGGTCTAAACAGACTAAACATGAGACAACGTGTACGTGTTCTTAGAATGAAAACAAACGACAAACATTAATGTTTATGGAAACTCACCCCCAGGACTGGCGAATACACTTCTGCCGCTCTAGGCGAAAAACAATTGTGCTGCCCCTCTATTTGCAACGTATACAAGCAACAACACACGAAGACCAATATTGCCATATAACGCAAAACCAGCAACAACACGCAAATACCAATATGCCATATACATATAACGCAAAACCAGCAACAACACACAAAGACCAATATGTCATATAATGCAAAACCAGCAACATCACACAAAGACCAATAAGCCATAGGCCTACATATAACGCAAATAGTGCGCAACGCGCTTGTGCCCAAAATGTCAACAATATTAAAGTTTATGCAGGAGGCAAATGCCTGCTGGCATTTTTCTTTAAGCAGTCATGACAAGAATTATCCAAATAATCATATTTCACCTCCTCAAATTACTGTATACACACACAAATGAAATGTCCGCATGCACATTATATCATCAGCAGGTTCAGCATCTTAAATAACGACTAAAGAGCAAATGAAGCTTAACTTACGTTTCAGAAACGCGCACGGCAGGCCTTCATCGCAGCAAAGGTCTTAACTGCATCCTCCATTTCGATTCTCTGTGCCAGTTCATGTTCTATGGAGATTGTTGCCAGTCCATTAAGTCTGTTCCCTGTTCACAAAACGTTCCCCATTCAAAGCAATCGGGACGTCACATATGAAACAGCCAGCCACCGTTGTCAGCGAGCTGAGGCGCCGTATTCAAGTATCGAGGGCGTGCGCCGCGCCCATACCTCCGGTTCAGTTTCCCGAGCCCACGAAGTGTGGCGAAAACATTTTCGATGTAACTGCCACGGTTCAGCTAGTCTGCGAAAATCTTTGCGGCGTCCATCTTCATTGAATTTTGATATCAGATAGAGCAGGAGCAGAGCGCAGCATAATAAGTAACCACGCTGTTGGGGGGCGGGGGCAAAGGCGCGGGCGGCTATTCAGTATGGAAATACACACAGACAATGACACGCCCCTACTGCATGCTAGAATCCCTGAAAAACAAGCCGATTTAAACCTCAAAATGTACGCTTTTAAATATACCAATACTGTTATCTCAAACATGGAGAGGCTTCTTCATGATCTCATGACAGATTCTGCAAAAAAGCGGAAATCACAAATTTTGGAAAAAAACGCTTGTTTCTCATTTTGCTCGCAAGTTGTGGTGCCGACTTGTGTCCCTGGTTTCTGTAACGGGTCACAAATGAAAATCATTCTGACCTACCTCTTACTCAATATACAGCACCCGCACACAAACGTGGGGGAAACAGCCTACAAACAAAACCAAAAGGGATCCCTTAAAATATAGTACTATCCGAACTTCACTTATGGGCAACAATAAATACAGAATGAGGAGTGAAAGTAGCAACAACGATTACCTTCTTTGAAGTCTCAAACGGCGAACAAAGCCCATAGCCCACGCAAACAACTGCTCTTCCGGTCTTATCAAGCGCACAGAAATCTAATTGCGTGCACACCTCTGCCCACAAAGAAACGCTCTTAAAGGGGCCATATCACTTTTACCTCGCTACAATCCACAACCCCCCCCCCCCCCCCCCAGAAAATACCAGAGAGGCATGTAACTGACATCTAAACCCAGGGTCTAAAAATGGCCAGCATCATATTACTAGACCCAGGGACTTGAGAGACTGCAGCCCCATGTGGCCTAGTCCTTGTTCCCACTGGCAAATGGTAGACATTAGAATGCTTTCCTGCTGTCTCCCGGACGCTCCATCTGGGACTAGTACTAGTACTAAGGGCCTCATCACCGACCTCCACCGGATCGCTTCCCAGGTCCTCAACCGCCTGCGGCTCTGTGAGAGGATCTAAAGAAGAGTTATCAGTGGTGCCCAACCTATTGGCCTCCGTCTGAGGAACGATTCACCACTCTCCATCCAACTCTTCATCACTTATTGGAGGACCCGGTTCAACTAACAGGACCGGTGAGGCAGGGGGCAAGTCAACAAGGACAGATCGAAGATGACAATAGTGCACATGTTTTACGGTACCAGGGCCATAAAGGGGCACGATCAAATACACTACTCCATTATCCCTGGGAGCTTTAATCACTTTGTAGGTGGTGGACCCCCAAACATCTTGAATTTTTGCTCTTCCACGAATGTTGTTATCTCACAGGTAAACCAAATCCCCCTCTCTAAAACTTCCAAGGGTCACTTGTCGATCATTACGCACAGTAATCGATGGACATACAGCCACTAGGTGTGAGACGGTTTCTCTTACGGCCTTTGGACACTTGAGCTGTAATATCCCCTCCTGCTCTGTGGATCTGCAAAACAGAGGGTGCTATTTTTTTTTTCATTGGCTGATTGGAAGAGGACAAGGTCTGTGGGGGACGAGGCTGATGACGGGGCTGGTGGTACTGAACCTGAGAAACGACATGTTCATGATCACAGCTTCTGGCAAACTGGCCTGGCCTACACACTGGGCCATTACGGGAAGACAAGTTATGCCTAAAAGGCTGTTGTAAGGACATAAAACGTTCATAAAGTTAATTAAGCTGTCGCTGTTGTTCAACAATCATCTATTTTAACTCAGCAATCTCTGTCATTTGAGGGTAAGGAAGCACTTGTCTATCAGGGACCCTAGAGGTCTGCAGAGACAGACGGCAAATAGACGGCACTGAATAACAGTTCTATCAGTTACTGGCCTACCTTCCTCCTCCCAACGGATGGCTTCAGCCCTTACATCAAGCAAGGTGCAACCTGGTTTATTCCACACCACCTGCTTTAAGGTCCTACGAAGATTTGGATCATTAACATGTTCAACAAATTGATCCTTAAGTAAAATAGCAGAATTGGGCAATCCATTGGGAGTACACTTGACCACCCGTTCCAGTAAACTGTACAGGATATATGAATATTATCTAACAGCTTTCTGCAGAAAAAGTCCTCCTGCAAGGCAACATAATATTGAGAATAATTATACAATTTTTGCAGAATGGACAAAATCTTTTTTGGATCTTTCCTTTCTCCTCTAAATCTATACCTTATCTCATTCTTAGCTTCTCCCTCTAAGTGATCATAAATTAAATATGCTTGATCTACTGGGGCTAAATGTCTGGCCCGCATACTTGCACATACCTCCTCAATCCATTCAACAACATCAATCTCCGGGTTCCCACAAAGTAATGGACATTTTCTTTCTCATGGCACATACAACAGATGCTCAGGAGCTGTGGGTGTGACAGGTCAGATCTTCAGAAATAGAAACAGAAACTGTTCATAACATGTTAATAAGAACAGGCTGCATTTCCTAGAAAAAGAAACTGAAAGTCATTTGGAAGTAAAGGCTAAATTTAACTTGACTGCAGTGACAGTCATGCTGTCTGCAGTTCATCAAGAGGGCTCACAAAATAACATTTGAGTTATAAAACAATTGAGTTAGCAAACTAGTATTTTATTTAACTCATATAAGATGACCTTGCCTATTTCATAAATTAAATTAGGTTAAGTAAGTGTAAAACTGAAATGTATATTTTTTTGCAAATAGAAGTACATTGTCAATGGAATTGCAAAATGCAACCAAAATACCTTAGCAAAACAAAAATAATTTTCTGACAATTTAAAATGTTACATTTTTTTCCTATTGTTGTTCCTCTAATCTGACCTGATTTTGCACTTTCCTGCAGTTCATGAGATTAGCTATCAAAATACCAAAGAATAATACAATAAAATTGGTTATCAAATGAGTATTTATTCAAAGTGATGCAGGAATGGCTACACTCATTTATGCCACACAAAGTCCCTGTCCTTTTATTACTGTCTTTATTGTACTGCGTTTCCTAGTTCCTGGTTTCTACTTGTACATACTGTGTGTGTGTGTGTGTGTGTGTGTGTGTGTGTGTGTGTGTGTGTGTGTGTGTGTGTGTGTGTGTGTGTGTGTGTGTGTGTGTGTGTATTTTTTGGCGATTCCGGGAAACTATATTTTCTATATATATGGAGAAACCATTGAGAAAATATATAGCCATTGAGATATGGAAACCATTGAGAAAATATAGAAAATATAGTTTCCCGGAATCGCCAAAAAATCTGTGATGGGTCCACAGAAATGATGCCTATAAGTCAATAACAGGCAGCATCCGTGGTCCACACACAGATTCCCTGTTCCAACACCTGCGCTCCCCCAGTTGACGTCGTTTTATAATTTGGAAGTGTATTGTTTTAAATATTCTGAGTTTACTTTGCAAGGTACTTAACTTTAAATATTTATTTTAAAGTGATTTTAACTTGATATTGCATTGTTCTGTTTGTTCGTTTGATCGCTAGGATAACATCTGGTCACCCTGTTCCATGACGGTACCACGTACTAATATTTCGTTTTTTTAGTTTCATTAATTTAGTTATTTTCGTGATATCAGCAGGTTTTTAAACTAATGTATTTCAATGGGAAGCATCTTCTGCCATCTTCACCTTCTTTCTGCCTGTCAGGCTGCAGCAGAGAAGCTGTTTAATCAACATTTATTCACAAGATCTTATCATGGTTTATCATTTATACACCAAGAGGAAAAATCCCACAGTTTTTCTTATGTGACCTCAGAGTGAGCCTATACATGTGTGTGTCACATTTGGTGAAAATATCATGAGTTATAAACATTTAACACATAACAAATGACCCACACCTGACTTTGTTATGCCAATTACTATTAATATATTGAAATTTGGGTATTAAAGTTTGACCAACGACCTATGCTTCCAAACTTCTGACGTTGGTTTCGTCTCGATCGGTCTAACGGTTTACAACATATTGGCAAATGTTTTTTAAGCGCTAAATCACAACGCTACACAAACCGTAAGGTGAAACCTAGCATGTTTGCTATCATTGGACTCGACAAGGATTCAGGAACCTAATGAGATAACTCCCGTGATAAGCATTTGAAAAATAAATTATATCCCCAGGGGGCACGGGTTCGAAACTTCTCAGGCTCCTTCAGGGCATCTTATTGATGACCATTCCGAATTTCGTAACGATACGTTCATGCGTTCACAAAATACAAATGGCCGACATTCAAAATGGCCGATATGGGAAAATTAGATTAAAATTAGCCCTAAATCTAACGAGGCAACTTTTATGATTTTTTTTACAAATCGTTCAGAAGTTGTAAGCAAAATTAGCCATTTTTCGTATCTCCGGACCAGTAGACGGCGCTGCACCAAAACGCAGCATGTCGCCTCAGGTCATGCTTGTGATGACATGTACCAAGTTTTGTCTAAATAGGATAAAGTGTTTCGGAGATACAGCCTTAGGTCTGTTTTCGCAAACGCTACGTAAAATTAGTTTGAGCAGTATTTGAGAACGGTTTGACAAATCAACTTGAATTCTATTAAGTTGTAGCGTTTATACGCCCGTATAAATGTAACTAATTATTATTCATAACGGATTATGATCAATAATTAATAATTTAATTATTTTCAGAATTTACTGTAGCAGAATCAATAGTATGATCATTTTATCAGTTCATCCAATGAACGGAAAGCATAAACAATTATCAATTCTAGGAAATATGATATCTTCCTGGCCAAGAAAGACAAATTCCCAGCTAACAGCTAAATTAAGAAATAAATCAAGAGTAAAAGCATAGTAGCTTAGATCGCATAAATCTGTAAGCACATATCACAAGACAACTATCTTTAAAATATAAACAAGACTTTATTGATTATCCTAGAACATAAAACTAATATCTAACACAAACACACGCACACACACATTCATACGAGTTGCAGAAAAGAAAGAGAGTGAGGAAAGAATGAGTTTTAAGAGTGAGACGGTGAAATCCCAAGTTTCTATGCACTTTAAGACATGACCTGAACGAACCATCAATCATTAATTTAACCCTTCTATCGTTTCTTAGGCGGGTAATCCAATTTTATATCAATGCACCAGTTCAGCTAAGAGTCTGGAGGCTACTTGCTTGTCCTTGCGTTGCTTTGGGGTTCCCTTTTCTCGGCGTCAGAGGGGTTTCCCGGGTCCGTTGCTTGGCTGGTCTTCTCGTGCCTAGATGGATCTTGGGCAGCCAATCACGTGATGTGTTGGCGGATGAATGAGAGTCTTTGAAGTTGGAAACGGGTTTTGCAGTCGAGACGTTTAAGCTCTTGCAGCAAAACTTGACTTAGAACCGAGACTTTCAACGGAAAAGAAAATACAACTAAGAAAAAGAAAGGAAAGTGAGACGAGTGGCTGAGATGGATTGAATGAAACTGTTTTAAACCCTGATCTTGATTTGGGTTATTTTCTCTCCTCGTCTACATGTTCATCCGTCTGGCTGTTAACTCTGTCGGCTCTCCCTACAGCAGCATTCTGCTGGCATGATTCTTCTAGCGCATTATTCTACTCAAGCAAAATTCTTCTTCCAACTCTGTTCGGATTTAAGGTTTTAAACTGAAATGTTTTGTCCCGCCTCCTGGAGGAATTTGGAATTCGGACAATAAGATACTATACGGTTATTTGAGAAGGGGGTCTTTTCTACCCCCCCTTCTCTCATCGTGAATCATATGTTATCTTGTGATCTCCTTGCTCTCCAGCACTAGCAGAGAGTAAAGATGGTACAGTTTAGACAATTTTTCCTATTATAAGAACACAAAACATTTTAAACAGATTTCTAAAACGGGGGACTAAAGGGGGTAGATTGGAATCCACTGCTGCTTCAATGTATATGTAATGAGTGACTAATAATCAAGGATAAGCCTTTCTACATAAATCATTTCTATATTCAATAAGAAATTCAAATATGCTTTTTTTTTAATCATTTAATTGCTAATGTGTTAATCAGCTGCTTTTAGGTACATTCTGATGTGACCCTCAACATGTGTTGTCTATATATCTGTACTTCTTCCTGAGGAGGGAATGTATTATCAGTATGTTTTGGTAGTCTGTTCAGATGATAGTGAGCTCAGGCCCTCTTCAACCTTGGAGAAACTGCGATTCCCTAGTGCTTCTCTGTGTGTGTGTTGTATGTTCTGTGCAGGTCTTGTATATTAGCTATGGGACACTTTGGCATGCAACAACAGAACCGAAGACGCCTTTCTCCGACCTCCGAGGTCACCGCAGACCTAAATCTAGGAATCATGTGACAACTATCTTGACTAATGGCGACATACTCTTCTATCTATCCATGTGTGGAAATTTGCTTAGACTATATGTGTTCTTAGCCAATCAGAAACTGCCACCTAAGTAAGGTTGCTGCAAGTAAGCAAAGGTGTACTGTAGCTTAGACCTTTGTGAATAGTATAATTGCTTTGATCTTTGTAACTGTAAGCGGGGGCGGCCTACAAACTCCTGTTTGGGTCTTGAAGCTGACTTCTGCTGATGAAACTGAAACTGAAACCGGCTTCATGGTACAGGCCCCTGGCTGGTACCATGTTTTGTTTAACGTATTTTACATTTCTGTCCAAGGTGCAGAAATGTTCTCTGGAGTCTGATTATCAATAATTATTGGAAAAAGTTGAAATTTCGATTCAGGGTCGCTAAGGGGCGCAAAAATGTTCACAGTAGACAAAGCCACATTTACTAAAATGGTCATAACTCGTGAACGAAATGAGATATTTTCACCAAACTTGGTACAATTGTGCACAAGTTCAATTTGAGGTCACAGTAAAAAAAAGCCACTTGGTGGCGCTATAACATTAAAAAAAAACATAAAAAGGACTATAACCACCTGACCGTTAGTCAAATTGACTTGAAAATTGGTATGCAGTGTGTGGTGGCTTTCCTATAATAAAACACATAAAACACTGCACACAGCGATATTCGTTTGGACAGTTGTTTTTTGCCCATTTAATGAGATCTTACTTTACATTGTGCTGGTTCTATGGTAAGAACCATAAATTCCCGCCATCTGTTTCCCTCTGATTCAACCCAACTGTTTAAATACCATGTGATGGAACAGGTGTGGCTTTCACATGCACCACTGATGCACACCGCCATCTAGTGGTGGAACAAATTACATTTGGCTCCTACACACCGGCCCCATAATTGTAATAATGTAAATTCACAATTAAACAACATATACATAGGGAGCCATAAATGTCTTTGTACATGTATAGCCCCTTTCACACAGAGATTCCGGAAAATACACGGATAATGTGACCCGGCATTTGTCCCGGGATTGTTTGATTTCGGTTCATTCACACTGCCAGTGATTTGCCGGGATCTGTGAGTGCGTTCACACACAACCCGTTAATGTCCCGGAAAGCCGCGTGACGTCAGAATGAGACTGGTAACGTACGCATCGAAAACATGTGCACGCGCGCACCTTTCCACAGAGCTGGTGAACGATCGCAGCTTCAGCGCGGATAGTGAGGAGCTCCTGTCTCTGCTTCATTCCAGTTTGCAGACATTTTTTCGTCCCTTCTTTGTTGATGACCAACACAAACTTTCTTCTAAGAGCAACAGAGTCGCGCGATGGCACATGCATCATCACTATGACACACCCCTTACGGCATTGGTTCTGGCTTTTGTTCACACAGCGCACGTTCCGGGTCTGAACACGGCAATGTTACTAGGTCCCCAACACGGGTTCGATCCCGGCATCAATCCCGGGTGGTGTTTGCGTTCACACAGAAGGCACTCTGGCAATTTGCCGGCAATTTGCCGGGTTCAAAGTGCTGTGAGAAAGGGGCTTATGTGAATTCCAATTCTGCTTCAGTGCTCAGCTTCTAGTCAGTCCCTCCAGGATTTCGCGGGCCTTTTTTGTGATTGTTGCGGCCTAAAATGCCTGATGTTGCGGCCGCTTCTCTAAAAAGTTGCGATGTTCTTCTGCATATGTTTTTAGGTTAAAACGGCAAATGTAGATAGATTTTTACTTAAAGTGCTCATTTTATGCTTTTTGGCTTTTTCCCTTTCCTTTATTGTGTTATTTATCTTTTTTTGTGCATGTTATAGGTTTACTAAGTGAAAAAGCCCAAAGTCCACCCGAAGGGACTTATTATGTCCCACAGAAAACACAATGTTCACCATCTGGTCTATTGTAGTCCAGAATTTACTTCAGAGACAAACGTGCTCACTTTGTAACAAACGTTAATGAGAACAAACCCACTAACTGGTTAATTAACCAATCATACCATTGATCAGCTCTACCAAACTTGGATGTCTTTTTTCCAGTAATAAACAAACATGTTAAGTTGTTTTGGTTGATACTGTGAAGCAGCTTTGATACAATCTGTATTGTGAAAAGCGCTATATAAATATATTTGACTTGACTAACCTTTAGTAACCTTATAAAAAGGCAAAACAAACTATTTAAAGACAGCAAAATCTAACAAACTAAGCTTTTTTTTTAAACAAGATCTGCACCTGCAAAAATGTAAATGTGCAGAACCTCACAAACATTAAGCAGCATTTATGTTGAAAGATGCCAATACTAATAAGTGCAAAATACAGTTTTCTTAGGAATAGCCACAAAAGTTAATTAAGGTGGAAAAATCTAAAGTTTAATACTATATTTTAATATAATATAATAATATAATATAGCCGAATTTCCAATAAAGCCGTTCTCGTTTCCTTATTTTTTTTTTGTCAGACAATAGAACGAGTAGAGCTATTTTTTATGTGTAAAATTATCTGAATTGAGAGAGTTCGGGAACTGGGTGAACTAATGCACTGTGATAGTGAGTATTACAAGTGATAAACACAAGAAAAGAAAGTAAAATAAAATGGTAAATCCTTTAAATATAAAACAAAAGAGAAGCAGATAAGTGATATTTCAGCCCGATCTCATGAAAGTGCGTATCAATACCACGAATGTCATTTCTCGTGGCATTTATACGCCAAAATCAGTTTTTGCGTGTATATGATACGCAGTTTTCGCGTGCATATGATACGCACTTTATGGCGTGTAATACGCACGCACCCCCATGCTCCCCCTAATCCTACCCAAGTGATTTTCAGTGCGTAGCATATGCACGCACAAATCACTTTTGGCGTATAAATGCCACGAGAAATGACATTCGTGGTATTGATACGCACTTTCATGAGACTGCGTTGGATATTTCCGTGGAAACAACACTGCTCATTCACGTCTGCACGCTGCTCCTCTCACAGCCGTTCACTGAACAGGGACACAGAGAGAGATGTGACGGCAGGGAGAAAGCAAACCTCGCGCTCGCAGGATTGTGCTGGCAACATTTGGTTACTGAGGTTTGTCCAAAAAGTCGCTAGATTTGTCTCTAGTCGCTTTTTTTTGTCACTAAAGGCGCTAAGTTGGCAACACTGGCCTTTTCTGTTATTTTTATAGGTAGCCTAAATGTGAGACGTTGGCAGCCCACATCTGCTCCGTCTTCTGAACAAAACAAGTGAGTTTGCTGACGTATGACGCCGCTTTGCAGGAGACCGCGGCGCGATGATTGGTCAAAGTTGCAGAAAAGTTGCGGTGATTGGTCAAAATTGCAAGGCGGAGATTTTAGAAGGAGAATATGATTAGGTGTAAGTGCCTGAAGATCATTCACATCGTCAGAGGCTTTCGTAATAGGACGGGCATTAAGGATTGCTTCTATCTCACACAGAAGAGTTTGAAAGCTTTCATCATCCATAGATTGTTGTCTAATGGTTGAATGCAACACCTTTTTCACAAGCCGAATAAGCCTCTAAATTACCCCGTAACGCTTAATTGATCCTCGACCTCTCTTGATTTCAAAGGACCCAAAGTAATCAACACCGACGTTTGTAAATGGTGGTAAATCGAGTAAAACTCTCTCTGCTGGCAAGTCAGACATTTTTTGCTCTCCGACCTTTCCTTGAAGGCGACGACATATGACACAGTCAGAGATTATTTTCCGACAAGCAGAATTAGCGGTAGTTATCCAGTAACGCTTACGGAGAAATGACAACATATAATTTCTTCCTGCATGGCCCAGATGCTGATGCACATGCTTCAAGATAAGTTGAGAAACAGCCTGGTCTTTAGACAATATAACTGGACGTTTTTCTTCCTCAGGCATGGCAGCCCTAGCAAGTCTCCCTCCTACTCTCAAAAGACCATTTTCCAGCACTGGATCAAGCCGAAAGATGTCGCTCTTTTTCTTGACAGTAACTCCTGCCTTCAATGCAATAATCTAATCAGAAAATATCTCTTGTTGACAATACTGAATAATAACTCTTTCTGCTCTCATGAGATCATCAGCAGTCAACCCTTTGCCATCCATTTTTCTTGTTGCATGAGATCTTTTTGCTTCATTTTTTGGAACGTCTTTTGTACAAGTAGATGCCTGTAAAGCCTTTCTGTTTCACAAGCTGCATAAGCATTTCCTTGATCTTGAGCATCCATGCTACATAGGTTTTAAGTCTTGCAAAATCAGAAAAATAGCTGAAGAACTGACTGGTAGGAGGCTTTGAAACCTGACAGGCAAAGGCATGTGCAGTGTATTCCACATTAACTTCCTGGTCATCTGTAGGTATTGACAACTGATTAATGTTGGACTTGGGCCATTCTTATTTTTCCTTCAAAAGAAAATCAGGTCCCTTAAGCCATCTCTCACATGCTAAAAACTCTTCAGCACCAAGACCCCTAGATGCCTCATCCGCCGGATTCAAACGTGACTTTATGTGCCTCCATTGCAGAACATCTGTTGAGTCTCTTATAACAGCCACACTATTTGCTACAAAGGTGCGGAACCGCTTAGTTTCATTTTGGATATATCTCAGTACAGTCATGCTGTCTGTCAAGAATACAGATGAATCCAAATGAATCTGCAACTCCCTTTTTAGCATTCTATCAACTTGTACAGCGAGAACAGCAGCAATAAGTTCCAACCTCGGGATTGTCATCTGTTTTAATGGAGCAACTCTTGACTTTCCTAAAATAAATGCCACTACAGTCCTTTTTTCACTATTCACCAACCTCAAGTATGACATCGTTCCATAGCCATTTTCGCTGGCATCAGAGAAGTGGTGAAGCTCAGCGTGTTTGGATGGACCAAAGTCATTGGGCTTTACAAAACAGTCTACTTTCAGTGCTGCTATACAGTGCAAGTTAGCCAGCCATCTTGTCCATCGCTGAGAGAAGACCTGTGGAATCTTATCATCCCAGCGAACATTGCACTTGCACATTTCCTGGAGCACCTGTTTTACAGGCAAGTAAATGGGGAAAGAAACCCCAAGGGGTCATAAATGGAACTAACCACAGACAACATGCCACGTCTTGTGTGAGGATGCTTTATGGATAACCTAAAGGTAAATTTATCCTTTTCAGTGCACCAATGCAAATACTTTCCATTGGAAGATCATCTTTATCCAAGTCAAGCTCTTTAATTGCCTTTGATCTCTGTTCCTCTGGAATGCTCGACATAACAACACGACTATTACTCAACCATTTTGACAGCTGAAATCCTCCCTTTGCACAAGCAGCAATGAGATTCTGAGCCAAATGGAGTGCTTCAGCTTCTGTAGGCAAAGAAGTTAAGCAGTCATCCATATAGAAGTTCTGAAGAATTGTGTTCGGAACACAAGGATCAAAGTGAGCTTGATGGTCATGTGCAATCCTCCTCAGTGCATAATTAGCACAGCTGGGCGAGGACACTGCCCCAAAAAGATGAACTTTCATCCTATATTCCATAATGTTCTGTGTAACATCACCACTAGGATACCACAAAAAACGCAGAAAGTCCACATGTTTCTGAGAAACCTTTACCTGATGAAACATGGCTTGTATATCAGCTATTAAAGCGACAGGCTCCCGTCTGAATCTTGTGAGAACTCCCAGCAGAGAATTGGTGAGATAGGGACCCTGCAGCAGCTGACCATTCAGAGAGATTCCTTCAAACACTACTCTTAGAGTTTTCTTTTTCGGATGATACACACCGTGGTGTGGTATGTACTGTTGTAGAAATTTTAATAGTAATTTATTCCTAATCTATTCAATGTGTAAAAGTAAACGTGTGTACGTGCTTGTGTGTGACGTTTCAGGAATATATGGGACAGGGCGTCTTGACCTTAGGAATGGTCAGGTTTGGCTAGTTTATTCCAGTACCAGTTTGTGTCCTTAAGTAGAAACTGAACAGAAGTGGGGGCCTTATCTGGGTGGAAAAGTACAGCGGGTGAGAAGGAACCTTGAAAAGAGTATAAAAGCTGTCTCATGTCTTCCTGGTGTGCGCCACTCACTTCACAGAATGTAACAGCTGTGATGGCGACTGGGCCTTCTTGCAAGAATAAATATTTCTCTTTTTATTAATTTGACTCTGAGTGTCTCTTACGCAGTGATGATGTTTAACAGAAGTTTTTGCCACAACATTTGGTGTCAGAGTGGGATTCCTTGGCAGTGCCTCCTGGACCTGAGAGCGGACGGTGTTTGGCCACCTGGACTGAGCAGTTCCAGCTCTACCTCGTAAGTTTCAGAGAGAGGGGCCGACCGCTATCAGGGCCAGGAGAAGCTCCACTGGAATCAGATGAAAACGAACCTGTGGCAACTCAAGACATCTCTGGTAAGAGACGGCTAAAATATTTTTCTTTTGGGCTAAAATATTTTTCAAAGAGTGAAACTGAACCATATTGGCAGAGGGCTGTTTCTGTGGTACGTAATCTGAGATTAATTGAGATCTGTATAGATCAAGAAATTTCAAACAGATACGAGGGAAAATAATCTGAGATTAATTGAGGTCTGTGACAGATCAAGAAATTTCAAGCAGATAAATAATCTGGGATTAATTGAGAACTGTGACAGATCAAGAAATATCATACAGATAGGTAACCTGAAAATTAGTTGCTCCACCACGGAGCAAATTGTTTTTAGGTGCTGAGGCTAATTGGGGGGAACCAAAAACAGTCATAACAGATTTTTTTGGTGAACCATAATTAGGAGGGCACTGATAGTGCAACCCGACCGATTTGGGTTAAAAGAAAAGAATCGGATTTGTTGGGGACGCCTAACAGATTAAGAAAACGCGCGTAGAGAAGCAGCCAGTATGGGGATGTCTCAAAAGCAAGCTTGCGAAATTTGGTACACCGGTTTTCTGTCAAATGAGATAAAATTAAGGGCAGAAATGTATGATATTGAGCGCCACAAGATTAAAGGTGGTGCGGGAATCAGTTGAACAGGGCAGTGAGAAACAAAAGTTGTTGTGTCTGCGTTCAACATGTGTGTAAAAAATGTGAACAGATAATGGATTGTTGGCTTGAAGATAAAATGTCGAACTGCCAGGAGAAATAAAGTTTTTACTTCTTCATCCAGTAAATGGATGCATGACATTAGATGACTATAGAACTTAAATTCATATGATATGGATTGAGCAGCAATAAGGCTGTCTGTGTGAAATAGAGTGATAGGAATAGAGTGGAACTGTAAGTGAGAAACTTGATGGAAGAGGGAAGTGAAGGGAAAACTAGAAGGTTGGTGTGTGAGAGATGTTTGTGTGGGGATTGTGCAAACAATCATGTACTGGTTAGATAATGAAGGAACTGGCATGTTTGAGAAAAGAAAGGAGAGGATACAGAATGAAAATGGCATGTAGGGGAAGATTGAGATGAAATATAGTAGAAAACTATATGTGATGAAAATAAAATGTCTGACAGAATTTATGGAAGTCAAATTAACTGTTTAATTGGTATGAAAAGTCAGTTTTAGAATAAAATAAGGCATTGTATGATTGACAGGGATTAACATGACATGAAGAATGTTTTAAGCAAAATGGGGAACAATTCTATATTTTTTTTAATGGTAAAATAAAGATTGAAATTATGTTTAGTTTTAGTTTGACAATAATTGTGTTTTGAACCTAAGGGGTCTATAATGGGGTAGTGAAAAGGAATGGATTTACCATCCATCTTCGTTTATTATGAAAAGAATTGGAAATTATAGTTTTATAAAAAACGAATGCATATCCTGGTGTTCATGATTATAGACAATGTCTGTATTTAATATCTGAGGAGGTGTTTGGATGTTAGATATGCACTTGTTCTGTAATCAGTGTTGATGATAATAGCAAATTAGTAAAATGTAAAGACAGCTATGTCCAAAGATTCCGGAAATCAATAATGTATAATGTGCCAATAATAATGATGAAGATTACGATTCGGCTATTGTTGTATCTGCCATTGGTGGACTGTAAAAGAATATGGAGCACTGCTTATCAGTGGCTCTGTTTGCATTCCTGAATGGAACACACTGGGTATGCAGGGTGTGCAGTAAGTTAGAGCAGACGGAGAGTGTTTTAATTGTGGTCAGCAGGACCATTTAACGTGTAAATGCCCACTGAGAGAGTGTTTGAAAATGTGATATTGACACATTTCTGGTAATAATGTGGGTTTGAAAGTAGATCAGTGTTTAAGTGAAGACGATATTAACATTTTGTCTGAGAAAGAAGAGATAAAAAAACAAGGTCAAAAGATTAAAGTCTTAAAGTGAATCCTTTTGAAGAAAAGATCTATAATAGTAATTATTATAAGTGAATTGATGAATACAGTTGGATGTAAAATTATGGATAGTGACAACAAATGTGAGTTGCAGAAAGGAAAAAGTAACTAAAAGGATGATTGTGTTTTAATTAAACATTTTAAAAAAGGGGTTTAGATTATATAGAGAGACTAATCTCACAGATGATTTATTATAACTACAAAAGATGTATCACAAGCAGAGAGTACTAGCCTCGTCAAAGTTAGTGTGACATCCTGATTGGAGATTGATAAACTCCTAGGAAAAAAAAAATATTAAACTATGGAAATTGAGAACTTGACAATTAAAATTGAGATGAAATGTGAAACGTTATTGAGACTTAGAATAATTATTTAAGATCAAATAAGCAGAAGCAGTTGGTTACTGAATTAACAATTGCTAAATATAAAATGTGTAGAAAGGCATCTGATTAAACAAACAGCTTGAAAAGTGTTGACCATGAAAGAACTAGACGCTGATGTTTTGCTTTCAAAAGATAAGTTTGTTATTGGCTGTAATGAAACAGCTCGCTTATCTGAATCTGATGTCTGCTGTGACTGTAAACGGCCAGTACGACAGAGACTCAATCAGGGGTGCGTTTCCCGAAAGCATCGTTAGCCAACTATGGTCGCAAGTTCCGTCGTTGTTAGCATAGTTCAACGAGTCTGTGTTTCCCGAAACCATCGTTCCAACGAACATTCGCAAACAGCATCGCAAAGTTGTGTGGTTGGAACGACAGCTCTCGAGCTGTCGTTAGAAGCATAGTTTCTAATTTTTATAACATGTGGGCTTAATAAATTATTATCTTGAGCCAAATAAGCAAGCTGACATTCAGTACAATCTATATCTTTTATTTAGAATACATACAAATGTAATTTACGTCTTTTAGTTTGTCAAAAGATTTGAAGTACCGTGTTTGAAGACTGCGCATGTGCGAACGTGCTCTACTATGTAAGAACGAGCTAAATATTGAGTCTGGTAATCAAGCAAAATAACTGAGAAAATTTAGAAATAGTCCTCAGATGACATGTCTGTAATTTATATAAACAAATCGAGCGTTAATTGGATCTCAAACCGTTTCATTAAAAGTAGTTATATTACTCCACCACGTGCGAGACATCATAAACCAACGTGGTTGAACGATACTTTGCGACAATACGTTTCGGGAAACAGTCGCGACTAGCTAGTTGATTTCTCCAACGATGCATCGTACTATGGTAGTGAAGCAGCGAGTTACATAGTTGTACGGGAAACGCACCCCTGAGTGGAAACTTGTAATGTCAAAATAAAGACAACTATAAAATTATGTTTATTTGGAAACAAATGTCATTTCTGGCAAAGATGCCTTAAGCTGGGATAGTTAAAAGATGATAGATAAAGTTTAATGATTTTGTTGAAGTTAGAAGTTTATGAGAGAACAGTGTACCAATCCTGAGTGCCTCAGAGTCTCTCTCAGTCACTTTCAGCTAACAGGCTGTTATCTGACCCTGTGTCATGGGAAATAGTAAGCTATTTATAGTAAAAGCACAGTGTTTCAGTTGAAAAATCAGACACAGAGATGTTAAAGAAACCATTGCCATTAAGAGGGCAATTTGTATTTGTGAATGTTTTAAATGTAAAACTGAATGACTTTAAAGAAGTCTTTAAAATAATAATGCAGATCTTAAACGATAGAAGTGACATTTTATTTTATTTTATTTTAGGACCAGTAACTTCTCTGTCTTATCTTAAGTCTCCACCATTGAAACAGGCCTGATGGCTACGGCTACGGATGTACAGTAACAGTACACTGAATGTATGGTTGTGATCTAAATTCACTGAGTATAATCTAAGTAGCTAGGTTGATGATTTTAAGATGGTTAATGGATTTAAGTGATTAAATAGTGCTGTTATTAACCTGTCTCCCTGTGTGAACACTATTAGGCAATCATGATGGCTCTGGTGACTCTTGAACGTGCCTTTCCTAAAGCTCCACACTGGAAAAAAGGCCACTCCAAAAATAAGCAAAAAAAAATTAATACAAGATATTTTTGCTTGTAATAAGCAAAAAAATCTGCCAATGGAACAAGTGAAAATTCTCTTGGTAAGATTTCTTGAAATAAGACATTATATTTAAGCCTTACAAGATAAGAGTGATCTTGAAATTAGCTGGGAAAACTCATTTTTAGCTATATTTTACTAGTATTGTGATGTTTTGTGTCTCATAATAAGCTTGTCATGCTCAAAAATAGTATTTCCCCCTCAAAAGTAGCATTTTCTTTTGTCATCCTGTTTGTTTCAAGTGTATTTAACTAATTTTTAGTTCTATAATTGTTACACTGTTCTAGATTTAAGTCACCACCAACTTGAAATAAGATTGGAAACGGGCATTTTGAGACAAAATGCCTTGAAGTTAGCATTCCTGACTCATATTAGGCAGTGCTCTTTTGCCATAATAAGCCATAATTTACCATCCTGTCATCATCTCAAGTGTATTTACCTTATTGTAAGCTCAACAAAAGTAATACTATTCAAGACATTTTACCTACTAGATTCAAGACATTAACTACTGTTTACTAGACAGAAAAAGTGAAAAATAGACTTGCATTTAACCTTTTTTTTTTTTTTTAAACAACTGAAGGGCTGAATTTGGATCTGTTTTTTGCAAACAACGCATGGATTCTAAAGATTTGGATTACACCAAGCTAATAAAATTGATTTCTTTTGTGAATTTATGTTTTAGTGTATTATGGGTCTATAGGAGAAAATGCCTTTTGTGTTTCACAATAAATAAACCAAATATTACAAAATGGTTAAACAATTAAATAAGGTATTTTTAACCCATATGAAAAAAACCTGCATGGTTCATATACAGCAACCATATATTACCTTCCTTACTTAAATCAGCCAGAATTACCTTCTGTGTTTCATATAAGGCCAATACATGTCCTATACAAAATCAGACCGATTATGGCCCATTTCATACTAAATAACACACATACAACTTGTAGGGGATTTTTGCGTTATATATGAATACTGTTAAAAGACTTGTATGAGTTTTACATGACAAAAGTATGCAAATGTGTATGGTATTACTTGAAATATATAAAATTCATATATAATCATTTTAAGTTCTTATATTGAATTATATGCTATTCAAATTAAAGTCATATAGAATTTATACACATTTTGTGTCATTTGTTTATGTTTCGTACAGATTTCATGTTTTGATGACCAACATCTGATTCACTTATATGCAGTTGGCAGATTCTTAAAGGGATACTCCACTTTAAAATGAAAATTTTCATCATATACTCACCCTCATGTTGTTTTAATCCTTAATGAATTTCTTTCTTCTGCTGAACAGAAAGGAAGATATTTAGGCTACGTTCACACTGCAGGCTGAAACGACCCAATTCCGATTTTTTTGCCCCTATGCGACCTGTATCCGATCTTTTCATGACAGTCTGAACGACACAGATCCGATCTTTTCAAATGCGACCCAGGCCACTTGGGTATGTGGTCCAAATCCGATACGTATCCGATCTTTTGAAATGCGACCTCAATCTGAACGGCCAGGTCGCATGTATCCGACCCGCACGCCGTTGATATGCGACAAACGTCATAATTCTGCGTTGAAGTAGGCAGGAATGAGAAGATAAACAAGTTAGCTATCGTACGATAGCACCGATAGCACGCACCTGTCAATACACTCCAACGCGTTGCACTGTTATGGTCCGCCGCAGACGTGTCTCTTCCCGTGAGTTAATCGAAGGCGCTCAAACGCTCTCCTCCTTCTTAATTTTCTTCTTAAAACGAAAAGATTGTAATTGTGCTGGCTCTGTTGGGAAAATAACTTTAATATTGCTAAACGAGCTCCACTGTTGACATTCATGTTTAGGTACTTCCGCAAACAGCAAGTGACGTCGTTGACCGTTGAGTACTCTTCTGCGCATGCGGGTCACTTCTGGGTCATTTCACGTTCACACAGGAGATCACTAAAGGTCGCATTTAATTGGAAATGTGAACGGCCTTGCAAAAAAATCGGATTTTTTCAAAAAATCGGAATTGAGCATTAAGCCCTGCAGTGTGAACGTAGCCTTAAAAAGTCAATAAGACCAGAAACTGTCTGGTTACTGATATTCTTCTAAATATCTTCTTTTCTGTTCAGCAGAAGAAAGAAATTCATTAAGGATTAAAACAACATGAGGGTGAGTATATGATGAAAATTTTCATTTTAAAGTTGTAACGACATTGGCAGGGTATCTGGCAGATGTTCGGAATCAGCAAAATCCTGATCTACTAACACAGCTCATTTCTTCTTGAGTAAATCACTGGAAGCTAGTTAATCAAACACAGCTCTGTCTTACTGTGATTGACAAATCAAAGGAATAGTGTTTGGGACTTGATTAAATCATTGACTGATTTTGCCACGCAGCGTTTTTCTCTAATGAATAAACAAAGGAATGACCTGTTTACCACATGTGACCGAAAGGACATGTGACTCCGAATGAATTCGGAAGGACAATCACACACAGTTACGCACACAACACGAACTTTGAACATTAAACTTACATCGTCAGATTCTCTGACAGGGGCGTGACCCAGTCTTTCCATAAAAAGACTGACCCCCATGAAGTTCCTCAGAGAGCTTTTTCCCTGTGAGAGGTTTCCGGTTCCATTGCTCCTTAGGGAGCTTCACACCGTGTTTCTTCTTTTTCTTTAATCTTTCTTTATTTTCGTCTTCGGACTTTTTCTTACGTTCAGTTTCAGTGAAATGAACGAAATCGGCAACTTCAATCTTAAAGAGACTTTTTGAACCTACCGCGACCGCACTCGCCCGGAAGAGACGAGAAAGCACGCACCCGCTCTTAAGGACACACACACACGCAAGACGCGGCTTTCCTCAGCAACTCAAAGAGAACCATTGTGCAAGTATTAGTTTTATGGAACTTTTAATGTGATTTCATTCCTTAGTGTCTCTCAAGGTTCATTCTGTCTGTGATTTTTGCCATACTGCCATCTCTCTCTCAATCTCTCTCTCTCTCACTCAATCTCTCTCTCTCACTCAATGTCTCTCTCTCACTCCAGTTTGTTATTCGTTTGTCTTATTAGTTTTGCTTACTGTACATACATGTATCCCATGTTTAAATGTAGAATTCTGTATCCGTAGTTTCATTTTATTAAAACCATATTCTTGATTGATTTTGAGATGCTCATTTTACAAAGTCAATGAAATATTGGTCCTAGCTACAAAAGCTTTTATTATTGGCTACTTTGAGTAGTTTAATTTTATAAACACAGGAAAATTAATGTTCACGGCCAGAAGATTGATCTTTCTTGGAGTTTATAAGAAGGGATAACCTTGTTGAGAAGTTGATAAGTTAATCTTACGGCCGTTTGCTGGACAAACGGTTTGATAGCTAAATTAATTCCATTAAAGGTTATCTCATATAATCGATTTGGAAAGGGACCATTGATATATGAATGAGGAATTATAACTTGTTGTGATTGATCATTCATATGTACAATCTATCTATTTTCAACTTCGATATTTTAACTGTAATATGCAATATATTAATCATATTCATGATTAATTATTCAAATTCCCTATATATCATTGAGCTAATGTTAATGTAATACCTAATGTTGTTACAGTTTGGTGGAGAATGCGGGCATTTCAAACTTTGTTTAATGAGCAAATTCAGTTTCAATCTGTTTATATGGTTATTAATAATTTTGTGCACACGCGTTTTGAAATGATGAAATTGTGAGAAGTCGCAAAACGCGAACTCACTCCTAACGGACTGAGGCAAAAAGCCGATGTCAGTCAGTAACGTTACATTTGAACAGCTGCTAAAATATGCATAGACATTTTTTATCACTGTTAAATGCTGAGTACACTGCAGTATTAATATTACAAATGTCCTGTTAAGAGATGCAGAAATCCCTCTACAGGTGATACATTTTAATATTTTTAATAAAACCGCCTATTAAAGACGAAGAAATCTCTTTTTTAGTGCGAGACGTAAATCTGATCAGAGCGAGATTCCTCTTTTCAGTAGTATAAAGGCCTGACATTTTAATATTTTTAATAAAACCGCCTATTAAAGACGAAGAAATCTCTTTTTTAGTGCGAGACGTAAATCTGATCAGAGCGAGATTCCTCTTTTCAGTAGTAGAAAGGCCTGACATTTTAATATGTTTAATAAAACCGCCTATTAAAGACGAAGAAATCTCTTTTTTAGTGCGAGACGTAAATCTGATCAGAGCGAGATTCCTCTTTTCAGTAGTAGAAAGGCCTGACATTTTAATATGTTTAATAAAACCGCCTATTAAAGACGAAGAAATCTCTTTTTTAGTGCGAGACGTAAATCTGATCAGAGCGAGATTCCTCTTTTCAGTAGTAGAAAGGCCCGATATTATAGTCGTTAGAAAACGATAAACTCCTGGTCTGAAATTGGCTTAGCTAACCAATCTAAACCTAATACATTTTGAATAAGTGCTATATTTTTAATGTGTATGGGAGTCGAACCAACAGACGGAAAATTCCTGTTGTTCACATTTGTGTGTTTTTGCAGCGAAGAAATCCTGCTACACGCTCGTGCCATTTAGCAACGCAAAGGTCCTAAAACCTTTGTTTGTTTATTTGTGAGTTATTCCAGAAAATCAGCGCGTGACGCGAGCTGAAAGCTCTTAGCTATTGAATCACAGTAAAAAGTGGTTGTAATTCCGCTGACTAAACACTAGAGGGCGGTTAGAAGTCTCAAATTACGCCCCGCCTTCTGACTTCAGCCCGCATGAGCGCAATTACGCCATCTCGTGGCCGTTTCAGATAATGCTCTCTTACTGCTAAATTCCACATGACCAGTGAATTAGCCAATCTAAATTCTCAATAATTATTTGCATTCACAGCTTTGCTTGTGCGAATATTATTTCGTGTTAGACAATTTTCCTGATTTTGACTGGTACATTTACTTTGAGTTTGGTTCAAACAAAATTTGAATTAAAACTTAAATTAAATCCCAGCCCAGCCATTGAAGGAACTCCGACACCTAATGGCCGCCTCCCGCTAAGTCAGTTCACTCAGCTCTCTTTTCTCTCTTTTCAATTCTTTTGTGAATGGTTTTAATTTCTACTTTTCTCTTTTGATTATTGTATAATAATTGATGATACTTTACTGTTATCGTTAATTATTATAGGATATCATTCTGATTGTTACATTTCCCTTCATGCTTATTTAAATTTAATTTCAACTTCGTTGAATTTAATTTGAATTAAGTTTGTCTGTTCAGTCAGATGGACTGCCACTGAGGGAGCACGCCTCCTTGTGGTGAAAGCCCACTACTGCGGCCTGTTTCTTCTCCCATGGTCCATCCTGTCTCTTTCTATTTTTATTTTTATTCTCTTTTTAGGTTATTTTGATAATTACCATCATTATCATAATTTCCTTTTGTTTTATTATTATTTAGTAGAAACCATTCCACTTACTATAAGCCACACCATCTTCCTAGGTTTCCCGATAGCCCCCACTCACCTGTTGGCCCTATCTTAAACCTAGCAGCAGGCTTAGGCCTCCTTATTCTCCCTAACACATACCGTGTTAGTATAGTTTATCTCATTTCAAGTGTTTTGTTTCACTTTGATATTTTCTATCCTTTGTTCGGTTGTGATTTGTTACTTTGATTTCACCTAAAGACAGAACCTACGAGAGACACCAAGGAGAGCTAGATAACAGATCAACCACCAAGCAGCTAGCGTCACCACGTGACCCACTAGGCTGACGCCCTGTCAAAATCTTTGTTTAGGCCCTGCGCCGACCGGAGCAAATTGTCCCAATCTAACTGTCTGCATCAGTTAGCCAAAATTCTCATAGACGGCATAGCCCGTTAGGGATGGGCATTCGATTAAATTTTCTTAGTCGATAGTCGGGAGAATTAACGATCGACTATCGATTAATCATTAATATTTTTATTTTCAAATTCATTATTTATTTAACTTTTTATAAATTAAAAATTCAATAAAAATACAAAAATACAGCGTGTTTTTCCTCGATTAGATCTTTATTAGGCTACAAGATGATCAACTTGTGGCAGTTAAACTGGACATTCGGTTATAGGCTAAACTTGAAGATATGCTGCGGTGCTAGTCTAACACAACAGAACCTGCAGCTGCAAGTTGGCATCTTAAACAGAGACCCTCGTTTGTTCCTAAATAATACAAAAATCATGTTAAACAATAACTTAACCAAAAACATAATAATACTTAGATCTGACAGGTTTTGTCAAAATCTAACTCAAAACTATCCAAGGCACGGAGTCAAGAAAGAGTGAGAGAGATTAGCCTAAGTTACCTTACAATCAATTAGCCTAGCTAGGCTACTAAACAAAGCCTCACAAAAAATAACTAGTAACTCACATACAACTTCTACAGCAGTCTACTGATTTTTGTTGAGAAATTTGTTGATGACATGATCTGGGGTCAGACGCGACCGCAACCTGGTGACCGTCAAGCGTGTTTACATTTTCGCCTGGCTCTTCCCCGCGAGTCTCCGCAGAGAGTGCTCGCGCACCTCCCCAAACGGACGAGGCGTTTATACTCGACGCGCTCGCCTGTGAAACACCGAATACCACAATGACATAATTTTTGCCGCGCTCACCTTCGCGCTCGGGCGGACGCGTCGAGTGTAAACAAGGCTTCAGTCCAGCCGCTGAAAACACCCGCTCTGATGGGACTGACGTTGCCGGGATGCACAGGAACCTCCGCGCTAACTTGACCAGCCACTTTCCACTCACACTGCGCAGCAGCATTAGTTTAATGATAATCGATAACAAATTAACGTGATCGACGAAATTCTTAACGATCAATAATCGATCGTCGATTAATTGTGCCCATCCCTATAGCCCGTATTAGCATAATTCGTTAATCTTACAACAAAACTTGCATTTTGGCCTCTTTGTGGGTGTGCTGTGTTTCTCTCGTCCACAGTGAGCCACTATGTCCCGTGCATCCAGTCCCGCATCCCACTGGGACAACCTCGAGACGTGGTTGAGAGCCATGACAACCACCTTCCTGCCCCAGGATGCCGGTGACTCAGAGCCCCCGAGCCAAGAGCAGTGGGACGCCGACTTGGACAGACTCACGGCCCACGATCCAACCCAGAGCTACAAACACAAAGACTGGGCCAGAATCGTCGGAAGCATCGCACACAACCTCGTCGCCCAGGCAAGGCTCAGCGAAAGGAGCAACATCGACCTGGAGCAGCAAGCAGCAGCGCTAAAGCTTCAAGTGGAGGAGGCCCGGAAGGATCAGGCCCGAACCCAGAGTCGTCTAGATCAGCTACTCCGCGAGACCCACGACCAGCGTGGGACAGAGTATGCAGCAAACCCAGAGCTACAGGAAGAAGTAGAAAGACTTCAAAATGCCCTGGAAAACCTTCGTCTAGAGACAGACGAAAGAGAACAGTCGGAGAACGAAACCAGAGAGGAACTCGACAAGAAACTCCGACGTGGTGAGGCTCTCCTAGAGAGAGCAAAGACTGAACTAAAAGAGAAAGACACTAAGGCAAAGGCCTTTGAAAAACACTTACACACGGCCTGAGCTGAAATCCATAATCTCACTCAACAGAGACACGATCTCAAAGACGAGCTTGACCTTCTTCACAGAGAGTTGAAACACTCTTATAGACTGCAGCATGACCGGGAAGGGGAAACACACACCACAAAATTTCCCCTTACCAGCCAGTCCGCACCTTTCAGCCACGAACTCAAGGTTGAAAAGGGGGTTGAAAGCCCACTGTTCAGTATGTCACCAGCCAGCTACCAGAGAACCCCTGCCGCTAACCACGGCATGGCCCCCAAAGAACTTGACAAACTGGCCCGAAACATCCCCATTTTCACTCCAAACCCTGCAGGAGGCCATGATGTGCACGCCTACCTGCAAGACATAGACTTTCACTTGCACACTGTTCCCAACGTAACACCGTGGGACAGATTGTACCTGCTCAGAATCACGTCTAGTCGTGATGCGCGCAGCTTCCTCGACCGTCAACCAGAGACAGTCAAGTCGGACTACCAGCAGTTGCGGCAGGCCTTCATTAAGGAATTCTCTGATCCAGAATCAGACCACGGACTAATCACAGCCATGGACCTCAAGCAGGCCCGAATGGAGCCCACACAGACCTACTACGCCAGACTCCGGCAAGCCTACTTCGGAGCCCAGAATCAGCCCGTAGCATGTCTACCCAACAGCTAAGAGAATTGGCCCACAAAGCGTACACCAAGCAAAAGACTGTGTCCGAAAAGACTTTGAAAAACCCCACAATCTACTCTGTCTCTGAACACTACTCAGAGCTGCCTCTAGAGGGCACCCCACAACACCATAGCCCAGTTTACAGAGAGTCAAGACCATTCCAGGCCAGCAGAGGGCAGCACAACCGTGATGGTGCTCGTTCAAGGCACCAGAGCGAGCGCTCTGAAAGATTCTGGGAAGGCAGCCGGCGACCCAGAAATAGCCGACCCCCATCACCAAGAGACTCAAGCCCAGACAGCCCGGAGAGGTACCCCTCTCAACATGCCACTGAATGACTTTGCGCGGTGCATCTCTACGGTAATCGGCCACACTCTGACACTAGGTTTGGCCTTCACTCTGCAAAGAAGACTCAACGAGATGCGATACAGTCAAGCTCACGAAAGCTGTGGCTGAAGGGTTCAGACGGAATCCCCGGAAAGGGGGTGCCAAGTCAGAGACCACGCCCAACCGCAGCGAGCTGAATCCTAAGCTCTTAGCTCCACCTGCCGCCTTACCAGCCTGGTCCACCTGATATCCTACCATCATGAGTCACCTGCCATCAGCCGTCGTGATGATTGTCGCCCGATGATGTCCACACAGGGACGTCATCCGACGAAAAGGGGGACTGTAACGACATTGGCAGGGTGTCTGGCAGATGTTTGGAATCAGCAAAATCCTGATCTGCTAACACAGCTCATTTCTTCTTGAGTAAATCACTGGAAGCTAGTTAATCAAACACAGCTCTGTCTTACTGTGATTGACAAATCAAAGGAATGGTGTTTGGGACTTGATCAAATCATTGACTCTGATTTTGCCACGCAGCGTTTTTCTCTAATGAATAAACAAAGGAATGACCTGTTTACTACATGTGACCGAAAGGACATGTGACTCCGAATGAATTCGGAAGGACAATCACATACACACAGTTACGCACACAACACGAACTTTGAACATTACACTTACATCGTCAGATTCTCTGACAGGGGCGTGACCCAGTCTTTCCATAAAAAGACTGACCCCCATGAAGTTCCTCAGAGAGCTTTTTCCCTGTGAGAGGTTTCCGGTTCCATGGCTCCTTAGGGAGCTTCACACCGTGTTTCTTCTTTTTCTTTAATCTTTCTTTATTTTCGTCTTCGGACTTTTTCTTACGTTCAGTTTCAGTGAAATGAACGAAATCGGCAACTTCAATCTTAAAGAGACTTTTTGAACCTACCGCGACCGCACTCGCCCGGAAGAGACGAGAAAGCACGCACCCGCTCTTAAGGACACACACACACGCAAGACGCGGCTTTCCTCAGCAACTCAAAGAGAACCATTGTGCAAGTATTAGTTTTATGGAACTTTTAATGTGATTTCATTCCTTAGTGTCTCTCAAGGTTCATTCTGTCTGTGATTTTTGCCATTACTGCCATCTCTCTCTCTCAATCTCTCTCTCTCTCATTCAATTCTCTCTCTCACTCCAGTTTGTTATTCGTTTGTCTTATTAGTTTTGCTTACTGTACATACATGTATCCCATGTTTAAATGTAGAATTCTGTATCCGTAGTTTCATTTTATTAAAACCATATTCTTGATTGATTTTGAGATGCTCATTTTACAAAGTCAATGAAATATTGGTCCTAGCTACAAAAGCTTTTATTATTGGCTACTTTGAGTAGTTTAATTTTATAAACACAGGAAAATTAATGTTCACGGCCAGAAGATTGATCTTTCTTGGAGTTTATAAGAAGGGATAACCTTGTTGAGAAGTTGATAAGTTAATCTTACGGCCGTTTGCTGGACAAACGGTTTGATAGCTAAATTAATTCCATTAAAGGTTATCTCATATAATCGATTTGGAAAGGGACCATTGATATATGAATGAGGAATTATAACTTGTTGTGATTGATCATTCATATGTACAATCTATCTATTTTCAACTTCGATATTTTAACTGTAATATGCAATATATTAATCATATTCATGATTAATTATTCAAATTCCCTATATATCATTGAGCTAATGTTAATGTAATACCTAATGTTGTTACAAAGTGGAGTATCCCTTTAAATTGTACAGTGCAGATGCCGGTTAGAGGATTAATGTCAGAATATCACTGATCTTTATGAAGACTGTTAATTTTTCTACAGGATTTGAAAGAGCAGTTGAAAAGCAATGATATTGTAAGATTGTGTATTAATTGTGAACTGTCTGGGCCTGTTGTTTGTGAACAAAATCATAACATATTATTGCAAATGAACAAAGCTGAGTCAAATATGTTTCTAGAACAGTGATTAAAATTGGCTTGAATATGTTTTTGTATATGTGACACTATATGTGAACTCTGGTGGTGATGCACTCTAAAAACATTTAATATGATTTACTCAATTTTTTTGGTGAAATATTTTTAAACTTAGAATATTGATTAGATTTTTAAGCAGTGAAAGCAATTACTTACACTGTATTAACGGAGTAAATGTTAGTAAAACAAATTAAATAGATCTGAGTAACTGCATTTGGTACATTAACAAATAAACTTGAGTAGAAATGTTTAGGGGGAAACATTTAAAAACAAATATTTATGAGTAATATAAACTGTGTTTATATGGCAGTAATATTAACTTTTTTATTTCCTCTAAACCTTTGTAAAAATATTCCATACAACCACCGGTATAACTACATGACATTGGCCTTTATTGTCGATTAGTAGCCTAACATTACAGCAAAACAGCATATATTTTATACTATTTTTAACACGTATGCAATATTGCCTACATCTAAACTCATGTAAGAAACATTTTCGAAGTAAAAATTAAACATTTAGGCCTAAACATTAAAGTAATTCAAGTGTAATCAACCGGTCTGTTATCCAGTATCCACCGGATCAGCGCTGGTTCGCGTGCCGGAGATGGACTCGCCTCTGCGGGGGAACCTCTAACTTTACACCGCCGTCCTGCGTCACTCACAGCCGAAAGATGCTGCGACGCGACTGACTCCATAACCTGCCAATAAACAAACAGTGCACAGTTCGGAGGACATTTTATCATCCAAATTAGTTATATTCATTATCTTTAAGAATATAGTCGTGTGTTTTATATGCACAAGGCCTTACAATCACGCGAAAAGGCAGGCGCGAATCGACACTCGTTTAAGGTGAGTAACATTGCGTCTCTGTATGTTCCTTCGCATTAAATAAAATTATTTAAAGCACATTAATGATTATACAGATAAAATAAAACATACACACCTGAATTTCACACAGGAAATGCACCAATTCTGCGAGGCTGAGGAGAGGAGAACTGTTCTGCACTGGAGTTCAAACAGCGCGCGCTCACTCAACAGTCGAGTTGTCGTCACGTCAGAGGGTGGGGGAGGGGTGCGTTGTTGTAATCATAGGCAGTAAAATACATTTTAATTGAGTAAACTTAACCAATTTCTTATGCTTGTTAAATATTAATAATATTGATTTTATTTTATTATTTTAAATAAATAATTGTTTAGTCAAATACTAAATTATTTTAGTGAAAAACTTCAAACTTAAATATAACTGTAAATTTCAGACAAAATTTATTTTAGTTTTAGTCAATTATTTCGGTAGGCTATGTTCAACTCAAACTATCAAGTAAATGATATTCAGAGATTTTAGGTAATAAAGTTAATTATTAGGCTACTGTGATATTTACTAAGCCACTGAATTATTTTTTAGAGTGATACGCATAAGAATCACTTCAACATTTAGGAAAGTTTTATGTTTGTAGGTTAAGAATAGAACTGTTGTATACCTAGTAGTACTGTGATAAAGTTCAGAGAAATTGTCACAAATGAAAATGAAATCTGGTGATGCAGGATTTAAAATGAAAACTATTGATATGTGAAATATGCAACTGTATATTGTAGAACACATTCTAATAAAATATTTTTGTAATTAAAATGTGTGCTTGTGTGTGTAGTTTAAATGTTTAAAACATATGTGGTTTTTGCAGCATATATGTCCCTTACAATATTCTGTTGGAACATATAAGAATCACAGGAGTTTTTAGCAAACCTTTTCCATATGGGGAGTAACATTAAACTATTAATAAATGCGACTGAAAATTTAATTTATAAGACAATTGAATGCAATAGAGTCAAAATCACGATTTTAATATGCATAAGTTAACTAGGAATACATACAAATTTGTACGTCGGTAAAGTTGTTTATACGTGAATAAATTACGTGTTTTTTTTTTTTGCTGTCAATATATGTCATTGTGAGTTGTTGTGAGTTGGGCATGTTGACCTGCAGTTTTCAATAAAGCAGATTTGTTGTCTCAATTCAAGTCAAGTCTGTTTCTTGAAACAAGACGATTCATCTTTTACAAATAACACAGCAGCTTAAAAACCTTATGACATGTCAAAAAAGCTTGTTTCATCTGAGATATGACTCAAAACAAGATATTTTTAAGACAGTTTCACTTAACAAGATATTCAAGATGCACGGTCTAAAAACAAGCTCCTTTATCTCAATTAAATCTTGGTATTTAGGTGATTTTGTCTTATATTAAGTGTGATGAGATATTTTGACTAGAAATTAGAAAAATATACTTGGCAAGATTTTGAGTTTTTGCAGTGCAGAAAACAGCTAAGTTCTGTTGAAGAAATCTGATTGTGTGATGGAAAAAAAAAAAAAAAAAAAAGCGGCTACCAGTGTGTACGTGGCTACTCAATGACAGGATGATCTTCCTGGCCAGGGGACAGCCTTACGCAGGGGGTCACGGACATTGGGCACCTCAGGATGGGGGTGTGTTATGTGCGAGAAAGGTATGAGAGTTGAGCGCTGACTACTGGAGGCCACCAGGGTCAGCAGAGCATTGAGAGGTGAGATGCGCTGTGAGGAGTTGCGGCAGTCTGACCCAAGAGAATGTGAGTTCCTCTATACCACTTGCCAGAAGAAACCGCATTAAGTGCATGGCTTGTGTCTGCAGATGTGCCAGGGGGACAACACCCTGAGGAGAAGAAAATTATAGATAAAGAGCTAAAGGGGAAATGGGCTTTCGAGAGCCAGCTGAGACCGAGGGGATTGCCATTGTTTGTTGTGGAGACAGTAGCAAAACTTTTTATGTATTGGCTGCCTCATGGGCAAGAATAAGAAAATTTATAGAAGTGTTGATTTTGAACTAATATGTTTATAACATAGTTTTAACTCCTGAAGGTCGTTTGACATGGTGGGTGGCTAAAGATGAAGACAGCTTTTGATTTGAGAAAAGTCTGGATAACAAAATTTAATGGTAAAAGGATAGTGATTCATTTAATATTGCATTCTGTCTAAATTACAGTCTTAGAAGACTGTTGAAAATATTATTGGCTTATGGTAAGAGAGACTATCTGAGTGGAGGAAGGGATGGTAAACTGTGTCTGTCTTTCTGTTGTCGGCCTGCTAGAGCAAGCTGAAGCAAAATAATGATAAGGAAAATTAAACAAAGCAACCCAGCTGACTTGTGTAAAAATCTAATGAATATTGAACAGAAATGATTTGAAACTAGTTAAGAGACCATATAAAATTAGGTAAAAGCTAAAGGAAAATGTGAAGTTTAAAATCTTATTTAAAATTTTAATCTTTTTAGCAATAATATAAAGAAAAGCGAACATTGAAAATAAGGAGTTAACATATGTGTGTCTAGTATGAGTGTGTGTGATGGTGACAGCACTTTATGTCTTGTATGCATTAGTTTGAGGTACTAATATTGGGCCTGAATAGTGAGTATATTGTTTCATCATTACAGATGGGTTAAGGCAAATGACAAATTTTAAAGAAGCCGATAATTGTGAGTGGATCCGATGAAAAGATGATACAGAACATAGGACGAGCTTTAAATTGATTGGTCATCAAGCTCTGTCTGGCATTAATTACTTTAGTCTTTTATGATGTTGATTTGCATTATGTTCTGGATCAGTTTAAGTATTTGTGTAAATTGAAATTGTGGAGTTGTAGATCACCATCTGGCGTGGGCTGAGATAAATGAAAATGTTATAGATTTGATGGCAACAACAAAGTGGCATACTGGCTAAGTCAAACATGAAATTATCAAGATGTATGATTATTGTGGGCAGAAGGATGAGAATGTTATTTGACTGACATTGACCAAGTGACCAAGTCTGTACACCACGACCTGACTTGATAGAAACAATTGATGACTTTGAAAATGTTTGTAGATGACTGAATTAAGAGCAAACAACAGGCCTGAAAAGCGTGATAAGCTGTGAGACTAAGGGCCTTTGCCCTTCAAATACTTCGTTGAGCAGATGAGATTGTGGCTTTAAGGGAAGAATGTAATATCTTGTTTCAGAGACAGAGAAAGATGTCTGGAGGAAATTTGTCTGAAGGACAACGTTTGGGTTAGTGTTGATGCAAACTTTATCAAAACACTATGTTAAATGTTATGTTAAATTGATGCGCGAGTTGAGTCGTGCATCAAAAGGGGGGAAAAAATATGGTTTTATAAAGGGACAATATATGTGGGGAGGACACTGGGTTTAATTGGGTAAAGGCCGTCCCAAACAAAATTTGCTTTCTGTAAATGTATTTGCAGGACTTGTTTCAACAGGAAACGCCAGGGCAGATGTGGCAGCGAAGGACGCGGCAGCACAGCAGACAAAATAAACTATGTGTACTTTACTCTCTGAAAATAACCTCGACATTTTGTTTTCTTTACAGAGAATGGAGCAGAGCATAACTTAAAAATTTCCTTTCACAGAATGTCAGGATTGGATTGCAGCAAACAGGACTGATTCTGTTCCAAAATGTATAAATATTGTGTAGTTGAATGAGTTTCAGGTTTGCTGAATTGGCCAGATGTTGAGAATAAATTTGGAACTAATAATGTATATAATCAGTAAACAAATGGTGAAAATTCCACAGGTCACACCAGAAGGACGAGCGGCTGGACAAGCGGTCACTAACAAAATACTTAAGGTCTCCATTCACAGGTGACAGCAGTTAGGAAATGGTCTACTCCACAAACAAGGTTGCAAGGATGGAGATTGCAACACAGCCGTCCAAACATCTCACCTTAAACAACGCCAACAAGATTTGATTGGTCACTGATTAATTAGAAAGTATTTTAGGTAGATAGATGGATTGTTTGATTACTCTCTGGGGTTTCGGGGGTAGGATTGTCGATATTGTGTGTTTCCAGCTCAGTACAGAGACTGGTCAGAGCAGGGATGTTTTGTTAAATTGGTAAAAATGACAGTTTTATCCAAATGATGATGATGATGATGATACAAGTAGAAATGATTAATTGTTGGGGTATGTTTTCTTTTTCTTCCTTTGAATGTTTTTGTTATGAACAGAGGGTTAAAAACTGTGCTTATCCGCTATGAGATGAGGTACAAGGAGAGGGTTTGAAATGAGGGACTTTATTCTACTTTTATTCTTTGTTGTTTTGTTTTTTTCTAACTAATCTGTACACTATTTCTTATTTAACTAAGGTGACTGAGGGTCCAGCTATGCTGGGGGTACAGCAGCAGTGTTTGCTTATCTAGCCCGACTTTAGTTGAATTCTTTACTTGCTTGCTAATATTTAAGGGACTATCCTTACAAAAAACAGCCTAAGCTTTTTTATTTTCCAAATGTTATTTTCACAAATGTTTAAGAAGAATGATCAGTTATGTTAAAACGAGAGATGAAAGGTGTGATGATATGACTTAAAATTTGTCTTTTTGTTTATTATTGTAATTATGGGTAATTTGAATGATAAAAAGTGTGGAATTGTTGTAGAAATTTTAATAGTCATTTATTCCTAATCTATTCAATGTGTAAAAGTAAATGTGTGTACGTGCTTGTGTGTGACGTTTCAGGAATATATGGGACAGGACGTCTTGACCTTAGGAATGGTCAGGTTTGGCTAGTTTATTCCAGTACCAGTTTGTGTCCTTAAGTAGAAACTGAACAGAAGTGGGGGCCTTATCTGGGTGGAAAAGTACAGCGGGTGAGAAGGAACCTTGAAAAGAGTATAAAAGCTGTCTCATGTCTTCCTGGTGCGCGCCACTCACTTCACAGAATGTAACAGCTGTGATGGCGACTGGGCCTTCTTGCAAGAATAAATATTTCTCTTTTTATTAATTTGACTCTGAGTGTCTCTTACGCAGTGATGATGTTTAACAGAAGTTTTTGCCACAACAGTACCAAACCTTACCATCTTTTCGTTTCAACTGGTGAGGTGGCACTACCTCTGCATATCCTTTATCAATAACGTCAGACAGAAAAGATGTATACTGGTGCTGATATTCTCGATTTCTTTTAAACTTCCGTTGTAGACCCAGAACACGCTGTTCTGCAACACTACGGTTGTTTGACATGATGACATCAGGAGATTTTAAAAGGTAAGTCAATACAATAATTACCCTCTTCAAACTTGATTGTGGTGTCCATTATTTCCATAAACTGTTGGTCATTTTTGGACATGGTAACATCATTTTCTGACAGTTTCTCGTTAAAATCATGATTGTATTGCGCAATCAACAGATCCTCCAGCCTGGCAACAGAGATCCTATTAGCAGTGACTACAGGACAGCCAGTCTCTCCTTTGTCACTATTTTACCACCTCTTAGTGGCCCATTCACGACACACCCCAATAGGGTCTTGACGGCATAGGGCCCCCCGCCTTGGCTGTTAATGATTTCCCACAGTTCCATAAAGATTTGATGCATTGAGACCAATCAACAGATCTACCTCTGCATTAATACTGGGAATTCTGATACTCTCCAGATATGGATAATCTTTCAAGTCATCCAGAGTGAGAATGTTATTCTTGCTCACAGGCATTGATGTTTGACCATACAGCTCTGGTAAATCCACAAAGGTCTGTACATTCAGGCTTGAAATTTGAAGACCACGGAGCATGAACGTGTCTACGGACTTTTCTTGGCCTAAAGTACGGAGCAGTATGGAACTTCTTGTTCCTGTAAGATTCAGTTTTCTCATAAGATGTTCTGTACAGAAACTGGCTGAACTTCCTGGATCCAAAAATGCATAGGTGTTGACAATCTTCCTGTCTGACTTCGCCTTGACTTGTACTGGAATGATAGACCGAACACACTCCTTGTTCCCGGCCCCATTTTGACCACACACCTGCAAAGCAGCAAGAGCATTTGTTACTGGTAATGGTGATGGTTCGCCTTTGGTTTTTATGTGAAGCAAGGTGGGATGCCTTTGATTGCAGACATCACAAATTAATGGGTTTCTGCAATCTTTACTTACATGTCCAATCTTCAAACACCCAAAACAGGATCTATTTCCTTTTAAAACGTTCAGTTTTTCTCTGTGTGTCATGTTCTTTAGACGAGAACACCCATCCAATGAATGGCAGTCTTTACAGACAATACACAAGTTATTGATATTCTTTTGTTGAGCAGAACTGGTACAGGTATTTTGTACTTCAGATGGACACAGTTGAGAAACAGTATGTACAGCTGCAACAGTTGCAAGACCTTTACTATTAGATTTAGGCTGAGCTTTAGCATGAAATGAAAAGGATGCCTGTCCACTCTGCAGATCTCCGAATAATGGATCGGAAAGAATCTTCACCTGATGCTCAATAAACCTCACTAAATCAGAAAACATGGCCCTGCTGCCGCGACGCTCGTGTAACACTCAGGCAGCAGCCCTCCACTTTTTTCGAAACTTGTAAGGCAGCTTCATCACAATGAGTCGAAGGTTAGATGGAACATTCATTTCATCCATTTGCTGTAAATCTTCCATTAAATTACAACAGCTTCTCAGAAAAATTGAAAAAGACTCCAAAGCATCAACATCTTCACCCTTTATTATAGGCCAGTGCATGACCTTCTCCATATATGCTGCTGTAACTTTAATTTCACTACCAAAATGTTCTTTAAGCAGTTTCTTTGCTCGGTCACTGATCAGCTCTCATATTGTGACAACTACGGACTAACTCTCTTGGCCGTCCTCTTGTATATTGATCTAGATAGTAAAGGCATTCTTGCTTGTCCCCGGTTTTCTTTTCAATGGCTTGTTCAAAAGCTTTAACAAAGGAGCCATATTGCAATGGATCTCCATCAAACTCCATTATCCTTCGAGGTGGAAGAGAAACCAACGCTTGCTGTTGCAATAATTGAGCGGCAATGTTACTTTGCTGTTGTACAACATCGTACAACGTAGAATTTGGAGTAGAAACGTGAGTGGTAATTTGTTGAGGCAACAAATGTTGTGTCTGAATGTTATCTTCAGGCCTGTAGGAACTTAAATTCTGCTGCTTTGCAGATGAAGCTGGTGCTTGAGTTTGCATGCTTTATCTCTCCTTTGGACGTACAACCAAATTATCATGTTGAGTACTTCCATTTCTTGGCTGTAAAGACGTCTTTGGGTTAGAGCATTTATTTGATGTACATGATTTTACATGCTTCACATAATATGCATTCATTGTATCATCTTCCTTACTCTTTCGATCAACACTTCCTTCACTCATTTCCAGCACAGACAATTTTGCAGTGGCAGCAACTAATTTTGACTCCATTTGTAATTGTTCCTTTTCTCTCTGCAGTTTCTCCTTTTGTCTTTGGAGATCTTCCTCTTTGGCCTCAAGAACATGCAATTTTTTCAAAGTGGTTACTGATTGCAAAAGGGCTGCATTTTCAGCTTTAGCTTTGAGACAAGCAGATGCAGTGCTTGAAGCCTTTGAAGAACTTGACGAGGAATGGGTTTTAAAACGAGATCCTTGCTTTGAAGCATTAGATACACTGTCATCAGGATTTACGTTTGTGTCTAGACATTCCATCATCATATACAACTCCAGCATCAGATAACCATTGTTTGACATCAGTGATGAACTCATTATTTTCTTTCAATTTGCCAACAAGCCACCTTTGTTGCAGTTCCCACTCTTTGGTCTCGGACCAAACAGTTTTATTTGGTCACTTTTCCAGAAAGAAGATCGTTGATCCTTTGTTTAATTTGATTTGTTTGAGTGAACTTTGATTTACATTGGTTTTGTAAATTCTCAATGGACAATGAAACACCTTTGTCAGTCATTTTCCTGATTATTTTCTCTGTTCCAACAGCACTGTTTCTCTCAATAACAGCATGGCCATGCACTGAATTACTTTCAACAACATCGGCATCATCCTTTCCACTTGTGAATTCATCATCATCATTCATTTCTCCAATGACGCTCATTGCGCACACACGCGCGTTCCCTTTAATGCACGTTCAATAAGCCACAAAGTGAAGATAATAATACTGAACAAAGTGAGATCCACTTCAACACAACATGCAGCAAGCTGAAAGTATTGTTGATTGTAGACGAACAATCATTCGAACTCAGGCCGCGATTCAAACTTCTTCCTGTATCAGATCTCATAATGCGATAAATATCGCTCAAAGTAGTTGTTCACTCACTGGCGTTTCGTAGAGCTTCTGAGATTTCTCCGCATGTACGAGTTGTGTAAACACTCTGTTCAGTTTTAGACGATAAGACTCTGCAACACATCAGGTAAGCGATCCACACTCCAGTAGTAGTCACTCACTCTGCCATATGCGCCAGTCAAACCCTTTTCCATTCACAGAATTCCTCCGTCCATTCCAATGCACAAAAACTCAATTCCAAACCATATCTCCTTAATCCGAGATGGTTCTTACTTGTTTGGTGGCTTTCCTATAAGCCCAAGACAGGTGGTAAGGTGTTCTTCACACACAAAACACTGCACACAGCGATATTCATTTGGACAGTTGTTTTTTGTCCATTTAATGAGATCTTAGACTTTACATTGTGCTGGTTCTATGGGAAGAACCATAAATTCCCACCACCTGTTTCCCTCTGATTCAACCCAACTGTTTAAATACCATGTATTTAAACCTGCACCCGAAAGGTATATATTTTTTAACCTAGTTTTTTGTAATCCTTACGGTGTCTAGAAAAGGAATTTTGATGTTCCCCATGCAAATTATTGTCCCATATGTGATTTTTTTGTGTCATCTTTTGTGTCCGTGCTTGATTTTCAGCTGTGAAAAATGTAAAATTTAAATATACGTAGAATCTGAACAATACATCCTACAGACACAATCCACCCCATGTTATCTTCGTCTTTGCATGAGGAATTGATAAATATGATGATTGTCATGATTAGATGATGTATGGTGCATTAAAACTCAAATAAACTAAAAAAAACTCCTCCCCTATGGACACTATTGATATATCTTTTCTATCTTTTGTATTTTTACAGTCTTTATCATGTCTAATCAGCAAATGCTAATGATCCCCATGTTGGACAACAATATTGTCACATGTTGGTCCCAATGAACATCTCCCATAATAAGGAGTTACTATTCAAACCGTTATATTGATATTATATTTATTGAAACAAAACAGAAAACGTACTCGGTTACTAACGTAACCTCGGTTCTCTCTAGAGAGGGAACGAGTACTGCGTAATATCTTACGCTATGGGGAAACACTCTTTCCTCGAGATATTGAAGCCAAAAATTATCCTTAATTTTTTTAATCATGCAAAACGCTTTTGCAGCAGCAAGCAGACAAGGGCGAAACAGCTCGCGCGCCCATTGGCTGCCTCGCTGGAAAAGCTGCAGCCTATCGAGTGAAGGCACTGCGTGACGTAATGACGAATGAAGACGCTTCGCGCTCATTTCGTCATGTCCCGCCAGTATAGGCGTGGTCTCACCCTATAAATACCCCTCGATAGCTGTATTTCTCTGATTTTGTACACCGAAGCGAACCAGAGCATAGTTCACGCACGGCAAGATACGCAGTACTCGTTCCCTCTCTAGAGAGAACCGAGGTTACGTTAGTAACCGAGTACGTTCTCTTACGAGAGTATCTCTCGTACTGCGTAATATCTTACGCTATGGGGACCCCATACAAAACGCCGTGCGGACAGGGATCCAACACCAGAGTCCCGGGGCAAAGCCCGGGGCACATCTAGTGCATAATCACCATAACTCACATAGAGTAGAGGAGGAGAGGCTAAAGCATCACTCCTTTATAAAGTCCCGTAGGGACACTGACCCGTAAGGGCAACATAGCCGCATTGGCGGCCAATAAGCCCGAAGTTCAGACCGCCAAAAGCTTAGCTTGTAGGGCGGGCACCTCCAGGTTATAGTACTTGATAAATGTCGACGGCGAGGCCCAGCCCGCAGCCGTACAGATATCCTGCAGGGAGACCCCGCTATACCATGCCCACGACGAGGCCACGCCTCTCGTGGAGTGCGCTTTGACACCCAATGGGCACCGTAGGCCCTTGGAAGTGTAAGCCAGCGCTATGGCATCCACTATCCATCTGGATAGGCTCTGTTTTGAGGCGGCGAGTCCCTTAGAACGGCCGCCAAACAAAACGAAAAGCTGCTCGGTCTGCCTGAACCCAGCCGAGCGGGACACATAAGCCCTTAACGCCCTGACAGGGCAAAGGAGATTTGCGTCCCTCTCCTCATCGAGAACCGGAAGGGCTGACAGGGAAATCACCTGGGCCCTAAACGGTGTATTGAGGGATTTCGGCACGTAGCCGTGCCTCGGTTTGAGTACGACCTTTGAGTCGTTGGGCCCAAACTCCAGACATGACGCGCTTACAGAAAGCGCCTGCAAGTCCCCTACACGCTTCACTGAAGCGAGAGCCAATAGAAACACCGTCTTAAGGGACAGGTGCCTCATATCCGACAGCTGGATCGGCTCGAACGGGGCGCCTTTCATGGCCTCCAAGACCGTGGAAAGGTCCCAAGCCGGGACTGAAGGGGGCCTGGGAGGATTCATTCTCCGAGCCCCTCGTAGGAAACGCACGACTAAGTCGTTTTTTCCCCAGTGACTGGCCAGACACAGGTTTAGCAAACGTTGCTATGGCCGCCACGTACACTTTGAGCGTGGATGGGGTTCTTCCCTTATCCATCAGCTCCTGAAGGAAGGCAAGCACTTCCTCAACCCCGCAGTCCACGGGTGAAAAGCCACGGGCTCGACACCAAGTAGAGAACACCGACCATTTCGAGGCATAGAGCCGTCTGGTAGACGGAGCTCTAGCCTGTGCGATCGTGTTTAGCACTCCTTCTGGGAGGCTAGCGGGTACCCGTTGATGGCCCATGCGTGCAGGGACCACAGTTCCGGGTGAGGATGCCAAATCGAGCCCTCTGCCTGAGAGAGGAGATCTCTCCTCAACGGTACAGGCCACGGGGCAGTGCTGGTCATCCGCATCAGGACCGGAAACCAAGCCTGGTTCGTCCAGAGCGGAGCCACAAGCAGCACTGGGCATCCATTTTCCCTGATCCGCTCCAACACCTGTGGCAGGAGCGAGACCGGGGGAAAAGCGTACAGGGGACCGCTGGGCCAAGTATGGGCCAGCGCGTCCCTGCGCTTTGAGAAGAATACTGGGCAGTGAGCGTTCTCGCGGGACGCGAACAGGTCCACCTGCGCTCTGCCAAACGTTTCCCACAGGAGCTGGACCGTCTGCGGGTGCAGCGACCATTCTCCTGTCAGGACGTTGTCTCTGGACAGCATGTCTGGACCCGTATTCAGGTGCCCAGGCACGTGCGCCGCTTTCAAAGAAAGTAGGTTGCGCTGGGCCCAGACCAAGAGGGGTTCCGTCAGCCTGCAAAGGCGTGCGGACCTGAGGCCGCCCTGGCGATTTATGTACGCCACCACTGACTTGTTGTCCGATCGGACCAAGACGTGGTGGCCCCTCACCAGGGGACAGAAGCGCCGCAGCGCTTTGTCGACTGCTATCAATTCCAAGCAGTTTATGTGAAGGAGCTTCTCCCGCTCTGACCATAGGCCAGCCAACGGTCTGCCCTCGAGCAGCGCTCCCCACCCCGTGGTGGAGGCGTCCGTAGACACCACTTTCACCCTTGAGGCGGTCCCCAGACTCACACCAGACTGATACCAGCTGGTTACTTTCCAGGGTTCCAGAGCCGAAACGCACCTTTGGTCGACCCTGAGGCGACACCTGCCCGTGGACCATGCCCGGGGCGGGACCCGTGCTTTCAGCCACCACTGCAGCGGGCGCATGCGAAGCAAGCCCAGCTGGAGTGCATGGGATGCTGAGGCCATCAGGCCCAGCAATTTCTGAAACCGTCTGAGCGGGACTATGGAGCCGTGGCGGAAGGATTCCGCGACGCGCTGAATACTTAGTACGCGCTCCGGTGACAGGCGTGCCGTCATGGAAAGCGAGTCTAACACTGTTCCCAGGAAAGAAATTCTCTGGCTGGGACACAGCAGGCTCTTTTCCCAGTTGACCGTCAGGCCCAGTGTCTCGAGATGCTCGAGCATTGTGGCCCTGTGTTCTATGAGCTCTGACCGTGATCGAGCTAGAATCAGCCAATCGTCCAAGTAGTTCATAACTCGCATGCCCTGAAGTCTCAGGGGCGCGAGAGCCGCGTCCATGCACTTCGTAAATGTACGGGGTGCCAAAGACAGGCCGAACGGCAGGACTGTGTATTGATAAGCCTGGCCCTCGAACGCGAATCTCAAGAATCGCCTGTGATGGGACGCTATTTGTATTTGGAAATACGCGTCTTTCAGATCTATCGACATAAACCAGTCCCCTTGGCGCACTTGCGCGAGGATTTTCCTGGTCGTAAGCATCCTGAACTGGCGCTTCACAAGCGCTTTGTTCAGCTGTCTCAGATCTAGAATGGGTCTGAAGCCCCCATCTTTTTTCGGTACCAGAAAATATCTGCTGTATAAGCCCCCTTCGCTCTGAGCCTGAGAAAGGGGCTCTATGGCCCCTTTGCTCAGTAGTTTCGCTATCTCGGCTCGAAGTAGATGAGATACTTCGCTTTTCACCGAAGTCTCGACGGGCGCCGTACAACGGCGTGGACGTCGTGCGAATTGTAGCGAGTAGCCTCTCTTTATAGTGTTCAGCACCCAGTCTGATACCCCGGGTAGCTTCGACCACGCTTCTGCGCGAGTAGCTAGGGGTAGGATGCAGACCGGGCTCTGGCCGTGACCTGGCAACGGCTCGAGAGCCCCGGTACCCTGGGAACACGACGCCGTGTTTACAGCGTTCGAGGCGGGGGGCGCGCTGGGCACAGCGGGCAGTCTGGCCGCGCTCACAATCTCTATGGCGGGACGCATAACGAGAGTGAGCGGGGCGAATCCCGTGGGATTCGGCGTGCTTGCGGGAGGATGTGGGCGCAAACCTACGGGCACATCTACAGCACTGTGCACGCTTTCGGCCGGAGCCGATAGATTGTGTGTTGGTTTCGTTTTTACAGAAACCAAGGGACACGGGGCATGCAGCGTGAGCGGGCATTGTATGGGCGCAATCGCTACATTGTTTGCACAATCGACCTGAGTCAGATTTATGTGTGCTCGCCTCGCACCGTGGCGGGCTGTGTCTGGGTGTGGGAATGGGCACTGGGGCGTGGGCATTCTTACAACACTCATAACACCATCGGCCGTGGCCGGCATACCAGAAAATACACTCTTTATTGGATTTATCTGGGTAGCCATGAAAACGGCTTTTGTGTGCAGGCAAGCGGGCTGAGACACCGGCTGCTTCACTGCTAAATACACTGGCACAGTCACTTCGCAAGGAACTGAACGAGCGAATCTTTTCGGTGGGGAGCCGGCCGCAGCGGGCTCCGAACACCGTCGCTTTCTTAGAGTGGCTAGGAAAGCTTCGAGGCCTCGGGCTTGAGCTCAATCTTCGGCCGAGGCCCGCGCTGAGCGGGGCGGCGTCCAGCAGAGCGAGAGCGCGGTCTCTGATCCCGGGCCTGGCGGCGCTGTGTAGCGGCGGCTGCGGGCGATGCAGGCCGAGGCTGCGAGCTGCGAGCAGACGGCTGCTTAGAGCGACCTGCAGCGGAGCTCGAGCGCTTCGGAAGGAAGTGCTTCATGGCCTGCGAAGTCTTCTGCTCCTCCGAGAATCTGTCCGCGAAATCCTTGACGGCAGATCCGAAGAGGCCCGCAGGGGAAATGGGCGCGTCGAGGAATACAGAGCGCTCAGCTTCCGTCATCTCAGACAGCGTCAACCACAGATGTCTCTCAGCAACGGCGAGAGAGGCCATATTCCGCCCCATGGCCTGAGCAGCGGCTTTAGCGGCGCGTAGAGCAAGGTCCGTAGCGCCTCGTAAATCCGCCACGTTGATCGCACCCGGGCCTTCCTCGTCCAGTTTAAGGAGAAGGTCGGCCTGGTAGATCTGCAAGATCGCCATCGTATGCAGCGCTGAGACCGCCTGTCCAGCGGCTGTGTAAGCACGTCCGTGCAGCGATGAAGTCACCCGGCAGGCTTTAGAGGGGAGCGTCGTCTGCGCGCGCCGTCCCGCAGAGGGCGGGCAGAGATGCGACGCGACCGCCGCCTCGACAGGAGGAATGGAGAGATATCCTTTGTCTCCCGCGCCGGTGACAGAAGTGAAGGCCGCAGAAGTGGAAGTGCGCAGTCTGGCGGAGAACGGGGCGGTCCATGACTTAGCGACTTCGTCGTGGAGCTCAGGGAGGAAGGGGGCGGCCCTAGACTTAGACGGGGCTTCGTCTTTCTTGAGAAAGCGCCCGTCGAGTCTGTTGCGCGGCGGCAAGGCGGGCGCCTCCCACTCGAGGCCGATGCTCTCTACGGCCTGGGTGAGCAGACGCATCAGCTCAGCCTCAATGCCGGGTCTCCTCACAGAGGGTTGGCTAGACACGTCAGCGGGGGGGAGGTCCACAGAGCTCGCCCAATCCTCGCTATCGGAAGCCACAAGAGAGCATACCTCGGCAGGCTCGTCCAGCTCGGGAACGGAAGCGGCGGCAGACGGCGGGCGCTGTCCGTCCGGGAGCGACTCAGGTGAAGCCGGCGAAGCAGGCGGGCGCACCGGCGAGCTTTGGCGGGCTGGAGAAGGCTCGGGAGCGCGCTGGGCGCGACGCTTCTTACGGCGCGGCACAGACGGCTGGGACGCGGGTTCAGAGAACGACGCCAGGCGAGTCCGCAGAGTCGCCATAGGCAGAAGTTCGCAGTGCGGGCATCCACCATCCGCGAGCGCGATAGCAGCGTGCTCATGACCCAGGCAGGACACACAGATGACGTGACGGTCCTCATCGCTGAGTTGAGAGCGGCACGAGCCACAGAAAGGCATCTTTAAAAAGACGCAGCTCTTTTAGAACATATAATGGGTGTTGCGTCACGTAAGCAAACACACACACACACAGTGACAGAGTAAAGGATATAGTACGCCGGAAAGCGCAGCAGGTACGGCAGTTGAAGGCGGCTGGGCCAGCGACTTCAGAAGATGGCACGTCCCGCTGAGAAGGCTACAAGTCAACGGCGCGGCTTCTCACTCTGGATCCCGCGATGCGTGAGCTTCGCGTGAAGAATGAAAAAATCAGAGAAATACAGCTATCGAGGGGTATTTATAGGGTGAGACCACGCCTATACTGGCGGGACATGACGAAATGAGCGCGAAGCGTCTTCATTCGTCATTACGTCACGCAGTGCCTTCACTCGATAGGCTGCAGCTTTTCCAGCGAGGCAGCCAATGGGCGCGCGAGCTGTTTCGCCCTTGTCTGCTTGCTGCTGCAAAAGCGTTTTGCATGATTAAAAAAATTAAGGATAATTTTTGGCTTCAATATCTCGAGGAAAGAGTGTTTCCCCATAGCGTAAGATATTACGCAGTACGAGAGATACTCTCGTAAGAGAACCACTCATATAGTCAAATATTTGTATATAGGGTATAACAAATCCCCATTAGAATGAACTGAAATAGAAAAAAGTGATTATAATCAAAGGCCAAAAGGTCAAGGGCAATGGTGTCTATTCATCATACAGCAGGTCTTCATAATCGATCTCTTGCTCCTCGTCTTCTTCACCATCTCCATCCATCTCCTCGACTGTTTCCTCCAGCAAGTCAGTGAGTGAGGTGGGGAGGATAGGTCCACAAGACCACACTGGTTTCAGGGTACCCTCTTCTGTCTTTTCCCAGCCTTGGCCAGGATCATGGGGCTTGGGACACCAGCATATTGGTGTGGCTGCTCTCTAGATGGCCAGATGGTGGTTGACACAATTGATGTGTGGGAGCTGGGACAGATCCACCTTGGATCTGGTGGTAAGCTTCTCATACTCTCCAGACATGAAGAAAATGTCTGTGTCTGGAGTCCTGGACACAGCCACCTTGTGCCCCAGTTGAGCGGCATACAGCAGGTACAGAACAACCGGGGTGTCAGTCTCTTCCTGGGTTGACTCCAGCTGAGGTATCTCACATGTGGTCACCTGAAACAAGTTATTGAGTAACGGTGTGATAGTATATAGACCGGCAGAGGGTGTATACACACTTGGACACCGCTGATGCAGGATCACATTCTGTGAGGATCACATTTTTTGACTTTTCGAGCGCCTTTAATACCATTCAGCCTGGACTGCTAGGGGAGAAGATGGGAAGGATGAAGGTGGCTCCATCACTGGTCCTGTGGTGTTTGGACTATTTATCCCTCAGACCACAGTATGTATGCCTGCAGAACAGTGTCTCAAGCACTGTTCTTAGCAGCACAGCTGGCTCCGTTCCTGTTTACCATCTACACAGCGGATTTCAATACAACACCGACAGATGCTTCTTGCAGAAATTCTCAGATGACACTGCAGTTTTCTGCCTTATAAGAGGACGTGATGAGGAGGAGTACAGGAGGAACACTCAACAACTTTGTGCAATGGAGTGCAAACAATCATCTCCATTTGAATACCACAAAAACCAAGGAGATGGTTGTGGACTTCAGGAGGGGGAGGAGGAGGATCCAACCAACACCTATTACCATCGGGGGCACTGAGGTGGAGCTGGTGATCAATCACAAGTACCTTGGTGTGCAGCTTGACAGTAAGCTGGACTGGAAGAGCCATATGGAGGTGGTGTACCACAAGGGGCAAAGCCGACTTTATTTTTTAAGGAGGCTAAGGTCGTTTGTGTCATGAGGTAAGAGAGCCAGACAACAGGTGCGGAGAAATAGTATTATTTAATGAGAGCTTGCCAGGAGATCGATGAACACAAATATTCTCAATAAGAACTTAGGGTCTCTTGAAGAAGGAAAACTTTCAAATAAAAGTCTCTGCTTGAAGTAACAACTTCAATAGCAAACAGTCTAGTAGATGGTATTAAGATGAGTACTCTCGTCAAGTGAGTAGAGGCGCTGGCTGAAGGCGCTCGAGGGAGACTAGAGGCATGCGGCGATTCTCCGGCTCAGATCAAAAGGCTCCTTTGAAACAATCAGCTCTCCGACACGAAAGGACTAAGACAGGGCAGGAGATAACAATGTTAGATGGCACATAGCACACACAGAAATGCAATACTCAGGCAAAGACAGGAAGAAAGAGAGGGGAGAAATAGAGACGCTAATCAAGAGAAAAGGATTCAGGTGAAAGGAGGCGAGAGCCCTAACTAGTGAACGAGTAACAGCTGAAGGAGAACAGATGAGGATAATGAGGGGGTGTGAGATAACGAGGAAACAGCGTAATGTGAGAGAAATAACCAGGATCATGACAGTTTGATATCTGTCAACCCTTGCTCTGCAGTGTCTATCAAACAGTGTTGGCCAGTGCTCTGTATTTTGCTGTGGCTTGTTGGGGAGACGGCGTCCGCACAGCAGACTACAAAGTGGATAAGCTCATCAAGAAGGCCGACTCGGTGGTCGGGGCTGAACTAGAGATGGTTCAGCAAGTTGCAGAGGCCAGAACATTGAATAAACTAAGATCAATATTGACCAACCCTGCACACCTAATCCACCACCTGAAGGTGATAAACAGCAGCACCTTCAGTCAAAGACTGATGACACCAATGTGCAAGTCGGAGCGGTATACTGTATAGGAAGTCCTTTATACCAGCTGCTATATGACTCTATAATGCACAAAAATAACTTCCCTTGTTTTTTAGATTGTTGTATTTTAACTTAACTTATGGATATGTTCTGAGTGAATGTATGGTGTTGGGTCTGTCTTGAAACTGCTGTAGGGTTTTGAGGGTGAACCAAACACAAATTAATCAAATTAATCTCTCATGGGATTCATTCAAATGTGATTCAGCATTCCGGATCTGAACACCACACTCCAAAGTCACAAGACTGGCTCAAAATTGTCTAGAAAACCCCCCAGAGAAGGCCCCGCAGGCCCCAGAGATAAGCCTAAACAGGAAGAACGTTGTCACTGTTTCATCCTTAAGAAAGACAAATCTGCTCAGAAATGGTGAAACGAGGCCTGACCACCAAGGGGCCTGACCACCTTTGACCTCCCTCAGCATCACCACTGCTGAATAAGACAGGGATGTAAAACAGACCACGCTTTCATGAAACGGGAGAGACTTACACAGACTTTACATATCAAACCCATTAAAACTCACACAGAACAATGCTCAGTGGACTTATAATCAAACATCATAATTCTTGTTGTTCCTACAATTCATGTTTGTATTATGCTTAGATTACATATATAAATCAGGTAATTGTGATATAACTGTATGTATGAATGAAAGAGTATCGTGCTTCCAATCAAAAGAATCGTATGCCCTTAATTCAAAAGATGGCTTGAGTAAAAATCTGTGTAAAATGCTTTGTATGATTATAATAATCTACAATGTTTAAACTGTGGTCTCTTGTTCTCTGCTAAGTGCTGGAACCCAAGCAGATCCCAGATAACGATAAGTAGGAACTAGATCCACCTCCTAAAACGATGCCATTGTCTCATTGGTCAGAATTCTCCAAAAGAGGTTGGACTAACTTTTAAGTTAAAGACGTGAACAAAGGAGTTTGAGCAGTTCAGTTTGTGTTCAGTTTTTGTTGTTCAGTTTTGCAGTTCGGTGTTGAATTAAGTTCGTGCCTCTCTCTAGCACCAGCAAGAGAGTGTTCCTGTTCGTGCTTCTCTCTGAAAATAACAAAGAGCGTGTTCGCACGCTTCTACATCGACCAGACCAAATTAGACCAGCAGACAAATAACCCATCAAGATCGGGTTAAAACAACTCATTCAAGCCATCTAACTCGTCTTACTTTCATTTCTTCCTTTATTTTCTTTTTCGTAAAAGTCTCGGTTCAAAGTTAAGTTTGCTGCAAAGTTCGTTTAAACGTCTCTCCTGCAACGCGCTTCGAACTGTAAAGACTCATTCGCCTGCCAATCACACGTGACCGGCAGTTCAGAAACTTCCATCCAGGCACTTCAAAGACAACCAGCTACATGGACCCGGCCGGGAAACCCCTTTGACGAAGCACCGCAAGAAGGGAATTCCCTAAGCAACGCAAAGACAAGCAAGTACTCCAGACTCTAGCTGAACTGGTGCTTTAAATGTAAATTGAATAACCTGTCTAAGAAACGAAGGTTTAAATTAATACTTGGTGGTTCGTTCAGGTCATGTCTTACAAAGTGCATCTCACTCTGAAAACTCACTCTTTCTCTCTCTTCCTCTGCGCCTTGTATGAATGTGTGTGTGTGATTGTGTTTAGACCTTAGTTTTATGTGTTTAGAATAGTTAATAAAGTCATCCATATATTTGAAAAGATATTTGCCTTGTGTTGTGCTTGCACATGTAATGTCTTGTTCTGTCGATCTAAAGTTACCTTGCTAATACATAGTGTTTCACTATAGATTGGATATTTATATCTGTTGCCAAGGTTATAATTACGGCCCGTTCAAATGAACTCTAAACGAGTCATTTGTTCGGTTCCATAGTGATTCGGTCAAGATTCATTGCAAATCGATGAATCATTCCTTTTGAGCTAAATTGGCCTTTCAGCCCCCTTTAAATACATTTTATGTATATTATTATTGTGTAATTCGTTACACCATATAAGAAGAACGTCATCAATATACCTACCCCACCATACAATCTTATTCACATATTCATTCAAACTCGAATAGACAATGTTTCTTCCCAGAGACCCATAAACAAATTTGAATAATTTGGTGCAAAGCAAGCTCCCATTGCTGTACCTTTTATTTGCTTAAAGAATTTGTTTTGGAATAAGAAAACATTGTAATGGACACTAAGTCCATTCTGTTAGTTTCAAGATAAACTCTGCTGGGGGCATCTGTTCTGGTGGTCTTTTCTCCAAATAATGCATCAATGCCTTTAAACCTTCTTTGTGATCAATGTTTGTATGTAATGACTCAACGTCCATCGTCACTAGAAAGGCAGTGCCGATATTTTTCATTTCTTTGATCTTATTTAACACAAATGTACTGTCTTGGATAAAGGAGGGCAAGTCTATTACAAAATATAATATAAATATAAATTAATATGGAAATCAATAAACTTGGATGTCGGTTCAGTCACTGACCCATTGCCACTTATGATTGGCCTTCCTGGTGGATTCTCCAAGTTCTTGTGTATTTTCGGAAGCATGTAAAAAGAAGCAAGAACTTGACTCACTTGACTCGGTGGAACTTGACTCACTTGACTCGGCGGAACTTGACTCCCTGGACGATGCACTTGACTCACTGGACGATGCACTTAACTCGCTTGACTCACTGGACGATGCATTTGACTCACTGGACTCACTGGACGATGCACTTGACTCACTAGACGCGGAACTTGACTCACTGGACGATGCACTTGACTCACTTGACTCACTGGACGATGCACTTGACTCACTGGACGATGCACTTGACGATGCACTTGACGATGCACTTGACTCGGAACTTGAATCACTTGACTCGGTGCTTGACTCACTTGACTCGGCGCTTGATTCAGCAGGGCTCACGTGAAGTGCGGACTCGGCAGGGCTGACGTGAGTCGCGGACTTGGCTGGGTTCACGTGGAGCGCGGGCTCGACTGGGCAGACGTGAGTCGGGAGCTCGGCGGGGCTGACGTAAGTCGCGGGCTCGGCTGGGCGGACGTGAGTCGCGGGCTCGGCTGGGCGGACGTGAGTCGCGGGCTTGTGGAGCGTGGTCTCGGCAGAGCTGGGGAGAAGCGCAGGCGCGACCAGGCTGACGTGACGCGCAGGCTCTCGAAGCTTCTCCTCCACGCCCACGGTAAACGAAGAGCCGCTCCACAACAGGGCCAGGTCGAAATACCACTCTAAAGACCCGTGTGGGTCAGGTTCGGGCATCTGAGACCGGAGTGGTTCCGATAATCCCCCCCGGAAGAAGATCTTCAAGCACTGGGTGCTCATTTGCGCGAGATGCAACAGTTCGATGAATTCCGCGACGTACTCCTCGATGGTACTGTTCTCTTGACGGAGACGGAGAATCTGGACATCAGGACTCCAGGAAGGCATGGCTGCTGGATCACTTTGCGTTGAGTTCTTCTGTAACGTGGTGCGGTTGAAGCAGAGAGGCGAAGATCCAAATGCAGCACACACTCTTTATTAAACAGACAGGACTCAGGAACAGGATACATGAACGACCGACACTAGCGTTTAACATTTAACAAGAACTCACAAAGACAGGGCAGAAACACAGGGCTTAAATAATCAGGGACATACAGGATAACAAGGGGGCGGAGATAACAAGAAACACCTGGGATAACTAAATGACAAGACAGGGAGCCACTAAACATGACAGGACACAAAACTACATCGTAACAGCATTCTGGGTGCCACCAATAAAAACTTATTCATGTCTCCCATCATGCATTGCTGCATGAATAAATAATGAGCTTATGTTCAGAAGTGATCTGTTTGTCACCATTGCTGAGATTCATACACTAATTCTTGATGTCTGTGTGTGCCAACATAATACATTTTTAAGTTTTTTTTTTGTTTTTGATCATTTGGTTTCAGTGAAAAGGCTAAAATATGATTGTGTAGTGACTGTGACATACATAATTCACCTTTGTGTTAAATGTAGTTCTATACATTGTTGGTGATAAATGCAGTACTTTGTTCTTAGCATTTTTCCTCATAACTGTTCAGGGATCGTGGTCCCTTTAAACGTTCTGAATGGGTGATGACGTAGGACGCTTGTCAGTGCCATTGGTTTGCTGTTAGTTTTTTCATACGAAATAAACGACACACGTATTTGTGTGCTCAAAGTGAGAAGTTGTCTCTTGCAAGTTACTGCAATTTCCACAATACCATACAAGGACAGTGCTGCTATAATTAATGAAGTAAATCTAACTCAGAAGTTGGGCTATATTTGAGTTCAGTGATTCAGGTCAAATGATCATGAAATAATGATTATGTTAAAACACAGCCAACACCATCAGATCACCTTTTCTATATGTTCAGCTGGCTGTTATAACCCACGTACAGCAGTCAAACACAATCTAAAGTTAAAGATTTAAGGGTCATGAGCCCAACTAAAGCAAACACTGATCACCATAATGGTAGCTTAAAATTACGGTTTTCTCCTTCAGTGATTCTGCTTGTTAACATCAGGTGTCTTCAATGATGCTCAATCATCACTCAATTATTCACTTAATTATCTCATTAACTTTAACACTGCTTCAGTGTTACTTTAACACTGCTTCAGTGTTTATATGAGTCCACACTCAGAGTGTTAATTTAACACTGGGGATTTTGCTTTGTATGATGTACAAAGTACATCAGGAATTATGGGAAGTGTTCACGGTTCCGGCTGATCTAAACTACGCAGCCTAATATTGAATTATAGAAGTCTATAGTGTGTTATGTGTATGCTAAGCCAAAGAGATGCGTTTTTAGTCTAGGTTTAAACTGACAGACTGTGTCTGCTTCCCGGAACATGTTAGGAAGATTGTTCCAAAGTTTCGGTGCTAAATAGGAAAAGGATCTACCGCCAGCAGTCGATTTTGATAATCTAGGTATTATCAACTGGCCAGAATTTTGAGATCGCAATAGACGTGCGTTAAGAGCTCGCTCAAGTACTGGGGAGCTAAACCATTTAGTGCTTTACAAGTAATCAGCAATATTTTAAAATTTATATGATGTTTAATAGGCAGCCAATGCAGTGTGGACAGAACCGGGCTAATGTGGTCATACTTCCTGGTTCTGGTAAAAACTCTAGCTGCTGCGTTTTGGACCAGCTGTAGTTTGTTTATTAAGCGGGCAGGGCAACCACCCAGTAGAGCATTACAATAATCTAGCCTCGAGGTCATGAAAGCATGAACTAATTTTTCCGCATTTGTCAGTGAGAGCATATGACATAATTTAGATATATTTTTAAGATGGAAAAATGCGGTTTCTAGGTTATTACGTGTGGAAGTTTTTCAGAATTCAGAATTCAGAATTTAGTAGTAGGAAATTACTGGTCATCCAATTTTTTATATCAGCTATGCATTCCGTTAATTTTGTGAATTGGTAAGTTTCGTTAGGTTTTGAAGAAATATACAGCTGAGTATCATCAGCATAACAGTGAAAGCTAATTCCATGTTTCCTAATGATATCTCCTAATGGTACACTGTAAAGAGATTGCTGTAAATTTTACAGTAACTTACTGGCAGCTGGATGCCAGTAATTTACTGTAAAATGTTTTACAGTATTATTACTGTATTTTCACTTACAATATACTGTACCTTTACTGTATTTTCACTTACAGTATACTGTACCTTTACTGTATTTTCACTTACAGTATAGACCTTATGCACCAGAGAAACGTGGGCACCGTCATTTTTAGAATATTGTCTTTGAACTTCCGGTTTTGCGGTCACTCTGCATATTTCTATGGCATCGCTGTCGAGGAGTAATTAGCTGGTGAAGTGGATTTACTTATTGTAGAGTTAACAGAAGTTATCATGAGCATTGTAATGTTTATCATAAGCATTGTAAAGCAGATGTCTTAACAAATGTCGTCCGGGAATTTTTTTACGAGCAGTTCATTCATCCCTATGCAAGATCGCTGTGAAAATACAGACCGGAAGTCAAAAGACAACAAGCGCAGTGCTGAAAAGGAGCGGGGCTACATAAGGTCTATACTGTACCTTTACTGTATTTTCATTTACAGTATTAGTATTGAGTTTTTTTTTTGTTTTTTTTTTACATGTTTACCCCATCCCCAAAAATTACAACAACTCATGAACATTTGTCCTTAAAATATTCTTTTTAATCGTTGAACATTTTGTTTTTAGAAGTACAAATTACAAATCTTGACCTAAAAAAAAGGCAAAAATCACCAAAGTCCATAGAACTAATCTCCTGGGGACCATTTGTATCTGTAGCATGGCAAAAACGTACACGCACTGAAAACCAAAACAGGCCTTTAAAATAATACATTTTAAGGTCAAAGTTGACAAGCTCTCTGATAAGAAACACTGAGGGGTTCAGGCTGATGCTTTTTTTTGTGTGTGGTTCTTTCCAGATTTCCATCTGCTCTGTGCCTTCAGTGTTTGGTGCCATCAGAGTTGATTCTCAGAATGAACCTGCAAGCACAAAGGGGGAAAAAATACATTAATTTTGAGATCGGTGTTGTCAGAATTTGCCCTAACTCTCAAACTTGATGCTGCATGTACTTTTATGTTGATAAAAGCAAAACATCTGATTCTGAATGCACCTAGAGAGATGGTACATAATTACCTCATAATCCATTACATTTAAATCATTTAAGCTTAATTCTTTCACAATACATTCCTGTGTAGCTTCAACAGTAGAGAAAGATGCAAGAATGCTGAAACAATGAGTTTGATTTCCAGGGAATTGATAACTTAATAATAGGAACACACCACCGTTTTTTGAAATAGGGGTTTTTCACCGTCTCCCCTATATTTAGATAGGTGGGCAAACACATTTTTGTCTGTGAACAAAAATGCTGGGAACTATATTCTCAGAGGGCAAAGCACTGCTACTTCTGTGGAGTGATTTGCTCGCAGCACCAGAGAAGCCCTGTGGTGAGGAGCAGAGTTTGCTCAGAGCTGCGGTAATCACTCCACAGAAATAGCAGTGCTTCGTCTTCTGAGAATATAGTTCCCAGTATTTATATGGTTAAAAGATGGCTGTGTCTCATATGACCTTGTTATTTGTACAAGCTGTGACTATACAAATCACAACATGTAAATAGGAAAATGTTGGTGTTATTTTGTCACTTATTGGGATTAGTATGCTAGCTGGAGCCATTTACATCCAGTCTTTGGGCTAAGCTACTGTAGGCTAGTGGTGGGTGCGTCAGACAGAGTTATGGCACGCACGGAGATGAAAAAATTATGTATGTATCTCACTCTGGGGGATACGGTGAATAAGCTAAAGTCCCCAAAAGTCGAGGGCGGACATGCTATCCGGACATGCTATTCGGCGGGGCTGCCAAACGTGAATAGAGCGTAAAAGTCTTGTCTACCGCGTCTAGTTGGACGCTTGAACATTTTGAATCCATTCTCGTGTCCAAAGCTAAATTGAACGCAATTGAACGCAATCCAAAATTGAACGCAATCCAAAGCTAAATTGAAATTAAACGCGTAAAAAGCAAGTGTTTGAAGCGAAATTGACGCGCGTCCGAGGCGAAATCCGCTTCCTGTAGGAGGGGCAAGTGCTAGACGGTTGTCTGTTTGCAAGATGGCTGATGTTGATTGACTTTTAGAGGTGCGTAATTGCATCTTTACATTGACTTAACATTTAAATCACTCGCACCAGACGTTCTATTCGCGTTTGGTGTGAACGCACCATAAGACAATGCATGCACTGAGACAAAAATATGTTTGCCCAAATATGAGACAGTGGAAAAAACCCTATTTCAAAAAACGGTAGCGTGTTCCTTTAAACTTAAATACAATGTAAGTTGCTTTGGAAAAAAGTGTCTGCCAAATGCATGAATGTAAATGTAATGTAAAAAAATATATTTATTTTGGGTTAGTGCTTCGTCTTCTGAGAATATAGTTCCCAGTATTTATATGGTTAAAAGATGGCTGTGTCTCATATGACCTTGTTATTTGTACAAGCTGTGACTATACAAATCACAACATGTAAATAGGAAAATGTTGGTGTTATTTTGTCACTTATTGGGATTAGTCTGCCAAATGCATGAATGTAAATGTAATGTAAAAAAATATATTTATTTTGGGTTACCTAATTCTGCATTCGACAAAATGGACAGTTAATGCTGAAGAAGTGTCTGAAGAATCATCATCCAGTTACAACAGCTAACATAGTCAGCATCCACTCTCCTGAAACAGACAAAGTCACAGCAGCCTTTTAGTGTTATTATAGTTCACAGAAATAAAATACAATAACAGAACTTATTACTAACAACAACGACATGAGGGGTAAAGATGATGTAAGATCGGATGTTGTATGGTGTTTATAGTTTTTTAATAAATTAAACAACATTTAAAATATTAGTTAGCAAAATTTTGCTATATTTATAATGGTATATTGCTAACCCTTTCCTCCTCCTCCTCCTCCTCCTCCTCTCCTCCTCCTCCTCCTCAAACGTCAACCTGTTCTGTGTATTAGCGGAGAGCGTCAGCAGTAATGTACAGTCCGGAGGGAATGGCTTCTGCAAATTCAAAATAAAGAACAGAAACTGATGGATGATTATTTAAAAGCACTTTAACTCTGCTGCCTGGTAAACCTGTTTTCTCCCCTTCCGTTGGTTTCATCGGCAGTTACATTATATTTTGTTTGCCTGCTAAACTAACGCATACTTTAGCTAATTTAGTTGATGTCATCTTACTCACCTGTAGATGTCATCACCATTAGGACGGCAATCACAAGAAAATACTCCAAAACACACCTTCGACATTGCAGACATGATTCAGGCCACAAACTTGAAAATAAAACAAAAGATGTAATTAACAATGGTGAAATAAAATTATTTCCATTTACCATTTACTCAGCCTCAACTTGTTCATAACCTGTATTCATTTATTGCTTGTGCTGTATACAAAAGAAGATATTTTAAAAAACGTGAGTAACCAAACAAGTTTCTGGTCCCCATTGACATCCATAGTATTTTTATTTATTTATTATAGAAGTCCATGGGGACCAGCAAATGTGTTCTATGTTCAGAAGAAAGAACTTCATGCAGGTTTAGAACAACTTGTGGGCAAGTAAATTATGACAGAATTTCTTTTTGAGGTGCACTATTCCTTTTTCACATTAGCTCACTGTTAACGTTGTTGTGATAAATAGGGGACGGAAGTTCACGGAACATATGTTATTATTATTCTCTGTTTAATAAGTTTACTTCGGCTTATTTAGGTGAAGTTAACCTACCAGTTGATGTTATGACGGCAGGCTCCAACACACACCTCCATCGTTGCAGACTGCAGACATTATACATATCACAAACCTGAAAAAATCAAAGCATACACTTGAAAATCTTGTTTAAAAACCTCACTTAAACAAGGGTTTCGTCTATCTCACTTTACCTCAGTATTTCACCACGAAATGTTAGTTCGTTGCAGTTAACGTTAAGTAGCCTAACCGACGACTCCGCCTGACGGGCTTACGTTAAAGAGGCAGAGATATGCACAAACGTTATTGTTATCGTTTTAACTAACGTTAAACAATATTTCGGATAATATAGGTGAACTTAGCTTACTTTACCAGTTAATATTATCACCGTGATGGAGATCCGGCCGACTGTCAGGGAAAGAAAAGGCACCAAAACCATTCTGACGAAAACAAAAAGACAAATCATGTTAGTTTGCTGTTAACATAAATGAAAACATTTGCAAACGTTTGTTTTACATAAAATAGAAATAATATACTAACCTTTTAGGAGTTACCGGTACATCTTTTGTCCACATTAACTGCCACTTCAACCATACAGTCAAAAAAATTCAAAAGAAATCTCTCTTGCCATTGATCAGTTTTTCGCGGGCAAGTTCACTACTGTAAATTGATTTACAGTAGAGAAGAATTACAGTAGTGGCCATATATTTTCCCATAATCCTTTGCGATTTACAGTAACATACTGTATAAACATTTTACAGTATCTTACAGTACATATTACAGTAAAATACTGTTCAAATTACAGAAACCAGTTACAGTGTAGCATGTACAGAGTGAACAGCAGCGGTCCTAGTACTGAGCCATACTGAACATACTGAACCGTACTGAGCCATACTGAACTTGTGATCGATAAGACATCTCTTCATTTACTGCTACAAACTGAAAACGGTCAGATAAGTATGATTTAAACCATGCTAGTGCAATTCCACTAATGCCAACATAGTTTTCTAGTCTATTTAAAAGAATGTTGTGGTCGATGGTATCAAATGCTACACTAAGATCGAGTGACACTAATAGAGAGATACAACCACGATCAGATGATAAGAGCAAATCATTTGTGACTCTAATGAGAGCAGTCTCAGTACTATGATACGGTCTAAATCCGGACTGAAAATCCTTGCAGATATTATTTCTTTCTAAAAAGGAACACAGTTGTGAGGATACTGCTTTTTCTATAGTATCTTTGACAGAAAAGGCAGATTCGAGATTGACCTGTAATTGACTAATTCTGTAGGATCAAGTTGCGTTTTTTTAACAAGCAGTTTTTTTAAATTGCACTAACTTTTAAAAAGTGCACTGCAATAAGTAACAATAACCAAATAGTGTTTTATTCTGTTGGTTAACAGAATAAGTTGCACTTTGGATCAAAATTGTAATAGTTTTAAAATTGTATCAGTTTTTAAATGTCTGCCAAACAGTTGTATCTCAAAAACATCTGTGCATGCACTTAACATGAACATGTGTCTCTCATGTGCACGGTAATGACGCTGCTTTTCTGCAGCAGATAATCGTGGCATTTGCCTGAAAACAAGTTTACTTTTATAATATTTATTGCAAAGTATTTTATAGTTACTGTACAATTAGAATATTAAATGAACTCCTGACAAACTATAGGAACATGTCATGAATGTCAACTATGTTACTCTTGGTCAACTAAGTTACCTTTGCAGAGTAACATAGGTGACTGGTAACCTAGTTGACATTTTTGCTGTTTTTTAGGGATAAAATCAAAATGGTTGCCATGCCTAGCACAAGACACCACATGGCATTTTACGGAGAGGTTCTTCTGAATATTATATGTACAACTGAGTAAAATTGAAATTCAAAGTTATTTATGAATTCATTGTAGTAACATTGTTGACATATGATAAGTACACATTTGCCCCAAGCACTACTTTAGGTGAAATAACTGAAAATGTGGAGGGAGAACATACCTTGGAGTCTTGTTTTCTCTTCAGGAGTAAAGTGACATCATGTAGAGCAGGTCATGTGATTTGGAAAACACACTCTTCCTTGAGGGGTGTATTTGCTATGGGTAACTTAGATGACAGCGACTTCTCGGACACGTATTCAATTTGTCAATTTCTATTGAAAATGTGACATATTGCCCAAAAACTGTTCACACTGTTCACAATTACCTCAACTTAATGTAACTAATATAATTAAAACTGTTTTTGAATAAGTTTTTAAAATGTTTTTTTAGGTAATGAGATTGTGGTTGTAATTCATTTCGGACGGTTATTTAGTTGACATTTTAGGGATATCTAGTAAATTTTTATAAATAAATGATAATTTCCATAATAATTAACTATGGAATTTGTAAAGACAAGATCATGAAGAACACTGAAGACTTTTAAAATTTTATTTTAAGAAGCATGTTTGCGAGATAAATCTCATGGACATGAAAACTCCCTCAATTATATATTGACCCAACTATATATTTTCCAATAAGTTGGCGAACCGCTAGACCCTATCAGGAATCCGCTTGCCGCCTGCCAAAACAGCAGATCCCTCCGCGGACACAGCAACAACATAAGAGGGAGCGCGAGCGGTAAAGCAATCACTATGTGTGTACGGGTTGAGGGAGAATAAAACGATTCGCGGGACTCCCGCAAACTAGAAATATCTATGAATAAAACATAAAAACTAATACATTTTTATTCATCTGTTGCAGAAAAGCAATAAGAAATTCTATTTCTAACAAAATAGAAACGATTGACTTTGCGTGCAGTCTTAGTTTACGCTTTCATAGGGGACATCACAGCAAAATAACTATATGTAGGGCTAGCACAAGATGGGAATAGTTTTAATAAACCTTGTTTATGTCAGGGTTGCAGTGCAGGTAGCCGAAGACGAGGACAAGGGAGCTTCAATACAGTTGATTTATTTAAACAAACTTAACTTCATGAACATACAGGAACAAAAGCCAGGACTTCAGGGTTAAACACACAACCATACATCGACGACGACCAACAAACACTGAGGGAAAACACAGGGCTTAAATGAACTGAACCAAACAAGATGATTAACTGAAAACAGGTGAAGAAACTGAACACAAACGAGGAGCGGGAAAAACTAACAGGACTAAACCAAAATCACAAAAGACAGGGGAAAACAAGATCACAAAACAGAACTAAACACATCAAAACGTGACAGTACCTCCCCCCTCCCGAAGGCGCGTCCTCGCGCCGTATAACATCCAAAGGGGTGGAAGGGTGGGCGCCCTGGATGCGGACGAGGGTATGGTGCAGGTCCGGGAAGCCTCCAGGGCGGAGCAGGCTGTGGGCGTGGCCACGGCGGAGCAGGCTGTGGGCGTGGCCAGGGCGGAGCAGGCTGTGGGCGTGGCCAGGGCGGAGCAGGCTGTGGGCGTGGCCAGGGCGGAGCAGGCTGTGGTCGTGGCCAGGGCGGAGCAGGCTGTGGGCGTGGCCAGGGCGGAGCAGGCTGTGGGCGTGGCCAGGGCGGAGCAGGCTGTGGGCGTGGCCAGGGCGGAGCTGTCCCTTCGGATGGCCACGGCGGTGAGGACATTTCGGGTGGCCACGGCGGTGAGGACCCTTCGGGTGGCCACGGCGGTGAGGACCCTTCGGGTGGCCACGGCGGTGAGGACCCTTCGGGTGGCCACGGCGGTGAGGACCCTTCGGGTGGCCACGGCGGTGAAGACCCTTCGGGTGGCCACGGCGGTGAAGACCCTTCAGGCGGCCGTGGTGGTGAAGACCCTTCGGGTGGCCGTGAGGATCTTTTTTCAGACCTCCGTGGGTCTTCGGCCGGCCACGGCGAAGGCGTATAGCCCCCCCCCCCAAAATTTTCTTGGGGAGGACAGGCTCAGGATCGGGAACTGACTTGACATCAATGGGCTCTGGCGCTGGGTCAACGGGTTCTGGCTCTGGGTCAACGGGCTCTGGCTCTGGCTCTGGGTCAACGGGCTCTGGCTCTGGCTCTGGGTCAACGGGCTCTGGCTCTGGCGCTGGGTCAACGGGCTCTGGCTCTGGCGCTGGGTCAACGGGCTCTGGCGCTGGGTCAACGGGCTCTGGCTCTGGCGCTGGGTCAACGGGCTCTGGCGCTGGGTCAACGGGCTCTGGCTCTGGCGCTGGGTCAACGGGCTCTGGCTCTGGCGCTGGGTCAACGGGCTCTGGCGCAGGATCAACGGGCTCTGGCACATCATGGGACTCGGAACTGGACGGGGCCAGCACATAATGGGACTCGGAACTGGACGGGGCCAGCACATCAGGGGACTCGGAACTGGACGGGGCCAGCACATCAGGGGACTCGGAACTGGACGGGGCCAGCACATCAGGGGGCTTTGGGCTGGACTCATGCTCTGGCTGGACGGTCTCTGGCTGGACGGTCTCTGGCTGGACGGTCTCTGGCTGGACGGTCTCTGGCGGAAGAAGCTCAGGAAGGTCGTCAAAAGGGTCAGACTCAGGCTCTGGTGGGTGGATGAAAGGTTCAATGCCAGACGGGAACCTCGGCGATGGCCTTGTGTTGGATGGAATCAGCGGCAGATGGAACTCAGTGTCCGAGAGGGACTGAAGTGGAGAGTGATGCCTGGATTCACCTCGATCACCTCCTCTACTACGGCCTCCACGGGTCCCGCGAAATATGGCCAGACGGGTTCCCACGAAACGCTGACTCATCTTCGTTCTTTTTTAAGGTTGGTCGTTCTGTCAGGGTTGCAGTGCAGGTAGCCGAAGACGAGGACAATGGAGCTTCATTTAAAGTTGATTTATAGTGATGTATCCTCCCGTATCGAGGCTTCGAAGCGTGTGTCGAGTAATCCGGGATAATTTCTGTGAAGCGCGTATCGAGGCTTGTGTCGGTGACGTATGTGGTGACGTTTGAAGCCTCGCGAGCCGCCTGTACCACGTGACTGCTTCAGGAAGTGGTTCGCGGTTTGGCGGTCTATTTGACTATTACTTTTCATTTTGACCCTGTCATTGTATCATAAAGACAGACACCATTTAAACGTTTATACTTTATGTATAAGCATCACAAACATCATGGATTAATTCATTCAATGCTTCAGACACCAAAGCCATAGTGTCATTATCACACTGCACGTTTTACATTTATTGTCCACTTGATGGCACAATAGAGCAAATGAAGCACCATGAAGCTTCGGCACATGAGTGAACCAATTGGATGGAATGCTTCAATGCTTTATGAAGCTTCATCTCGCCATCACTATTGATTTATTTAAACAAACTTAACTTCATGAACATACAGGAACATACAGGAACAAAAGCCAGGACTTCAGGGTTAAACACACAACCATACATCGACAACGACCAACAAACACTGAGGGAAAACACAGGGCTTAAATGAACTGAACCAAACAAGATGATTAACTGAAAACAGGTGAAGAAACTGAACACAAACGAGGAGCGGGAAAAAACTAACAGGACTAAACCAAAATCACAAAAGACAGGGGAAAACAAGATCACAAAACAGAACTAAACACATCAAAACGTGACAGTTTACTTGTTCATTTAATTTATTTTTATTTTAGAGCATTTAAAGTGCTTCTTAATGATATTTTATTTATTACACACTGTTAATTTATTTATTTTTGTAACCCATCAGCCCTCTGTGTCTAAATAAGTAATAAAAGTCTCAGAGTTAAAAAATGTGTAAAACTGTGCGACTTGGTATGACTTGATGACTAAGTTGTGACTTGACTTGACTTGACTTGACAAAGAGTATGACTTGACTTGACCCTTACAACAGAATGACTTGACTTGACTTTGACTTGCAATGTTAAGACTTGGACTTGACTTGAGACTTGCATTTAGTGACTTACTCCCACCTCTGACTCTCTCTAATGCTTTCACCAAAGCGAACACGATGTACATACAGTAAGAGCTTCGTTGTGCAGTAACGTGCGTCATTGATTGGTTGCAACCCATTGATTTCATAACGAGTTGTCCAGATTAACTCGCGCTGTGTGGAAATATTGTTCTTTGATCGCTTTCTGTATATAATTTATTCACAATTTAAATACGTTTTTTTTTCATCCTACTATAAGAAACGATGTGAAGTTGATATTTTATGGCGCTTTTCCACTGCATGGTACGCTCGGTTCGGTTCGGTACGGTTCGATTCGGCGCGGAACGGTTCGCGCTCGGTTGCTTTTCCACTGCAGTTAGTACCCATTCAAAGTGGGTGGGACTGATCGTTACACTGTTTGTAGGTCCGGTGATAGCCGTGTGCGGCTAACTGAGCTAGCTGCTACTTCTTGGAACACTTTTTCATTCTGTTTTGCCCCATCCGCTGGACCCGCTCCTAGGCAACCAACGAGAGGATTGTCTGCACCTCGACCACGATTCAGCCATTTCCTTTTTAAAGTGTTGATCTCTTCTTCTTTTTTTCAAGTAAGTAAAACACAGGTGCTACCGTGTTGGCTGTTGTCTACTGGTTATATGACTCTGTATAGCGTGTTTAGTGTCTCGTGTCGCAAATCCAATGACGCTGGTAGTGACGATTCTGTCTGTCTGACCAATCAGTGATCTGCAGTGTTTCACGTCACATTTTAGTACCGGTACGGTACGCTTGGAACCTCAACAGATCAGGTACCATTTAAAGCGCGCCGAAGCGCACCGTACCGTACCGTACTATGCAGTGGAAAAGCACCACAAGTGAGCCGTACCGAACCGAACCGTACCGTACCATGCAGTGGAAAAGCGCCATTAGTCACTGGTTTGACTTACTTATGCATAAAGAGTATTGAACGATTTTGAGAGAAAGATTACCTGTCTGAACAATTACACATCAGAAAGTGTTGCTTGGTAGCTCAATCCGAGTCCAGCTCTGTCGAGGAAACAGTCGTCGGTGAAATGTTTGGAAATTTCATTGAAAATAAAATTAACCCATTATTTCTTCAGAGGCTGGGATAAAGGAACTAAAAAATACTTTTGTGTTCATGTGTACAACACTGAGCTACTGCCATGCTTCGGCTGCGCGGTTTACGACTGGCATTGAGGGCCGGCCTATGCAAATCTTTGGAGGCGTACATATTAATGATCCTGACTATTGCATCATAGTCGGTATTATGTGGAGATTCGCCTGTTTTTCAGGGGTGTTTTTAAAAACGAGATTTAAATAAGAATGAGAAAACAATGGTGTTTGAAACTCACTGTATGTCATGTACTGAACTCTTGTTATTTAACTATGCCAACATAAATTCAATTTCACATTCTAGGGCACCTTTAATAGCTCTGGAACCAATTGGGAGTCACGTGTATTATGCTATTGTTTGGATTTAAACAAGTAGCTACAAACTTTTTTTTAACATCTCTGGAAAATGTATCTATGATCAATTTCAAATAACATGATGTTGAAATCATTGTGGGAATTTTACTAGTACAAACATGCAATGGACAACAGCCTTTTAAGAAGCCTTATACAAGTAGCCTTCAAACAAGTAAAAGTGAACAACATTAATTTTAGGTATGCTTAGGGATGGGCATCGTTAAGAAATTATCGATATCGATGCCATTGTCGAGTCTGCTTATCGATGCGATTCCTTATCGATTCCCATATCGATTCCTGTACCATTTGCTGAACACTTACAGTGTGGCTTTGAGAGTTGTTGGCTTTGAATGTCTAATTTAAAGTGGTTTTAGAGAATGAAAAACAAGTGTGCAATATTTAGGGCCCTATGAAATCAGTTTTATTTTTTCCCAAATTCCGTTTTCTTTTTTCCCAAAATCGTTTTTTTTCCTTTTTTATTTTTTGGGAATTCATTTTTTTTTACCCTTTACTGTTATTTTAGTAATAAAAAGAGTGTGCTTTTAAAGTTAATGATTAAAATGTATACAAATAAAATAGGAATGACCTTAAATTACAGACATTTAGCCTTTTCAGGACAAAAACTGCATGATGCCACTTGACACTGCACTCTTCAAGTAACAACAAAATATGTTTATGAGCTTTAAACTGTCCAGTAAAATAAATTATATTAGTTTATATAAGTTTAAATAAAAGTCACACTCTGTCTCTCTCTTGCCCAGTCACTCGCGGAGTTCGCTTCGCTTTTGTCCAGTCTGGCGCCTCATAGACAGACGCTGTGTGTGTGTGTGTGTGTGTGTGTGTGTGTGTGTGTGTGTGTGTGTGTGTGTGTGTGTGTGTGTGTGTGTGTGTGTGTGTGTGTGTGTGTGTGTGTGAGAGAGAGAGAGAGACGCGTGAGTGATAGAGAGACGGAGGGAGAGCGGGGAAAGGAAATACAACGGAAAGAATACGCTGCGTGTTTTAAATAGCATAAAAAAAAATTAACGAAACTCAATATATGTGGCGGCCGGAGCTGATTTTGGCCATGTCCACACTAATACGTTTTCGTTTGAAAACGTATATTTTTCTCTCCGTTTTGGCCTTCCGTCCACACTGAAACGGAGTTTTAAGTCAACGAAAACGTAGCTTTTGGAAAACGCTCTCCAAAGTGGATAAATTTGAAAACGCCGTTTTCGTGTTGTAGTGTGGACTGTGAAGCGGAGGTATTTGAAAACGATGACGTAAGTTTAGTCATGTGATCCATGTTGTACCAATAGATGTTTACCTGATGTTTACCGGTATTGTGCCTGTTATGTGCTATTCACTTTCACACTGTTGCTAAAATTTGTTACTTTGCACACTCTTCATATCACAGTACTGCAAAGATGACAGAAAATGTACTCACATTTGCTGTCCTGCGGCAATACAGGAGAGCAGTCGCGTTTTAGACCAAACATATGGTGACTGAGTGCGACCTGGACGTATCAGTGAATGGTGAGATATTTTGCTAAATAAAATTATCATGTTAGAAGAATTGCGCGATACCTTTATTATTTATTTTTCCATCTGTATCATATCAGTGAGCTTTTGTGAGGTTTCACGCATGCGCAGTAAGGTGAATTTATAAGTTTCTCATCCACACTGAAACGTCTGAAAACGCCTGAAAATGCTAGTGTGGACGGAGAGCGTTTTTAAACAAAAAACTCCGTTTTCAAATGTATCCGGATTAATGTGGACGTAGCCTTTGTGGCCGCGAATTAGTGTGTGTGGGAAACACTGCATAAAAGTCACGTGAGAACTGCTCGGCTCGGTACTGAGGGCTTATAGCGTCGAGTTTCTTAACTTTTTCGCCGACGAAAGCAGAGCCGTGGAGAGCCGCTTCGCCATGCTTTCATTGTTTTGATGCCGTCATTGGAGCTGTAGATGTAGCCCAGATTTGCTTCCCCCGGTCTGCATTTAAAATTAAGCCACACTCTCGATCGTTTAGCCTACGTCTTGGGGGATTTAAAAATCCAGTCGCATACTGACTGTAACGTCATGCCGCGACGCGGGAATGGATGGAACGGAACATTCGGAATCGTTAGTGGAATCGTTCACGTGTGGACGTGTACGATTCCGATGGATCGGAACGTTCGGAACCGGTTCCAAACCGGAACCTGGAACCGATTCCCAAGCCTAGGTATGCTTATTGCAATGTTTAATAATAGTTGACAAATGTTTCTAATACATTATAAGTTAGTACATTGTAAATGTTTGTGTGTGTATATATATATATATATATATATATTTTTTTTTTTTTTTTTGTTTTTTTTGTTTTTTTTTTATGCGCTAAATCTTCACTAAAAGTATGTTTGTGTTTAGCATATTTCTTAAAAATGTAACTAAGCATATTGTTTATACCAAAGTACTTATAATGCACTTTTTAGAAATATATTAAAAGTATGCTTGTGTTTAGCATATTTCTTAAAAGTGTAACTAAGCATATTACTTATACCAAAGTACTTATAATGCACTTTTTAGAAATATATTAAAAGTATGCTTGTGTTTAGCATATTTCTTAAAAGTGTAACAAAGCATATATTTTTAACCAATGTACTTATAGTGCACCTTTTAGAAATATGCTAAAAGTATGCTTTTTTTCAATATACTTTTAGAAAATATACTAAAGTACAATTATTTTAAAGTGTGTTAAAAGTTGTATTGTAAAAAAAAAGGTAAAAAGCATGATGCTAATATACTTTTAATATATTTCAAGATAGTACATTTTTGTTAGTATATTTGCAATGTACTATTGAAAAATGGAGTATATTTCAAATACAGTAAAGTATACTTTTTTTCCACCTGGGGTTCCTCTAAATATGACTTAATTTTGCACTTTCCTGCAGTTCATGTGTTGTGGAAATTTTAATATTGGCTGATTAATGAATATTGCTGAATACAGGGATACATTTAGGAATACAAAACGGAGAGCTTTTTGTGTTCCTGGTGTTATATTTGTGATGTTAACCTGTTCTGTAAGGAAGATAGCAGCTGAGGGTGGGGGACAGGACATGAAAGAAAAACACAGGAGAATACAGGGGGTCGTTAAAATGACCTTTTGTCTCCTCAGAAAACAAGAAACAATTTGGTTTGTCCTAGGGGTAGAAACCGGCCCAAACAAGAAGAACAGAGATTGCTACTAGGGAGGGGTCTTACGATGTCAAAGAAGTGTATAAATGCTTTGTATTTTGTGAGATGATCAGGTTCTCCTTTGCAGAGCTAGGTAGCTGTGGCTCTGGAAAGGGGTCCTCAAATAAATAAACCTTTTCACTTTAAAACAATTTTGCCTAATGAAAGTTTGTTATACCCATTGATGCTGTTTTTTATTAATCCTAAAAAAATGCTAATACTGTAGGAGCTATTTTAAGTTTAGTTTAATTGTTGTGCTATTGGAGCACTGGTATGTTTTGTTGGATTTAGGATCCTTTATTTTGTAGGGACTTTTATTTTGACAGTTGGTGAGAATGTTTGAATATAAAGATGGCCGCCTCTCACCTTTTCAAACACAAGAAAAGGAACACGGAAGCTGTTGGAACGTATGAGCATACAGTTCTTTACTTTGCTATCAAAACACATTGAAACGCTCTTGAATCACTATTGAACACTACTTGGACATTAGTTTTGACATTAGATTGTGCCTTTTAACCACCATTCTTCAATCACCTACCAATCGTTTGTTGGATTACTGGAGTGCATGCTTTGTCTGCTACTAACAACCTACTTACCTGCCTGCTGCCTGCCTTGCTCTGCTTACCAACCTATTCACCTACCTGCTGGAATTCCATCTCATCCACCGCAAAAAAAGGTACAATTCAAGTTTCTCTGCATTTGATAGCTTGTCAAAGAAGTTAGGCAATACGTCCCAGCTAAGAGTGGTCCGCCAACACATTAGTAAAGAACTTTGCAATCGTTTACGCTACTTCAAAATCGAATTGTTTGGAACCTATGGAAGCATTTGTTTGACTGTTATTGAAGCGTAAAAGTTTTGGATCTTTTGAGAATTCACCTTTTCAAGTTCACTATTGGAGTGCATTTTTTTTTTTTGTTGTTCATGCACATTTAAGCTGAAATGAAGCCAGATGAGAATGAACTGAGTTGAAGATAACTGTGCTGTTTAATTTTTTGAAAATAAAAGAGAATATTTCATTTTTGTTGTGGTTCTCAAACAATCTAAAATATGGCTGATGGCAAAATTAAAGAGCTTTGCGCAACGCGCAGAGGAAACCGTTGACACAGGCATTGAACAGCTCCATGTGGCACTGGACGAATTTAAAGATGTGGATCAATCTGTGCAAGTGCTGCATGAGGAAGAGGAAAAGAAAAGTGACAATGATGATTGGTACCAACCAAAGATGCAAACTTTTGAAACGTTTTTTGAGGTAGAAATGTGGAAGAGTGCTCAAAGCTATGAACCCCAAACTGTGGTGTCTCATCTGGACAGTATATCCATTATGGCAGCACGTGCCAGTAAAGTAAAATCTTCACGTTCTGGTGGCAGTGTTGCCTCAAAATCTTCGTCAGTGTCTTCCGCACGTTTAAAAGCCGAAGCTGAAAAGGCAGCTTTATTGCAACGTGCTGAAGGACTGAAGAAAAAACAAGCCTTGGAAATGGAAAGAATTAAAGTGCAAAATGCAATGGAAAGAGTTGAACTTGAAACAGAGTTGGCTGCAGCTAATGCAAAGGTGCAAGTGTTACAGAGCATTGATGCTGAATCTATGAACTCTAGACTGAAATCGACAGAAGTTTCAGAATTGCCAGGAGATGGCATGAATGCGTATCTGGAGAGCAAATATGACAGAATTAAGGAGCATGTTTATCCAGAAGCCTCACCAGTGGAATATACCAGAATCTCTGCTGTTCCCAAAACACCATTGCAAAAGGTTCTAACACGGGATACAAGACCGCGGAGGTCACAAAGGCCTGTCCAGACCTTACAACAGAATCCGACCAGTCAAGCAGCTGCAGGCGCTTCCTTTCCACATGCGCCTTTAAGCTCAGATACCAGCAACCTGGCTGCTGTTGCTGATCTTATTGCACAGCAACATAAAATGAATTTACTTCCAACTAAGCACCTACCCATGTTTAACGGTGAACCTCTGAACTTCAGACCATTTATGCAGGCATTCAAACACTGTATTGAGAAAAACACCAGCAATAGCCAAGACAGACTGTATTACCTTGAACAATACACCTCTGGACAACCTAAGGAGCTGGTCAGAAGTTGTCTTCATGTGGATGCAGATAGAGGGTATGCAGAGGCAAAACGCCTATTGGAACTTCATTTTGGAGATGAATTTAAAATTACTAATGCTTATATGGATAAAGCCTTAAATTGGAATAATATCCCATCAGACAATGGAGAAGCTCTGTACAGTTATGCTCTTTTCCTCCGTGGATGATGTAATGTAATGCGTACCTTAAGGTACATGGATGAGCTGAACCTTCCATTAAACATGAGGCTTCTAATCTCCAAGGTGCCGTACAAAGTGAAAGAAAAATGGAGATCACATGCTTTTGACATCATGGAACGAACAGGAGCAAGAGCCGAGTTTGTCGATCTTGTCGTCTTCCTGGAAAAGCTGGCCAGGATTTTACAATACCCAGTTTTTGGTAACCTACAAGACGGCTCCTCAAACAGAAGGTCACCAAAAACAGCTGCTAACAGTAGCAAGCCAATGAGTTCCATGCAGAAGAGCAGAGGGAGCAGTTTCGCCACACCAATAGCAGTTGCACCAAAGAACAACACAGAGAGCACAATGCAAGTATCCGATGCGCACAAAAACAGCTCATCAAAACTCTGTCCTGCCTGTAATGGTGAACATGAGATTACGTCATGTCAAGAGCTAATGCAGAAGTCTCACAACGCACGAGTTGAGCTGCTCAAGAGCAAAGGTGTCTGCTTTGGTTGTCTTGCTAAAGGACACATGAGTAAGACCTGCAAAAGAAGACAAACCTGTTCAATTTGTTCAAAATTACATCCCACTATCTTGCATATACCTCAAAATGTAACGGGAGAACAGAGCAATGCAGGTCCTTCAGACAAAAAGGCAGTGAGCAGCTGGTTGGTTTCACTGAAACCAGAGGCACTTGAGTGTAGTGATAAACATTGTACACTTGCAATAATACCAGTTCAAGTCAAACTGAGTAATTCAAATCATGTAGTTCAGACATACGCTTTCCTTGACCCAGGGAGTTCTGCAACATTTTCCACAGAACAACTTAGGAGGGACTTGAATGCTAATGGGAAACCTCAACAAATACTTCTGCGCACTATGGGGCAAAAGAAATCTGTTAACAACCTGGTAGTCAAGGGCCTGGAAGTGTGTAGCCAGGAAGGAAAGGAATTCATAAAGTTACCTGAAGTGTACACTCAGCAGGAAATTCCAGTCAACAGAGAACATATCCCCAGACGAGAAGACATTCGAAAATGGCCTTATCTTCAAGATATTGATGTTCCCAACATTAATGCTGGGATTGACCTTATGATTGGGGTTAATGCACCCAAATTGATGGAACCTTGGAGAATTATCAATAGCCAGGGTAATGGACCCTTTGCTGTTAAAACACTGCTAGGTTGGGTGGTGAATGGACTTCTCCATACTGAGAATGCATGCATCAACAAGCAAGGTCAGAAATATGTTCATGCACATCGGATTTCTGTTGATAGCCTGAGTGAACTTTTGATTCAGCAATACAACCATGAATTCCCAGAAATTAGTTTTGAGGAAAAGAAACAAATGTCGGTGGAAGACCACAAATTCATGCAGATAATGGACAGCTCTGTTGAAATAGTGGCTGGACATTATCAATTGCCTTTGCCATTCAAGAAGGATAATCCTATGATGCCAAACAACCGTCACATGGCAGAGCAATGAGCATTGTCTTTAAAAAGAAAGTTTCAAAGGAATAGTGACTTTCATAATGAGTATAGTGCATTTATGAAAACGGTCCTATCATGCGGACATGCTGAACTTGTACTTCAAGACCAGTTGATGCAGGAAAATGGAAAAGTGTGGTACATTCCACACCATGGTGTGTTTCACCCAAAGAAGGGGAGCTTGCGTGTGGTATTTGACTGCTCTGCAGCTTATCAGGGTGCTTCACTGAACACTGAACTCATTCAAGGTCCCAATCTTACAAACAGCTTAATTGGGGTCTTAGTCCGTTTTCGTCTTGGCAACATCGCAATCATGGCTGATGTGGAGAAAATGTACTATCAAGTAAAGGTCCCATCTCTTCATGTGAACTTCTTGCGCTTCCTTTGGTGGCCAAATAGGGAACGTTAGTCAGCCACTGAATGAGTACAGGATGATTGTACATCTTTTTGGCGCAACATCATCAGCTAGCTGTGCAAGTTACGCTTTAAGGAGGACAGCTGAGGATAACAAGGGGTGTTTCTCAGCTAATGCAACTAGCACAGTCAAGAACAACTTCTATGTGGATGATTTGTTGAAAGCGGTGGACACAGAGGGCCATGCCATTAGACTTTGTAAAGAGCTGAAATTACTCTGTGCAACTGGAGGCTTTAAGTTGACCAAATGGATTAGTAACAATAGAGCTGTCTTGGTCTCCATTCCAGAGGCTGAGCGGGCCAAGGACATAAAGAATCTCGACCTTGACATAGAAGATTTGCCAGTTGAAAGAGCACTTGGGGTGCAATGGGATGGCAAGGAAGACGCTTTCACATACCAGGTGACCATAAAGGAGCGTCCATGCACCAGACGTGGGATTCTGTCTATGGTCAGTTCTATATATGACCCACTTGGATTTCTTGCACCTCTCACCTTTCCGGCAAAACACATCTTGCAAGAGTTATGCAAGCAGAACATTGGATGGGATGAAGAATTGCCAGAGGTACACGCACAAGCCTGGAAGCAATGGTGGCAAGATCTTCCAAGAGTAAGGGAGTTCAAGGTCAACCGATGTCTTGTACCAAACAACTTTGGAGATGTCAAAACAGCACAGATGCACCACTTCTGTGATGGGAGTGACCTTGGGTATGGAACAGTTACCTATCTTCGGCTGACTAGCAGCAACAAGGTCCACGTCACCTTTATAATGGAAAAGGCCTGAGTTGCTCCCTTAAAACTGATGACCACACCACAAATGGAGCTCACTGCTGCAGTTTTGGCTGTACGAATGGACAAGATGCTATCTGAGGAGTTGCATATGGAATTGGAAAGGTCTCTGTTTTGGACAGATAGCATGACTGTTCTAAGGTACATCCGGAATGAAAGCAGAAGATTCCTAACCTTCGTGGCAAACCGTGTTAATGTCATCAGAAGTGCGACAGATGTCTCCCAATGGAAGTATATAGGCACAAAACTCAATCCCGCTGATTACGCCTTCCGGGGACTACATGTCAACACATTCTTGAAAAGAACAACATGGATCAATGGCCCAGACTTTCTGAAGGAACCATCTCATTGCTGGCCAAAGCATCCATCTGAACCCATTCTCTTTCAAGATGACCCTGAATTAAGAAAAGGAGTTGTCACTGTCAATGTTGCTGTGAAGGAAAGCTGTGACGCCACTACTTACCTCATGAATTATTTCTCAACTTGGATGAAGCTCAAGAAAGCTGTGGCATGGTTCCTGAGGTTCAAGTCTGTTCTGTTGAAATTACTTAAGAATGGCAAGAAAGATCTGTCAAGACATATCATGACCACAAGAAAAGGAAAACATGAAAAGACAGGTCCATATGCTCTATCAATAAGTGATCTAGAGGATGCTGAAGTCGCAATCTTACAGTTTTGCCAAAGACAGGGATTCCCACAATAAATAGCCTGTTTGCAGAAAGGCATGCAAAATATAAACAGAAACAGCTCCATCTACAGGTTAGATCCTCTTCTGGACAATGGCATCTTAAGGGTTGGTGGGCGTCTGAGTAAAATGGCAATGCCCACTGAGCAGAAACACCCTGCTCTTCTCCCTAAGGACCATCATGTTTCCAAACTCTTACTTCAGCACATCCATCAAGAAGTTGGACACAGTGGAAGAAATTTCATGCTCTTCAAACTCAGACAAAGATATTGGATTCCTTGCGCCAACACCCTGGCCAGAAAGGTAGTTTATGAGTGCACCAGGTGCAGAAGAGTCAAGTTAAGTGCAGGTGAACAGAAAATGGCAGACTTGCCAGTTGACAGGTTGACCCCTGACCTTCTGAACAAACTTTGTTGCAACTGAAAAGGAATTAAAAGAGTCCTTGAAATCTTGGAACATGCAACAAATTGAAAAAAGTCTGCTCCAAAAGGGGGTAAAATGGACATTTAACCCTCCCCATGGTGCCCATTATGGAGGGAAATGGGAGAGGTTGATTCTAGGGTGACCACCCGTCCCGCTTTGCGTTGTACCGCACAGCATTTTCACCCCTTGTCCCGCACGTCGCATATTGAGAAAATGTCCCGCATTTTTATCAGTCTGTTGGTTTTTAATTATCATATTAAGAAAACATGCGTTCGTTCTTTTGCCTTTTTAAAGAACACATTTTATTTACTCTTTTTGCGGCATAGTTTTTCACCTTGTTTCATGTTATGTTACATTGTGATGTAATGGTCTTTTCTAGAAGGGACTAAAGAACAAAGTATTTTTTTATCAGCTGAAAGGCAGAATACAAATGTTTTTATTAAGTTAGATAGACATTATATAACCATTTCAGGTTATGTTTTAATGTTGGTAACATGTCCCACATTGTCCCACACAAACTTATAATTGTCCCACATTTGGGTTTTTTGATGGTGGTCACACTAGTTGATTCGCATGGTCAAAACGACATTACGGTCAGTCACCAGCCAGCAGTGTCTGGATGATGAAGGCCTTCAGACAGTAATGTGTGAGGTTGAGGCCATTCTCAATAGCCGTCCACTCACGACTGTTTCTGATAACCCAAATGACTTGGAGCCATTAACGCCTAATCATATTCTGCAACTTAAGGTGCAGCCTGTTCTACCTCCAGGTTTGTTTGTGAAAGAAGATCTTTACACCAGGCATCGTTGGAGACAGGTCCAGTACATTGCGGACTTATAGCAAACACGGCAAAAATGGTCTCGTGTCAGACGCAACATCTGTCCAGGAGACGTTGTGCTAGTAGCCGATAGCGCAGCGCCAAGAGGATCATGGATGCTGGCTAGAATCACTGAAGCCTTCCCTGACTCCAAAGGCTTGGTCCGCAGCGTACGGCTTCAAACTAAAACAAGCCAGCTTGAAAGACCTATCAGTAAGATCTGCTTGCTAGTGAGAGTGCAAGTGAGACTTGAACGAACTTGCGCACGTGCACACATTATCATACAGATGCATACACTGAATCTTTGCACTCATTTATTCTTGTAAATAATGCATAATGAGTTTAAGGAAATAATATATAGCTCCTTGGAAAATTACATTTAGTTAGTTATAGCTTGCCTTCTGCAATAGCTATAAGGGGCCGGCTATGTAGGAGCTATTTTGAAATTAGTTTAATCTAAATCGTTGTCAGTGTTGGGCAGTAGCGTCGCTACAAGTAGTGACGCTACTAGTTTAACTACATTTCTCAGTAGCGTGTTGGTAGCGTCGCTGGTAGCTCTTTTTTTTATTAAGTAGTGCGGTAGCGTCCACACAAGCTAACAGTTACATTTTCCCAAGCATTTCTAAAGCTCAAGCTCAAATCGGAAATACAACTGCTAAGTATCACTGATGCATAAAGACTATTTAAAAAGGAATCATGCATGTTCTGTGTGTCTCTGTGAATGAATGGCTCAGACGCGCCGCGCGCGGATACATTTACCACCGTTTACCACACACACACACACACACACACACACTGAAGCACGCTCGCGATGTTTTCAGCCTATGGACATTAATGCATGCACTTCATATACACAGCCGCTCTGAGAGTCACTTTAGCAGCATTTTAGCTTGATTTGAGAAAAACTATCGTCATATCAATAAAACACAGAGACTCAAAGGTCTACATGGCAACCTGTCAAAATAAAAGGTTGGTTTAACCTTTGAAGAAAGTTTTGCCTAAATCATTAGGCCTACATTTTAAATAAATTGGTCATTACAATTTAAACCATTAAAATCATAGTGCCCTTAAAATGTAATTTATTTAAACATTTTAATAAATTATTGTTCAATTGTATATGTTTCATGATTTCAATTAATTACACATGTTTTTGATTAACATTTTATTTAACCATTACAATGGGAGTCCAGAAAAATGAAAACAAAATATAACTGAATTTGGAATGTGGGAAAAAATAAAACTGATTTCATAGGGCTCTACAAACGTACTCGGTTACTAACGTAACCTCGGTTCTCTCTAGAGAGGGAACGAGTACTGCGTAATATCTTACGCTATGGGGAAACACTCTTTCCTCGAGATATTGAAGCCAAAAATTATCCTTAATTTTTTTAATCATGCAAAACGCTTTTGCAGCAGCAAGCAGACAAGGGCGAAACAGCTCGCGCGCCCATTGGCTGCCTCGCTGGAAAAGCTGCAGCCTATCGAGTGAAGGCACTGCGTGACGTAATGACGAATGAAGACGCTTCGCGCTCATTTCGTCATGTCCCGCTGTATAGGCGTGGTCTCGCCCTGTAAATACCCCTCGATAGCTGTATTTCTCTGATTTTGTACACCGAAGCGAACCAGAGCATAGTTCAAGCACGGCAAGATACGCAGTACTCGTTCCCTCTCTAGAGAGAACCGAGGTTACGTTAGTAACCGAGTACGTTCTCTTACGAGAGTATCTCTCATACTGCGTAATATCTTACGCTATGGGGACCCCATACAAAACGCCGTGCGGACAGGGATCCAACACCAGAGTCCCGGGGCCAAGCCCGGGGCACATCTAGTGCATAATCACCATAACTCACATAGAGTAGAGGAGGAGAGGCTAGAAGCATCACTCCTTCATAAAAGTCCCGTAGGGGTACCGACCCGTAAGGGCAACATAGCCGCATTGGCGGCCGATAAACCCGAAGTTCAGACCGCCAAAAGCTTAGCTTGTAAGGCGGGCACCTCCAGGTTATAGTACTTGATAAATGTCGACGGCGAGGCCCAGCCCGCAGCCGTACAGATATCCTGCAGGGAGACCCCGCTATACCATGCCCACGACGAGGCCACGCCTCTTGTGGAGTGCGCTTTGACACCCAATGGGCACCGCAGGCCCTTGGAAGTGTAAGCCAGCGCTATGGCATCCACTATCCATCTGGATAGGCTCTGTTTTGAGGCGGCGAGTCCCTTAGAACGGCCGCCAAACAAAACGAAAAGCTGCTCGGTCTGCCTGAACTCAGGCGAGCGGGACACATAAGCCCTTAACGCCCTGACAGGGCAAAGGAGACTCGCGTCCCTCTCCTCATCGAGAACCGGAAGGGCTGACAGGGAAATTACCTGGGCCCTAAACGGTGTATTGAGGGATTTCGGCACGTAGCCGTGCCTCGGTTTGAGTACGACCTTTGAGTCGTTAGGCCCAAACTCCAGACAAGACGCGCTTACAGAAAGCGCCTGTAAGTCCCCTACACGCTTCACTGAAGCGAGAGCCAATAGAAACACCGTCTTAAGGGACAGGTGCTTCATGTCCGACAGCTGGATCGGCTCAAACGGGGCGCCTTTCATGGCCTCCAAGACCGTGGAAACGTCCCAAGCCGGGACTGAAGGGGGCCTGGGAGGGTTTAACCTCCGAGCTCCTCGTAGGAAACGCACGACTAAGTCGTTTTTCCCCAGTGACTGGCCAGACACCGGTTTAGCAAACGGTGCTATGGCCGCCACGTAAACTTTGAGCGTGGATGGGGTCCTTCCCTTATCCATCAGCTCCTGAAGGAAGGCAAGCACTTCCTTAACCCCGCAGTCCACAGGTGAAAAGCCACGGGCTCGACACCAAGTAGAGAACACCGACCATTTCGAGGCATAGAGCCGTCTGGTAGACGGAGCTCTAGCCTGCGCGATCGTGTTTAGCACTCCTTCCGGGAGGCTAGCGGGTACCCGTTGATGGCCCATGCGTGCAGGGACCACAGTTCCGGGCGAGGATGCCAAATCGAGCCCTCCGCCTGAGAGAGGAGATCTCTCCTCAACGGTACAGGCCACGGGGCAGTGCTGGCCATCCGCATCAGGACCGGAAACCAAGCCTGGTTCGTCCAGAGCGGAGCTACAAGCAGCACTGGGCATCCATTTTCCCTGATCCGTTCCAACACCTGAGGCAGGAGCGAGACAGGGGGAAAAGCATACAGGGGACCGCTGGGTCAAGCATGGACCAGCGCGTCCCTGCTTTTCGAGAAGAATACTGGGCAGTGAGCGTTCTCGCGGGACGCGAACAGGTCCACCTGCGCTCTGCCAAACGTTTCCCACAGCAGCTGGACCGTCTGCGGATGCAGCGACCATTCTCCTGTCGGGACGTTGTCTCTGGACAGCTTGTCTGGACCCGTATTCAGGTGCCCAGGCACGTGCGCCGCTTTCAGAGAAAGGAGGTTGCGCTGGGCCCAGACCAAGAGGGGTTCCGCCAGCCTGCAAAGGCTTGTGGACCCGATGCCGCCCTGGCGATTTATGTACGCCACCACTGACATGTTGTCCGACCGGACCAATACGTGGTGGCCTATTATCTGGGGACAGAAGCGCCTTAGCGCTTTGTCGACTGCCATTAATTCCAAGCAGTTTATGTGAAGGAGCTTCTCCCGTACTGACCATAGGCCAGCTAGTGGTCTGCCCTCGAGCAGCGCTCCCCGCCCCGATGTGGAGGCGTCCGTAGACACCACCTTCACACCCGAGGCGATCCCCAGACTCACACCTGACTGATACCAGTCGGTCACTTTTCCACGGTTTCAGAGCTGAAACGCACTGAAGGTCGACCCTGAGGCGAAATAGACCCGCGGTCCACGCCCTGGGGGAACTCGTGCTTTTAGCCATAGCTGCAGTGGGCACATGCGGAGCAGGCCCAACTGGAGTACGGAGGCTGCTGAGGCCATCAGACCCAGCATTTTATGAAACCTTCTGAGCGGGACTATAGAGCCGTGGCGGAAGGATCTCGCGACGTGCTGAATATTCAATCCGCGCTCCGGTGACAGGCGTGCTGTCATGGATAGCGAGTCCAACACTGTTCCCAGAAGGAAATTCTCCGACTGGGGAGCAGTGAGCTTTTCGCCCAATTGACTGTAAGGCCCAGCTCCTCGAGGTGCTCGAGTAATGCGGCCCTGTGTTCTATGAGCTCCGTTCGTGAACGAGCTAGAATCAGCCAATCGTCCAAGTAGTTCAAAACTCGCATGCCCCGAAGTCTCAGGGGGGCGAGGGCCGCGTCCATGCACTACGTGAACGTACGGGGTGCTATGGACAGGCCGAACGGCAGGACTGTGTATTGATATGCCTGGCCCTCGAAGGCGAATCTCAAGAATCGCCTGTGATGGGACGCTATTTGTATTTGAAAATAGGCGTCCTTCAGATCTGTTGACATGAACCAGTCTCCTTGGCGCACTTGCGCGAGGATTTTCCTGGTCGTAAGCATTCTGAACTGGCGCTTCCCGAGCGTTCTGTTCAGCAGTCGCAGATCTAGAATGGGTCTGAGCCCACCATCTTTTTTCAGTACCAGAAAATATCTGCTGTATAAGCCCCCTTCGCCCTGAGATAGAGGTTCTATAGTCCCTTTTCTCAGTAGTTTCGCTATCTCGGCTCGAAGTAGATGAAACACTTCGCTATACACCGTAGTTTCGACTCGCGCCGTATAACGGCGGGGCGTCGAGCGAACTGTAGCGAACAGCCTCTCGTTATAGTGTTCAACACCCATTCTGATACCCCGGGAAGCCTTGACCACGCATCTGCGTGAATAGCTAGGGGTAGAATGAAATCTGGGCTCTGGCCGCGGCAGGACGGCGGCTCGAGAGCCCCTGTGTACTGGGAACACAGCACCGTGTTTACAGCGCTCGAGGCGGGGGGCGCGCTGATCACAGCGGGCAGCCTGGCCGCGCTCAGCTTCTCTATGGCGGGACGCGCAGAGAGCGAGCGGGGCGAATCCTGTGGGATTCGGCGCGTGTGAGGGAATGTGGGCACATTTACTAATGCGGCACATTTACTACACTGAGAATACTGTCAGCTCGCGCGACTAAATCACTGCTGTGTATACAGCGTGCGAGGCGCGCGCTGATCAAAGCCGGCAGCCTGGCCGCGCTCAGCTTCTCTGTGACGGGTTGTGCAGAGAAGACGAGCGGGGGTGAATCCCGTGAGATTCGGAGTGTCTGTGAGAAATGCGGGCGCGAGACAGCGGGCACATTTTCTGCACGGAGAATACTCGGCTCGCGCCGACTGAATCAACGCTGTGTTCACAGCGTGCGAGGTGCGCGCTAATCACAGCGGGCAGGCGCGCGCTGATCAAAGCCGGCAGCCTGGCCGCGCTCAGCTTCTCTGTGACAGGTTGTGCAGAGAAGACGAGCGGGGGTGAATCCCGTGAGATTCGGAGTGTCTGTGAGAAATGCGGGCGCGAGACAGCGGGCACATTTTCCGCACGGAGAATACTCGGCTCGCGCCGACTGAATCAACGCTGTGTTCACAGCGTGCGAGGTGCGCGCTAATCACAGCGGGCAGCCTGGCCGCGCTCAGCTTTTCTGTGACGGGTTGTGCATAGAAAGCGAGCGGGGGTGAATCCCGTGGGATTCGGCGTGTCAGTGAGGAAATGCGGAACAGCGGGCACATTTACTGCACTGAGAACACTGTCGGCTCGCGCCGACTAAATGTGTGTTAGTTTCGTTTTTACAGAAACCAAGGGACACGCATCGTGTAGTGTAAGCGGGCATTGTATGGGCGCGTTCACTACATTTTCTGCACAACCAACATGAGTTGGTTTTATTTGTGCTAGCCCTGCACCGTGGCGGGCTGTGTCTGGGTGTGGGAATGGGCACTGGGACGTGGGCATTCTTACAACACTCGTAACACCATCGGCCGTGGCCGGAACACCAGAAAATGCACTCTTTATTGGATTTATCTGGGTAGCCATAGAAACGGCTTTTGTGCGCAGGCAAGCGGGCTGAGACACCGGCTGCTTCACTGCGAAATACACTGGGACAGTCACAACGCATGGAACTGAAGAGCGAGAAGTTTTGGTGGAAATCCGGCCGCAGCGGGATCTGAACACCGTCACTTTCCTAGAGAGACTAGGAAGGCCTTGAGACCTCGGGCTTTACCTCAATCCTCGGCCGGGGCCCGCGCTGAGGGGGGCGGCGTCCAGCAGAGCGAGAGCGCGGTGTTTGATCTCGGGCCTGGCGGCGCTGCTAGTTAGCCGAAACGACGGCCTTTGCGCGCAGGCAAGCGGGCTGTGGAACCAGCTTGCTCACTGCGAAATACACTGGAACAGTCACATTGCTTGGAACTGAACGAGCGAGAAGTTTTGGTGAAAATCCGGCCGCAGCGGGAACTGAACACCGTCGCTTTCCTAGAGAGACTAGGAAGGCCTTGAGACCTCGGGCTTTATCTCAATCCTCGGCCGGGGCCCGCGCTGAGGGGGGCGGCGTCCAGCAAAGCGAGAACGTCGAGGAACACGGAGCGCTCAGCTTCCGTCATCTCGGATAGCGTTAGCCACAAATGTATCTCACCATTCAGGCCGATGTAATCCACGGCTTGAGAGAGCGGACGCATCGGCTCAGTTTCAATGCCGTCTCCGGTAAGTTTGTCGAGCTCAAGTGCGGACGCGGCGGCAGACGGCGGCCGCTGTCCGTCTGGGAGCGACTCGAGCGAAGCCGGCGAAGCTGGCGGGCGAACCGGCGAGCTTTGGCGGGCTGGAAATAGCTCGGGCGCGCGCAGGGCGCGGCGCTTCTTGCGGCGCGGCATCACGGCGGGCTGGGATGCGGGCTCGGAGAACGAGGCTAGGCGAGTCCGCAGAGTCACCATGGGCAAGCGTTCAATATGATGGCATCCGCCGTCAGCGAGCGCGGTGGCCGCGTGATCCTCACCCAGGCAGGACACGCAGATGACGTGGCGGTCCTCGTCGCTGAGTGGGGCTCGGCAAGAACCACAGGAAAGCATCTTTAAAAAGACGCAGCTCTTTTAGAACAGATAATGGGTGTTGCGTCACGTAAGCAAACACACACACACTTAGCAGAGTAAAAGGATATAGTACGCCGGAAAGCGCAGCAGGTACGGCAGTTGAAGGCGGCTGGGCCAGCGACTTCAGAAGATGGCACGTCCCGCTGAGAAGGCTACAAGTCAACGGCGCGGCTTCTCACTCTGGATCCCGCGATGCGTGAGCTTCGCGTGAAGAATGAAAAATCAGAGAAATACAGCTATCGAGGGGTATTTACAGGGCGAGACCACGCCTATACTGGCGGGACATGACGAAATGAGCGCGAAGCGTCTTCATTCGTCATTACGTCACGCAGTGCCTTCACTCGATAGGCTGCAGCTTTTCCAGCAAGGCAGCCAATGGGCGCGCGAGCTGTTTCGCCCTTGTCTGCTTGCTGCTGCAAAAGCGTTTTGCATGATTAAAAAAATTAAGGATAATTTTTGGCTTCAATATCTCGAGGAAAGAGTGTTTCCCCATAGCGTAAGATATTACGCAGTACGAGAGATAACGTACGAGAGTAAGAGAACCAGCTTTTTGGTGTATTACCATCATCTTCTGCTCCGTATGGTGGGACATCACATACCAATATCAATCCTTGAGCTGACACGTGAGAAATGTACTTAATGAAAAACGATGCACACACTCTTGACACCTGGTTTTGTTATAGTTTTATATAGTTATATGGTTTTATATAGTTATGTAATGTTATGTTTTTTTTTTTTTTTTTTGACAAATTGGTTTGAAACAGTTGTTGAATAAACAATTGAACTGACAAATGATGCCTCTATATTTGATTGACAGTTTTATTGAATACTGAGATAGCATTGACTTGGAATGAAGTTGGTTCAATATAAACATTTTTTTTTTTAAATAGCTTAGATGTAGCAAACTACTTTTGCAATATCGCTGTAGCTTAGCTTGCTACATTTCCCAGGGTGGTAGCTTCAGTGTAGTGAAGCTTCATTTAATGTAGAGTAACTGCTAGCTTAGCTCACTACATTTTCTAAGTAGCTTGCCCAACACTGATCGTTGTGCTATTGGAGCACTGGTATGTTTTGTTGGATTTAGGATCCTTTATTTTGTAGGGACTTTTATTTTGACAGTTGGTGAGAATGTTTGTATATAAAGATGGCCGCCTCTCACCTTTTCAAACACAAGAAAAAGAACAAGGAAGCTGTTGGAACGTATGAGCATACAGTTCTTTACTTTGCTATCAAAACACATTGAAACGCTCTTGAATCAATATTGAACACTACTTGGACATTAGTTTTGACATTAGATTGTGCCTTTTAACCACCATTCTTCAATCACCTACAACTCGTTTGTTGGATTACTGGAGTCCATGCTTTGTCTGCTACTAACAACCTACTTACCTGCCCGCTGCCTGCCTTGCTCTGCTTACCAACCTATTCACCTACCTGCTGGAATTCCGTCTCATCCACCGCAAAAAAGGTACAATTCAAGTTTCTCTGCGTTTGATAGCTTGTCAAAGAAGTTAGGCAATACGTCCCAGCTAAGAGTGGTCTGCCAACACAAATACACATGAAAAATACATTTAAATTAGTTATCAAATTAGTATTATTCGAAGTGATACAGGAATGGCTTAAAGGGATAATTCCCACAGAAATTAAAATGTATTAAATTAAAGTTTTGGGTCATCTACCCCTTTAATTGAATATGTTAGGGTGCACAATGGTGCATGCAGAGAATACATTTCAACATGAATTTCAAGAAAGGTATGTTTTCTCTCAGTCTGATTGCTCCAGATACCCCAATTCACTGTTTTAGGACAGGCTTAATACATAAACTATATTGTCAAGAAAAATTAACAATTCAAGATTTAATAGGATTTATTCAACAGATCTCAATAAGCAAAAGTTATTTTGTTCATAAATGTTTTGAAGAATCTAAAATACAAGAGTGTCACTGCATTATTCCCACATTACTTATTTGTGTAATTTAATAGTTTTTATGTTGTTAAATGTAGAAAGATTTTACATCGTTTCTTTTCTTAAAAAAATTATTTTTTTTATCTTTCTAATAATTGTCAGGTTTACGTTAGATTTAGAGTCACAGATTTTCAATTACTTTAAACCCTGCTGTACATATGTTTGTAAAACTAAACACAAAACACAATCCTCTCAGTACTAGTTTAAAACAACAATCTTCTTAAAATTATGTTCCTGTGATAAAGAAAATGTATCACAATCAAATAATGACCCACTCCAAATGCATTATACAGTATGTGATTTTTATCAGTAGCTTTGAATGTCCGTCAATCTATCATCAGCAGTCTGAACAATCTGTTCAAGTGCCTTTAGTATCAGGACATCAATGTCATCCTTCGTGTCAATCTCTTTACTGTAGTTCTTCACTGGGAAGATGTTTGACAATGGCAAACCAATTTTGGCACTGCACAAATCCATCTGGACAGGAACAGAATGTTAGGTCAGAAAATGACATGTGATTGCTAAAATGAAACATAAAATGAAACAAACTTTGGATGACATCACATACCTTCTCTTTGATCTTCTTGCTAGTGTAGATCTTCCTTAGATCCTTGTTGACCAGTGGACATGCTTCATCCACTTTGGTCATGACAATCACTTGAGGAATCCCTACAGCAAACGCAGAGGCAATGTAAAAGTTTTTTTTCCTCAAAAAAATTAGCACATTTAAGGCAGTTTGTTGTACATCTACATACATGACCCAAATACACTGTCTGGGTCATATAAATAATTAAACAGAAAAGTTGAGCCTTGGAACATGCCCTGTTTGCACTTGGCATTTTTGTATCTGGTTATTTTCTACCTGCTAATTCCTAAACATGGAATTAGCTTTCACTGTTATGCTGATGATACTCAGCTGTATATTTCTTCAAAACCTAACGAAACTTACCAATTCACAAAATTAACGGAATGCATAGTTGATATAAAAAATTAGATGACTAGTAATTTCCTACTACTAAATCCTGAAAAAAAAACAGAGATTCTAATTATTGGACAAACAACTTCCACACATAATAACCTAGAATACTGTCTAACACTTGATGGCTGCTCTGTTAAGTGTTCAGTTAGAAACATGGGTGTGCTGTTTGATACTAATCTTTCATTTGAAAGTCACGTGTCTAGTATATCTGTAAAACCGCATTTTTCCATCTAAAAATATATCTAAATTACGTCATATGCTCTCACTGACAAATGCGGAACAGCTAGTTCATGCGTTCATGACCTCAAGGCTAGATTATTGTAGTGCTCTACTGCACGTTTAATAAACAAACTACAGCTAGTTCAAAACGCAGCAGCCTGAGTTCTTACCAGAACCGAGAAGTATGACCATATTAGCCCGGTTCTGTTAACACTGCATTGGCTGCCTATTAAACATCGAGCTCTTAACGCATTATAGTCCTTCACGTCTATTGTGATCTCAAAGTTCCGGCCAGTTGATAATACCTATATCAAAATCGACTGCTGGCGTAGACCCTTTTCCTATTTAGCAACAAACTTTGGAACAGTCTTCCTAACACTGTCCGGGAAGCAGACACAGTCTGTCAGTTTAAAGCTAGACTAAAAACACATCTCTTTGACCTAGCATTCACATAATACATTATCGACTTCTATGTATAATTCAATATTAGGCTGCATAGATTAGGTCAGCCGGAACTGGGAACACCTCCCTTAAATCCTGATGTACTCGTTACATCATAAGAAGAATGGCATCTACACTAATTTTGGTGTCGTTGTTTATCCCAAGGTTTTCCCGCAGCCTGCCGGATCCAGGCCGTTTCCAGATCTGACGAAAGACCTTCGCCTGGACCCGGTGACAACTAGCCTAAGTGCCAACTAGCCTCTCCCTATGGAGGATCCCTATTCCACTCTACAGATAAAGCATTGTAGAAGTTTTCGGTTCGCGTACCCAAAGTGATAAAATAAAATACAATTTTGCATCAAAATTTATAGACAAGACAAGTAGTTTGTTTAGACATGGTTTGTAGGGAATTACAAACCTGCGCACATATATTCAAACGCACATAACTATAGAATAAATTCTTAATGTGCATGTGAACGTCATCAGCGTCTATCACAGGTTTACGTTTAAAGTCTGTTTAGAGAGAAGGGCATTGTCTTAGCGGCCCCTAATTTAATAACAAATGATAATTTCGACGGAAAGTGAATCAATCAAAACTAACTTTAGCTGGAAAAAACATTATTCAAGAACCACTATAAAACCAAACCAATCTCTGTTACCTTAAAATATGTTTGTCTCTGTAAAGCTGCTTTGAAACAATCTACATTGTTAAAAGCGCTATATAAATGAGGATGACTTGACTACGCATTGAAAAAACACACACAAACCCAACCCACTTTATGCCCAGTGCATGTGATGGAATGTATGTGAACTCATGAAGTGATAAATAATATGATGAAATCATAATTAAACATTCAGGGGATTGCAGATTTACCCTTGTTGCTGATTCTCTTGCGGATGATCTTCAACTTGTCAATAAGTTTATCATCTGTGTTTAATTGGAATGTATCTGCGGCTATGACATAAACCAAGCAGAAAGCCTGATCGGAGAGGTTAGGGTCACTGATGTAATCTTGATCCTTATGAGTGAGTGCCTGCTCCTCATCGAACTAAGATTGGAAATAAGCTAAATATGTTAAACGTCAAACCTGTTGCATGCACACAAACTTTGTTGAAATGTTATTATCACAATATAGGGTTTATTACTTTATAGCCGTCCTTCACATGGCCAAACACAATGTTGATGATGTCCTCTGCTTGTGACCCTTTCATTACTTGAGCTTCTAAGCCCATTATGTCCTTGAAGACGAAGGGCAAATATTTTTTCCCACATTTGGTGGTATATGGTATGAGCTAGTGGAGACCAAAAATATAGAGGCATAAAAATCTGTTAACAATTTCCAAGAAATATTCATATGATTAACTAAAATACGCAATGTAGGTCAACTGGACATTTATAGGTCTTTTAGAAAAAATGCAACTGTATAGGTGACAAATACCTACAGTTTGTGTGAAACTGTGACTGTCACCAGCAGATGAATTCACTGGCGCTCTATTGGAGATCCGTCCTTCAAAGGCACTATTGATGGAGTTAATAAAGCTGGACTTTCCAGCTCCAATTTCTCCAGCAACCAGAATCTTAATGTCCTTTACATCTGGATTACTCGGAGAGAAGTTTTCCAGCTTTTCTTTTAGGGCTTCTTTTTTTCTGTCAAATCAAAACAAAATTTTACAGAACTTCACTTAAACCTTCTGTTATCCCATGATTTTGCCATAATTATGGAAACCATTCCCAGTGGAGCTGGGACTAAATATTTAAACAAAAAAAATTGCTAAAAAAGTTGATGAATCCCTGTGAAACAGCAATAGGAAAAATGTGCTTTGCGTTCAGTCCTTCTCACAGGAATAGAAAGATTCGACACTTCTCCACAAATGCATCTGTCATCTGGATGCTTTACAACCATTGTCAGCCCATAATACAATGCGGATTGCCCCAATCTTAGTCTGGTAATGACCACACTATCCCTCCTTCCTAAACCTATATTTATTGAATTTTTCACTATGTAATGTTGAGTCAGAGGCGTTAAGATCCATTTACAGTAGTTTATTCACAGATGCAATGAAGCAGAGATAGGCAGACATAAACTGTGCAGGTAAAGGGGCAATCCAGAGTTGTGGGCAGAGCTTTTGACATTTCGTCTAAATCTGACGCACATGGCATCCTTTAGCGTCAATATGAGACGCAGATCCCAAGGCGTCATAACCTAACGCTACCCCAGACCTAAACCTACCCATAACAGTGCGTGTTATATTGACGCTAAAGGGTGCCATGTGCGTAAGATTTCGACGAAATGTCATATGGCGTCACCTATATGACGGCAAAGGATGAGAATGCATTGTGCAAGCATACTTGTAAGTATTCTTTAAGTGAACATTACATTATACTTATAGTTTACTTACTATTTATATATTATTTTTGCACTTGCAGTATACTATGTTCAAATGTAGATATTATTTTTTATACTAAATTCCTTTAACTGTACTTTAATTTTAAAAACATTTTATTAGCTTCATGCATCCTTTTTAATCAACACTTCAATGTCGGTAAGTTTCATAAAGAAAGGCAACATTTTAAACAAAAAAGTTGTGAAAATCACATTTTTATCAAAGACTACGCCTTGATCAGATTCAGAACGATGATCAAAACAGACGAGAATCTTCTATCACTTGCTTCATCATCTTCTTTTCCTATGTTTTGATCCGGAGATTCTGCACTTGAAGATGTGTCATAGCGCCCCCTACCGTATAACAGTGAACACATGGATAGCTGGAAAATTCAGTCAATGGTGAGCAAAGAATAAAGTAGAATTAAAGTGAATTCCTATGTGCATTACCAGTGGACTAGCCTACACAAAAATTCAGATACGCAGAATTAGAAACATATCTGTTTTCTATCAATATTCGAATCAATATTTTCAAACAATGTAAGTTTCATAAGACTGTTTATGAATTTTTAAATATATATATATATATTTAATAGTTTACTCGAGAAATACTTAAAAGTATACATGAGTACAAGTACAGGCCAAATATTCTTGGACTTTTCTCTCAGTATATAAGTCAAGTCCACTTAACTGTCATAAGTATATTTCTGAGAAGTATATAAAATGTAGACTGAAAGTATACTTTCTTATATTTAATATTTTTAAAATAAGTATACTAATAGAACACTTGAATAAACTTGTTTTCATAAGGGTTGCCCTATTCTTTCTTCCTTTCATTGCCATTAAAGCTGCAGTTGAGTCTGAGCATATTACTCTTTTAACAGTTCTATTTTCCTCCACCCATCCAAGGGCCAAAATAGCCAAAAGCTCTGTAGTAATGACACATTATCTGAAACTCGTTTTCCATTCTTTATATTTAAGTTTTTCTATTAATTGAGTTCATTGATCCATCTATATATATTTGCAAATACTGTCCAATTACTTTTTAAAGTATTGTTAACTGTGCGTCATGTATTACTGGACTGTGTTTTTCATCGTACAGAAAGAAATCGTATGTGCTCAGAGCTGTTGGAGGCAGGGACATTCCAGAGTCGTGAAATGCACGATCCCCTCTACGCTTTTGAGTCTAAACTTAGGGACTACCAGCAGAGCACAGTCGCAGGATCTTAGGCTTCTGGGCGGAGTGTATGGATGAAGAAGTTCAGATGGATAGGCAGGAGTTATGTAGAGATTTGTATACAAAGAGTAGAATTTTAAAGTCTCTTTTTTTATTTTAAAGGTGAACTGGCAGTCAGTATCTGAGAATAGGCTAGATGTGATCATGTTTACGACACTACCCTCATGCGTTTTGTTCTATCTGAAGACGAGCAATTTGAGACTTGGATATACCGCAATGTAATCTAGTCGAGATGTAACAAACGCATGAACAGCCATTTCTAGAGATTTCGGAATGAGAAAGCCTTTGATTTTAGACATATAGACAAAGTTGAAGCTGGATCCGATTATGGAGGAAATAGCCTATGTTTGTCAAATTTTAAAGTCTGGTCAACAAGGCACCCTTGAGGATTTAAAAACAGACAAGACAGTAGACAACTTTACAAACATTTTATACACTGCTGTTAAAAAGTTTGGGGTCGGTAAGATTTTTTATGTTTTTAAAAGAAGTCTCTTCTGCTCACCAAGGCTGCATTTATTTGATTAAAAATACAAAACAAACCCAGTAATATTGTGAAATATGATTTCAATGTAAACCAGCTGTTTTCTATGTGAATATATAGTAAAGTGTAATTTATTCCTGTGATCAAAGCTGAATTTTCACCAGTCTTCAGTGTCACATGATCCTTCAGAAATCAGAATAATATGATTATTTGATGCTCAAGAAACATTTATGATTATTGTCACAGTTTGTCACAATCTGCTTCTTATTTTTGTGTAAACCGTGATAATTTTTTTCAGGATTCTTTAAAAGTTCAAGAGAAAAGCATTTAATTAAAAAAGATATTTTGCATTATTATAAATGTCTTTAATGTCACTTTTGATCAATTTAATGCATTCTTTCTGAAGAAAAGTATTATTATTTTTTTTTTAAATCATATTGACCCCAAACTTTTGAACAGTAGTGTATATATTAGGCTATTTATAAAGGGTAGCCTAATCTTTTATGTATTTGATGAGTGGAGAAGAGTGTATGCAGCCGTTCTAATGACCAGACATTCACTGGATAAAAACTTCCTAACTTCATTTTTGTTAAAGTGTTAATAATATAATCTCGTAGGCCTATAAAGCCACAATATCAAATTTGATGTTCTGCATTAACTTTTTAATTTTATGTGGTCGGTCAATTTTGATGCAAACATCCAAGAAATTATTATATAAAAAGAAATTATTGAAAAAAAATAAGCATATTCATCATTCATTAGTCTGTTCGAGTATTACTCTTTTAAAAAAAAAAAAAAATCAACTGTTAAATTAACATTAGGCATGGCCAAGCTGAATGAGGGGATTATTGTCAGGTATTGTTACCAAATCACTTATCTGACAAATTCAATGGCAATATTGCCATTAATGATATAAACTTCTGAGGATAAAATGGATAATTTTCTACTTTTTGTCATTTTCACTAGTAAAATGTTGGATACATTTCCATGCTAAAATACAATTATTAATGTTATAATATCACATAAAAAAGTTACATCACACATTATCATGGCCAATCATTTTCACTTCCGGGTCCCATTAAAAAAAAAAAAAAAGCAGAATTAGGCTACTTCAGATATGTTATGCACAAGATTTTGGTTCTTCTTAAGACAACAAAATTCTAGTTGGTAAAATGTTTGGGGTGAGATACAAATAATATTTTACAGGGAAATAAATGCTCTCCTCACACAGTGTTTGCACTTTTATCTAAACAGATCAGTGTTTTGACTGCTGTGCACAAAGACATACTTGTACCTAAAAACAAAATAAAGTATGTCTGCATACAGAATATCTCATGCATATGACTTACCCCCAGTCAAATTCCCTCCATGGTTTATCCAGTTCTATGGAAACACGGCAATTAAGTTTAACAATAATTTGGTAGTATCTCTCTGAGAATATATGGTGTGTGCATATGTGTTCTGTATATATATATTTTTTTTAAATAAGATGGAAGAAAGACCCTCTCACCTGGATTTGGTGTTGGTGCTGCTTGATGCACTACTTGTTGCACTGGTTTTGAGCCTGATGATCCCATTTTGTTTTTTCACCCCCTTCAATATATTTATATATGCTCTCTCTTAGAGTACAGTTGACTTGTATTAAGCAAGTGAAATCAGAACAGTTATATACTGTATATTTCAATTTCACTTTCATTTTTGCAAGCTTGCATGCATAATATAAAATGCCCACACCCATTCTTTTTTTTTTGTTGTTGTCTATGCTTTTGACCACATATTGACCTGCATATTATTTCAAACATTAGGTACCACACATAATCGTAGGGCAATTACCTCCTAAGCAATGCAAAGCTGCTGATAATACTAAATGCTATAGATAGACGTGGATCAGGTGAGAGTCAGCTAATGTGAGCATGACCTGACAGAACTAACGCTATATGCTTGATTTAGCTGAATACTATTTTCTTTATTATTTATTTTTATACTACTACTACTACTGACTGTATACTTATTTTAAATTATTTTTTAAAACATTTACTTACTTTTGATATATTCTGCTGTGGTATTAAAATTGGTATCAAGAACTGAAATTTTGGATGGTATCTAAAATTTAGATATCACAGCAACCTTTTTTCCAGCAAATGTATAATTGATGGATATCATTATATTTAAATTAGTCATATAAGGTTTTGGTAATATGGCCAGATCATAGGCTTGACTTTTGTCTTAAAATGACTGCACTTCTAACTCATGGTCTTAATGAATCATATCTGGTCCTTCCAGTGCAGTCAATTTAAGACAAAAGTCAAATTATAAAAAATTGATACATTTTACTAAAGAGAGTTTGTAGTTTGATCATGCAGAAGTCCGCTTCAAGACTCACAAGGAGCTGGTAAACCTTGATAGTGATTAAATCTTCAGAATTACTATCAGATCAAGGCACACACTTTACACACTTTAAAGGTGGTGAAGAGAACATTCAAAACATTGGATACCCTGCAGATGGAGCTGGCCAAACGGCAAACACAATTGAGATTTAATCCTCCCAGTAGTCCTTGGAGGAGTTTGGGAACGTGAGATCAGATTCATCATGTCTTCCCTGTATGCCACTTTACAAGGGCAAAGTATGACTGATGGAGGTCCTGAATTCTGAATTCTAAACCTCTGGGTTACATCTCCACAGATATCGCTGACCCCAACCTCGTGACTCCAAACGTTCTTCTCATGGGGTGGCTCGACCCATCACTCCCACAGACCTGCATCATGAAACTGAACTATAAAGTCACTGTAGATGGAGACACTCTCAAGAGCTTGCCGATCAGTTCTGGACACACTTCACAAAGTACAACCTGCCCAACCTACAAACATGTGCCGGACACGATCGTTATGATTGTGGACCCACAGAGAGCCCTCTGGCCTCAAGGAAGGATCACTTATGTTTTCCTCAGGACTGACGGACGAATCAGGAAAGCTGTGAAAATTAAGGACAGAACATATAACAGACTCGTAGCGCGCCTCATCATACCACCAGCTCCCCCAGACATGGACACAGTTTCAAGGCCCTTCTGAATAAGTAAATTTGAAAGTGAATTTACAAAGTGAAATAGAATTTACAAATCACAGAATATTGCCCAAACGTTATTGAATAATGTCCAAACGTTTCTGGCAATGATGTTGTAGATAAGATAAGGCGGCATTAACAGAAACTGTTCATTACAAGTTTACAAGAATAGGCAGCATTTACCATAAATAGAAACTGAAAGTGATTTGGAAGTAAATCCTAAATTGGACATGACTTTAAAAATTCCTGTCCCTTGCAGTTGCTATGCACATGATCTGCCCAAGGAGAGCTTATTTTTTTAAATAACAATTAATAATAAAGTAAATCATGTGGCCAATCAATTGATGTTTATGTTCTGTCCTAATGTTTTTAAGTTCATTCACCAATTTACTTATGCACCCTGTAATAATAGCTTGAGAATATGTAATATACTGTAGGCTACCTGTTTGTGACATGCATAGCTGATAAGGGAAATACAGTAGACATAGTTTATAGATACACAGAATGCATTTATGCTGTTAACTGGTGCGCAGTTGTTAATAAAATGAACAGAAACGGAGCAACCCTTGTATCACCTCATCTATACATGCCATCCTAACATTAGTTATTAATTAATGTAAATAATGAATTCTGTAAGGACAGTAAGTTAATAATCAAATTACTGAGAAACACAGAACAAGTCCAAAGTCTCAAGCGCTTTCAACCAACCAACCAATCAATCACTGGCTTTCATTCTGCAATGCAAACAATCAGTCAACTGTAGCCTACATTACTACACTCTTAAAAAAAAGGGTTCCTCGAGGTTCTATATAGAACCCTGGGGTTCCGTACTTGGCAAATAGAACCCTTTAACGATAAAATGGTTCTATGTAGAACCCTTGGAGAGCAAAGAACCTTTTTTATTAAAATGGTTCTATAATTCATGTTTTATGACTGAAGTGTAAACTAAAGATTCATGTTACACAATAATTATACACAACACATTCACAAAGCTGTTTGAGTCAAGACCCATGAGAATGACTGGTGTAGTCAAAAACCAGAGTTAACAAAATTTTCATATCTAGTCAATGTATGATTTGAGATTTCTTTATTTATGTTTGTACATTAGCATGCAACTTATATTTACTAATACATTATAAGTTTGCCTTTTTTTACCAATCATTTTGTAATAAAACATTATAGGCCTAATAATAAACAACCAAAGTGTTTTCTTTATTTTGTGTGTACCATATAGTGATGGTTAACTTTTAATCTATTGAAGGGAACATTAAAAATAATAATCGTAAAAATGCCCTCTGGTGGCGTATATGCGTTGCATCATCCTTGAATTCCTATTGGTGGATTGGCGAAGATGAATCTACAAGTGACAGTTAATATTTTTCAAACTGAGGAGTCCGCCATTTCTGCCCGTTCATACCCCCAGGTAAGTTAAGTTTTTACATTTTTTAAATCATTTTACTGAAATATTTAGTATTGCAGTTAATATTTCTATTGGTTAGAGTATATAGTCCTTGTCTTAAATACTGATACTAAGCAAAATGGAATATTTTCACCTCAGTTAAAAACACTGCTGTGTAATTTAGCACCGATGGGCTTCGTCAGCCGTCGGTTCAGAAAGCCCTGTTAAATTGAATTTGCTCCGGTTCTTAAAGTAATAAAGTTACAATCTCCCATTTTTTCCTTGTTATAGTTAATGAAATGGTCAATAACAATAAGACAGCTGTGTTAGAAGGAGACGAGCTTCGAGACAGAAGCGTGAATTTTAATCTCAATGAAGCGCACGCTCGTTTTTCTTTAATGGTAACGTTAATTTAACGTTAAGTTAACGATAGGCGCCGATTGAAATAAAAGCGAACCGGGTGGAAGACGGAGGTGTATGATATGTGAATGTGTTAACCGTGTGCTCTCAATGTGCATTATGTTTTTTTTTTTTTATTATTGATTGATATGTATGAAATGAATGAAATGTCACGTAATGAATAATGGGAGTGTGTACATTTGTGATTGGTTGTTTAATGAATAAAATCACCTTAAGTGAGCACAGCTGTAGCTGTGTATGTGTGTTACAAGCAGATACGTTGTTGCGTTTTTACTCTGTGAACAGGTTATGGGCCCAGGTCCCAGAACGTCAGGAAGTCAAGCGTTTGTTTTAGTAGAGCCATGAGTAGGCCTAACGCCAGAAAGACGGAACATAGCGGTCGCTGGTCGCGGCTACTGTTCGACAGGGATGAAAAGAATTATGAACTTTGGGAAGTTAAGTTTTTGGGCCACCTCCGGTTGCAAGGCCTGAAAGAGATAATTACTACGGAATCAGCGGGTGTGGACACACCGGAAGAAGCGGCTTCAAATGCCGAGGCATATGCGGAATTAATCCAGTTCTTGGACGATAAAAGTTTGTCGCTTGTAATGCGAGAAGCAGCCGACGATGGGCGCGCAGCGCTAAAGATTTTGAGAGACTACTACGCAAGTAAAGGAAAGCCACGAGTAATAAGCCTATATACGGAGTTAACGTCGCTTCAAAAATCAAGCAGCGAGAGTGTGACTGAATATGTTATTCGTGCTGAAACTGCTATCACGGCTTTACGAAATGCTGGAGAGACTTTAAGTGACGGACTGCTGGTGGCTATGGTTCTAAAGGGGCTTCCTGAGACTTTTAAACAGTTTGCCATCCATATAACGCAATCAGATGACAGGATAACGTTTGCTGAATTCAAAACAAAGCTTCGGAGCTACGAGGACATTGAAAAGATGCGTGCTCCAGCTGTAGAGGATAATGTAATGGCTGTGCAGACAAAACAGTGGCCTGCTGCGAGACCCACCAGTGCTGGCTCAACTGAACGGGCTGCAGCGGACGTGGTGTGCTACAGATGCGGTCTGAAGGGACACATTGCCCGCGCTTGCCGGCGCAAACTGTGGTGCAGCCACTGCAAGAGTAATACTCATCGCGACGTAAGCTGCAGGAGGAGACGGCGCCAAGATTCAACATGGAGGGCCACTGAGGAGGAAGCGACCGACGAGTATGTTTTCAGGGTGACCGATGGAGAGGCAGGATTCCAGCCAAACAACCTAGGTGTCGACGTGAGGGGCCTGATGGTCGACTGCGGGGCAACCTCGCATATCATCACCGACATCTCCAAGTTCAAAAGGTTCGATGACGAGTTCCGGGCAGAGACTCATTACATGGAGCTAGCTGACGGCACAAGGTGTAAGGGAGTAGCAGAGCGCAGAGGTGACGCTGAGGTATGCTTGGTGGACATTCGAGGACGCCACCTAAAAACAATGCTGAGACGGGCGCTGTACATTCCCTCATACCCACAGGACATATTTTCAGTGCAAGCAGCGGCTTCCAGTGGAGCAAGCGTGACGTTCAGGAAAGGTGAAAATACTCTGGTGCACAAAAACGGTACAAAATTTCCCATTCATTTACATGATAGACTATATTATTTGCATACATTATCTGATGGATGTGATGACCAAGTGAATGGATGTTATGATTTAAAAACATGGCATGAGATACTGGGACACTGTAATTTTGATGATGTGCAAAGATTAGAAGGTGTTGTTGATGGTATGAAAATTGAAGGTTCATCAAACAAACCTATAACTTGTGAAGTGTGCACCCAAGGCAAGTTTACACAAACCAGAAACAGAAAGCCTGATGTAAGAGCTAAAAAGTCTCTAGAGCTAGTGCACACAGATTTGGCCGGTCCAATTAACCCAGAGTCCAGAGAGGGATATAAATATGTTTTGTCATTTACTGATGATTATACTAGTGCCGTGTTCGTATATAGTCTTAAAAGTAAAAGTGACACACTACAAGCAACAGAGAGGTTTCTTGCCGATATGGCACCATATGGTAAAATTCAGCGTCTTCGATCTGATAATGGTACAGAGTTTACTGCAAGGCAATACAAAACTCTGTTAGTTAAGAATGGTATAAGACACGAGACTTCTGCACCATATTCTCCCCACCAAAATGGTACAGCAGAACGAAATTGGCGTACACTTTTTGACATGGCACGATGCATGCTGATCGAGAGTGAATTACCTAAAAATTTATGGCCTTATGCAGTGCAGACCGCAGCCATAATCAGGAACAGGTGCTTTAACAATCGCACCAAACTTACACCAGTTCAGATGCTAACAGGAAGACGGCCCAACCTTGCTAGGATGCAAAAGTTTGGTTCAGAGTGTTTTGTTTATAAACAAGATAAAAGAAAGCTGGATCCAAGAAGTGAAAAGGGTGTTTTTATTGGGTATGATAAAAGCAGTCCAGCATACATTGTCTATTTTCCTGACAGCAGGAAAGTACAAAAACACAGGTTAGTTAAGTTTCTTTCTAAGACCTGTGTTGAGCAACAGACTCAGACTACCATTGATGATGATGATGATGTTCTGAAACAAAAAGTCAATAGAACTAGGCAGGATGTAAATTCAAGTCTAGCAAAAGACCAGGTTTCAGTCAAAGAAGAGGAGGAGAGTAGTAGTCCTCAGACCCAACCAGTTGAAGCTATGCCTGAACCTCCAAGATACCCTTCTAGAGTGAGGATGAAGCCAAGTTATTTACATGACTATGTTTCTCAACAGGCATCTGATGAGGAAACTGATCAGGTGCAGATCAACATAGATTACTGTTATAGAGTGACATAATATACCCGTAACTTTTACAGAAGCTGTAACCTCGGATAGATCAAATGAGTGGGTCACTGCAACGGATGAGGAGATGCAATCGCTTAGAGAAAATCACACATTTACCCTAAGTAGTTTGCCTGAGGGTAAGAAAGCAGTGGGGGGCAGATGGGTTTATGCGATTAAGAATAACATAGATGGATCTGAAAAGTGCAAAGCACGTTATGTAGCCAAAGGATACAGTCAGAAGAGAGGTGTTGATTATGAAGAGACTTTTTCCCCTACAGCTAACTTGACAAGTATCCGAGTGATAATACAAAAAGCAGTCCAAGAAAACTTGATTTTGCACCACATGGATGTAAAAACTGCCTATCTGAACGCACCAATAGATCACGAAATTTACATAGAACAACCAGAGGGTTATGAAGTAAAATCAAGCACAAATGAAAAATTGGTTTGTAGATTGGAAAGATCATTGTACGAGTTAAAACAATCGGGCAGAAACTGGAACAAGGTACTACATGAGTACTTGACCAGAAACCATTTTGTGCAGAATCAAGCTGACTATTGTGTGTATACACGGGAAACAGCTAATGAAAAAGTGATCATTGCAATATGGGTTGATGATTTGTTGATTGTGGCAAGTGATGAAAATGTTCTTAGACGTGTGAAGGACATGCTTACTGAGAGATTCCAAATGAAAGACTTGGGCAAATTAAGGCATTTTTTAGGTGTTGATTTTAACCAGAGTGACAACTGTGTGAGAATGTCACAAGCAAAATATGTGACCAAGATTTTGCAAAGGTTTAATATGCAGGATTGCAAACCTAGATCGACTCCTTGTGAACAAAAACTTGACTATAATAATGATGCCGAAAAGATGATCGATGTGAAAAAATATAGAGAGGCAGTGGGAAGCCTCATCTATTTGACCATCTGTACTAGAGCCGATATAAGTTTTGTTGTAAGCAAACTATCACAATATTTCACAGAACCAACTGTTGAGCAATGGTCCACAGTTAAACAGGTACTAAGGTATCTTAAAGGTACAATTGACAAAGAACTGTGTTACAGAAAATGTAATGAGACACTGGGAATAAGAGCATACAGTGATGGAGACTGGGCAGCTAGTAATGACAGACGTAGTACAACTGGCTATTGTGTGAGTTTAACTGAATGTGGTCCTTTGATTTCATGGAAAACAAAGAAACAGCCAACTGTCGCACTGTCCACCTGTGAGGCAGAGTATATAGCCCTAGCCACAACCATACAGGAATGTCTCTATCTTAAACAACTGTTGAAAGATCTTGATACATGTCAATACTCACAACCTAAAGTATACGAAGATAACCAAGGTACAATCGCCTTAGCAAAAAATCCTGTGAGCAGGCAAAGATGCAAACATGTAGACATCAAGTACCATTTTATTAGGTCTTCTGTAAATAATGGTGACATTACATTAGTGTATTGTCCTACTAATGAGATGGTAGCAGATGTGTTGACAAAGCCTGCAACCAAGTGTAAGATGATGAATTTTGATGCACTTATTTTTGGAAAATGAGTTATGTTAATGTGAGAGCAAGTGGGGGTGTTAACCGTGTGCTCTCAATGTGCATTATGTTTTGTTTGTTTTATTTTTTTTTTATTATTATTGATTGATATGTATGAAATGAATGAAATGTCACGTGATGAATAATGGGAGTGTGTACATTTGTGATTGGTTGTTTAATGAATAAAATCACCTTGAGTGAGCACAGCTGTAGCTGTGTATGTGTGTTACAAGCAGATACGTTGTTGCGTTTTTACTCTGTGAACAGAATGTTTGTCGCAGTTTCATACACATGATAACCTAACGTTAACGTTACTCAGTTTGCGTTGAGTATTTTCCCCAGGCCTATATTAACAGGTGTAGAAGTTCTTAACTGTTAACTTTGGCCCGCGAGGTCCACTTTCGTGCAGTTTTTAGCTCCAACCCAGATCAGACTGTTACTTTTCAGTAATCCCGAAAATCTTGATTAACGTTAGCTTGTTCATGTGTGTTTTATCAGAGTGGGAGCTAAACTCAGCAGGTGGACACCGCTACAGTTCAGAACTTCCGGCCGGTCTCCATTAAAACTGACGGTTGCAGTCAGTGCAGCGTTCGTATCCTATTCATTGTTTACTGTGATGCATCCGCTGGATTAAAGTGATGATAGCACATGGCTAAATGTGTAGGTGTGTTTAATGCATTGCATAGTTGGTTTGTGAAGTGTTATTTATGCTCTGTTTTATTTCCCCCCAGGTAACGACAGTTGACAAAAAGAGCTTAATAAGTTATAAAAGTAAGTCTGTGTTGTTAAATATTAAACATTGTTGCTAAATAAACAAACTTAAAGCAAGCTTAAAATCCTTATCTTAATTTATATTTTTCTTTTTCTTCAAACAGCCTGGAAACTGAAGTGCCTCAAATATCTTGTACTCGGTATGTATCATTGTTTTGAAGTTTAAACAGACTGTATTGTGGCAAGTAAAATGAAAATCCTGTATAAAAAGACTTCATCATTGTATTCATGTTTAACAGACAAGAACCCTGTGAGAATGAGGGCTCATTTGTTGCCAAACCTTGGCCAGCAGTGAGACTCAACGCATGTAATAATTTTGATTACTTTACCACGCCCAGTATTTTTCTTATTGAACATTCTCGAAATACATCACTATATGGTAGTCAATTGCAACCTCCAGTTCATGCTAACTTTAAGGAACTTGTTTGGCTGAAAGTGTGTAATTTGGATATAAGCACCTGAAGTAAACAAATGTTTTGTATTTTTTAAAGATGCTGCATGAAATGACGATGAGGTTTCGAACAGACTTGGTGAAGAACATGGAAACATCTAATGAAATGGCCCAAAACATCATAGGGAGTGCAAAAAAAGGAAGGAAGAGGAAACCACAGAAGGTAACACCATATATTTTTCCCCATCCAACCTATCTGTTCCATGCCCGGTGTAAAGTTGCATTGTCAATGTAAAGGTTGTAGCTTCTATAAATTGTATGAGTGAAAACATGTATTACAATAATGAAAGTATTAAAGGAATAGATTATCCAAAAATGAAAATTGTCATAATTTATTCACCTCTTGTCATTTCAAATCTTTGACTTTCTTCTTCAGAACACAAAAGATATTTTAAAGAAGGATGGTAACCGAACAATGGCGGTGCCCATTGACTTGCTGCATTGGTTTTGTGTCCATATAATTTTAAGTGAATGGGTAGCAGCATTGTTCGGTTACCAACATTAATTTTAGGTCTATTTGATGACTTCTGTTAATTGGTGAAAGGCACTCAAAAGGTGAAATGTTTGTTTTACAGGAACCCAAACGTCCTACATCAACCATGGTGTTTAACGGCTGTCCTGATCCCAAGACTGAAAGTGTCAGCATTATCATGGAGGCAGACATTGACATGACAAAGGCTGTGGAATGCCTGTTTGCTGTTTGACTTTGGTCCCACTTTATATTAAGTGGCCCTAATACCTGTGAACTTACGGTTACTAGATATGTACTTAGTATGTAACTACAGTGTAAATACACATTGGTACATAGTATTTACAACGGTAATATCTGTGTAACTACACATATGTAACAACCCACGGAAAGGTATGTGTAAGTACAAATGTGTAATAGGACATTGGTAACAACACTTTTTCCACTACAGTAAGTACACATGTGTAACAGGCATTGTGTAACTACATTTTGTAACAACAATATGTATTCACACAAGTTGTTCCACTTTCACACGCAGTCTTCCAAACTGTAGTTACCAGTTAAGAACACACTGAAACCATGGTGATTCCTATGTGGATACCATGTATTTACTGTCCGACAGGACTTATGTTGAATTACAGCTAAAGTTTTTCCTTGTGGTACCAGTGTACTTACATGGTTACTCCTCAGGAACTCTGCACTTGATACAATGTGTTCAATTATCATAACTTACTGTGTATTATGCAAAACCCAAACCTCTGTGCAACATTGTATTAACAGTGTACTTACATGGTAACTCCTCAGGAACTGTCTACTTAATATAAAGTGTAAAATAGTCATAACTTACTCTGTAATATGCAAAACCCAAACCTCTGTGCAACACTGTATTGACAGTGTACTTACATGGTATATATACAGGTATATACACAGGTATTAGGGCCACTTAATATAAAGTGGGACCAAAATGTACTGTCAACTTGTGTAAGTTGTAGTGCTGTTTATTTAGATGTTTTAATTGTTCATGTATTGTTTTTTATCTGCATTGTCGAATATCAAAAATATGAAATCAAAGATTTGTTTTTCCTCATTTCAGAGATGCATGTAAAAGTTAAGTACTGTACATGTACATACAGTACATAAACAAGCTTATGTATGTTTATTGCAAAGTGAAAATTGCTTAAATTAAATTATTCAAACTAAATGGTTGAATGTAATTTAACATCTTAAATGTAAAAAATGTTTTGCTGTATAATACAGAGTATACAGATGTGCAATTTTAAATGTGACACTAATATTTTTGTATAATCAATTGAATAAATTTAAACTTGGAATTTTCTGGATTGGTTATATTTTTGTATTCATAATAATAATTTAATAATAATTTTATTAAATATCATATTATGGTTTAATAATATAGAACCCTTAAATGGTTCTATAAAGAACCATCTAACTTGGATTCAAAGAACCATTTGGGGTTCTTTTTATGGAACCCATTAAAATGGTTCTATATAGAACCATTTTGGAGTTCCATATATGGAGCGGGTGATAGAACCATTTCTGGTTCTATATAGAACCATTTCTTTTAAGAGTATAGGGACTTTAAGCAACAGCTGCGAATGGAACGGCAACGGTGACTGTGTTGTGGCAAAAACTTCTGTTAAACATCATCACTGCGTAAGAGACACTCAGAGTCAAATTAATAAAAAGAGAAACGTTTATTCTTGCAAGAAGGCCCAGTCGCCATCACAGCCGTTACATTCTGTGAAGTGAGTGGCGCGCACCAGGAAGACATGAGACAGCTTTTATACTCTTTTCAAGGTTCCTTCTCACCCGCTGTACTTTTCCACCCAGATAAGGCCCCCACTTCTGTTCAGTTTTTCTTAAGGACACAAACTGGTACTGGAATAAACTAGCCAAACCTGACCATTCCTAAGGTCAAGATGTCCTGTCCCATATATTCCTGAAACGTCACGCACAAGCACGTACACACATATACTTTTACACATTGAATAGATTAGGAATAAATGACTATTAAAATTTCTACAACAATTCCACACTTTTTATCATTCAGATTACCCATAATCACAATAATAAACAAAAAGACAAATTTTAAGTCATATCATCACACTACTCTTCATCTCTGTTTTCACATAACTGATCACTCTTCTTAAACATTTGTGAAAATAACATTTTGAAAAGAAAAAGCTTAGGCTGTTTTTGTAAGGATAGTCCCTTAAGTATTAGCAAGCAAGTAAAGAAACACTGCTTCTGTACCCCAAGCATAGCTTGACCCTCAGTCACCTTAGTTAAATAAGAAATAGTGTACAGACTAGTTAGGAAAACAACAAATCATCAATCCACAGTGGTTACATCAAAATATAAAGTATAAGAAAAGTATAATAAAACCCTTCATTTCAAAACCCTCTCCTTGTACCTTATCACATAGCGGATAAGCACAGCTTTTAACCCTCTGTTCATATCAAAAACATTCATAGGAAGAAAAAAGAAAAAGAAAACATACCCCAACAATTAATTCATTTGACTATAGCTCCCACTACTTGTATCATCATCATCATCATTTGGATAAAATTGTCATTTTTTACCAATTTAACAAAACATCCCTGCTCTGACCAGTCTCTGTACTGAGCTGGAAACACAATATCGACAATCCTACCCCCGAAACCCCAAAGAGTAATCAAATTTTCTAATGAATCAGTGACCAATCAAATCTCGTTGGCGTTGTTTAAGGTGAGATGTTTGGATGGTGGTGTTGCAATCTCCATCCTTGCAACCTTGTTTGTGGAGTGGACCATTTCCTAGCTGCTGTCACCTGTGAATGGAGATCTTAAGTGTTTTGTTAGTGCTGCTGGTCGTCCTTCTGGTGTGACCTGTGGAATTTTCACCATTTGTTTACTGATGATATACATTATGAGTTCCAAATTTATTCTCAACATCTGGCCAATTCAGCAACCTGAAACTCATTCAACTATTACATCAACATTCAACCCACTTTGCTCATGTCAACAACACAATATTTATACATTTTGGAACAGAATCATTCTGTTAGCTGCAATCCAATCTGACATTCTGTGAAAGGAAAGTATTAAGTTATGCTCCGCTCCATTCTCTGGAAAGAAAACAAAATGTCGAGGTTATTTTCAGATAGTAAAACTACACGTAGTTTCTTTTGTCTACTGTTCTGCCGTGACCTTCGCTGCCACATCTGCCCCGGCGTTTCCTGTTGAAACAGTCCTGCAAATACATTTACAGAAAGCAAATTTTGTTTGGGACGGCCTTTTACCCAATTAGACCCAGTGTCCTCCCAACATATATTGTCCCTTAGTAAACCATATTTGGCAATTGTTATACCATCTCCCTCTTGATGCACGACACAACTCGAGCATCAATTTAACATAACATTTAACATAGTGTTTTGATAAAGTTTGCATCAACACTAACCCAAACGTTGTCCTTCAGACAAATTTCCTCCAGACATCTTTTGCTGTCTCTGAACCAAAAATATTACATTCTTCACTTAAAGCCACAATCTCATCTGCTCATCGAAGTATTTGAAGGGCAACGGCCCTCAGTCTCACCGCGTATCCTGCTTTTCAGGCTTGTTGTTTGGTCTCTTAATTCAGTCATCTACAAACATTTTCAAAGTCATCAATTGTTTCTATCAAGTCAGGTCATGCTGTACAGACTTGGTCACTTGGTCAATGTCAGTCAAATAACATTCTCATCCTTCTGCCCACAATAATCATACATTTTTAGGGGCTCTCTTCCAAATTTCATGTTTGACTTAGCCAATATGTCACTTTGTTGTTGCCATCAAATCTATAACATTTTCATTTATCTCAGCCCACGCCAGATGGTGATCTACAACTCCACAATTTCAATTTACACAAATACTTAAACTGATCCAGAACGTAATGCAAATCAACATCATAAAAGACTAAAGTAATTAATACCAGACAGAGCTTGATGACCAATCAATTTAAAGCTCGTCCTATGTTCTGTATCATCTTTTCATCGGATCCACACACAATTATCGGCTTCTTTAAAATTTGTCATTTGCCTTAACCCATCTGTAATGATGAAACAATATACTCACTATTCAGGTGGAAAATTAGTACCCCAAACTAATACATACAAGACCAAGTGCTGTCACCATCACACACACATACTAGACACACATCTCTTAACTACTCATTCTCAATGTTCGCCTTTCTTTATATTATTGCTAAAAAGATTTAAATTTTGAGTAAGATTTTAAACTTCACATTTTCTGTAGCTTTTGCCTAATTTTACATGGTCTCTTAACCAGTTCCAAAGCATTTCTGTTCATTTTCATTAGATTTTTTTAGACAAGTCAGCTGGGTTGCTTTGTTTAATTTTCCTTATCATTATTTTGCTTCAGCTTGCTCTAGCAGGCCGACAACAGAAAGACAGACACAGTTTACCATCCCTTCCTCCACTCAAACAGTCTCTCTCTCTTATTAACAAATAATAATTACATTAAATTAATCACTATCCTTTTACCATTAAATTTTGTTATCCAGACTTTTCTCAAATCAAAAACTGTCTTCATCTTTAGCCACCCACCATGTCAAACGACCTCCAGGAGTTAAAACATATTAGTTCAAAATCAACACTTCTATAAGTTTTCTTATTCTTGCCCATGAGGCAGCCAATACATAAAAAGTTTTGTTCCTGTCTCCACAACAAACAATGGCAATCCCCTCATGTTTCAGGTAGCTCTCGAAAGCCCCTCCCCCATAGCTCTTTACCTATAATTTTCTCTTCAGGGTGTTGTCCCCCTGGCTTAATTGCAGACACTTGTCACAATGAAAAACAAGCGTACGATTATGCGGTTTCTTCTGGCAAGTGGTATAGATGAACTCACATTCTCTTGGGTCAGACTGCCGCAACTCGTCACAGCGCATCTCACCTCTCAATGCTCTGCTGACCCCAGTGGCCTCCAGTAGTCAGCGCTCAACTCTCACTACCTTTCTTGCATGTACCACACCCCCGTCCTGAGGTGCCCAATGTCCGTGACCCCCTGCGTTAGGCTGTCCCCTGGCCAGGAAGATCATCCTGTCATTGAGTAGCCACGTACACACTGGTACCGCTCTTTCCCATCACACAATCAGTTTCCTTTAACAGAACTCAGCTGCTTTCTGGAGCTTAGGAAAGGCACGTTCAAGAGTCACCAGAGCCATTCTGATTGCCTAATAGTGTTCACAGGGAGACAGGTTAATAACAGCAGTATTTAATCACTTAAATCCATTAATCATCTTAAAATCATCAACCTAGCTACTTAGATTATCCTCAGTGAATTTAGTTCACAACCATACATTCAGTGTACTGTTACTGTACATCTGTAGCTGTAGCCATCGGGCCTGTTTCAATGGCGGAGACTTAAGATAAGACAAAGAAGTTACTGGTCCTAAAATAAAATAATCAAAAATGTTATTTCTATCATTTAAGGTCTGCATTATTATTTTAAAGACTTCTTTAAAGTCGTTCAGTTTTACTTTTAAAACATTCACAAATACAAATTGCCCTCCTAATGGCAATGATTTCTTTTACATCTCTGTGTCTGATTTTTCAACTGAAACACTGTGCTTTACTATAAATAGCTTATTATTACTTATGACACAGACTCAGATAACAGCCTGTTAGCTGAAATTGACTGAGAGAGACTCTGAGACCTTCAGGGCTGGTAACACTGTTCTCTCATAAACTTCTAATCATCAAACTTTTATCTATAATCTTTTAACTATCCCAGCTTAAGGCATCTTTGCCAGAAATGACATTTGTTTCCAAATAAACATCATTTTATAGTTGTCTTTTGCCCATACAGGGAATTTAGACATTACAGATTTCCACTCAGATCGAGTCTCTGTCGTACTGGCCGTTTACAGCCACAGCACACATCAGATTCAGATAAGCGAGCTGTTTCATTACAGCCAATAACAAACTTATCTTTTAAAAGCAAAACATCAGCTTCTAGTTCTCTCATGGTCAACAGTTTTCAAGCTGTTTGTTTAATCAGATGCCTTTTACATTTTAGATTTAGGAACTGTTAATTCAGTAGCCTACTGCCTCTGCTTATTTGATCTTAATTAATTATTCTAGTTCTATATAATCTAAACCCTTTTTAAAATGTTTAATTAAAACACAATCATCCTTTTAGTTACTTTTTCCTTTCTGCAACTCACATTTGTTGTCATTATCCATAATTTTACATCCAACTGTATTCACTTTAAGACTTCAATCTTTTGACCTTGTTTTTTTTTCTCTTATTCTTTCTCAGACGAAATGTTAATATCGTCACTTAAACACTGATCTACTTTCAAACCCACATTATTACCAGAAATGTGTCACTATCACATTTTCAAACCCCTTCTCAGTGAGCATTTACAGTTACATGTTAAATGGTCCTGCTGACCACAATTTAAACACTCTCTGTCTGCTCTAACTTACTGCACACCCTTGAAGCAGTGTGTTCCATTGAGGAATGCAAACAGAGCCACTGATAAGCAGTGCTCCATATTCTTTTACAGTCCACCAATGGCAGATACAACAATAGCCGAATCATCATTATTACTGGCACAACATACATTATTGATTTCCGGAATCTTTGGACATAGCTGTCTTTACATTTTACTAATTTGCTATTATCATCAACACTGATTACAGAACAAGTGCATATCTAACATCCAAAAAGCCGGGCTGAATAAGAAGACACTGCTCCTGTACTCTCGACCTTGATCGAACCCTCAGTCACTCCTCAGATATTAAATACAGACATTGTCTGCAATCATAAACACCAGGATATGCTACCCCATTATAGACCCCTTAGGTTCAAAAACAATGTTTGTCAAACTAAAACTAAACCTAATTTCAATCTTTATTTTACCATTAAAAATATAGAATTGTTCCCCATACTGCTTAAAACATTCTTCATGTCATGTTAATTCCTGTCAATCATACAATGCCTTATTTTATTCTAAAACTGTATTTTCATACCAATTAAACAGTTAATTTGACTTCCATAAATTCTGTCAGACATTTTATTTTCATCACATATAGTTTTCTACTATATTTCTTCTCAATCTTCCCCTACATGCCACTTCTTTCTGTATCCTCTCCTTTCTTTTCTCAAACATGCCAGTTCCTTCATTATCTAACCAGTACATGATTGTTTGCACAATCCCCACACAAGCATATCTCACACACCAACCTTCTTGTTTTTTTCCCTTTTCCCTCTTCCACCAAGTCTACACTTACAGTTTCACTCTATTTATATCACTCTATCACTCTATTTCACACAGACAGCCTTATTGCTGCTTGCTACTTCAATCCATATCATATAAATTTAAGTTCTTAAGACATCTAATGTCATGCATCCATTTACTGGATGAAGAAGTAAAAACCCTTATTTCTCCTGGCAGTTCGACTTTTTTATCTTCAAGCCAACAATCCATTATCTGTTCACATTTTTACACACATTGAATGCAGACACAACTTTTGTTTCTCACTGCTCTGTTCAACTGATTCCCGCACCACCTTTAATCTTGTGGCGCTCAATATCATAAATTTCTGCCCTTAATTTTATCTCATTTGACAAAACACCGGTGTACCAAATTTCGCAAGCTTGCTTTTGAGACATCCCCATACTGCTGCTTCTCTGTTCTCTGTGGATTTCTCTTCAACGCGCGTTTTCTTTAGTCTGTTAGGCGTCCCCAACAAACCCGATTCTTTTCTTTTAACCCAAATCGGTCGGGTTGCACTATTAGTGCCCTCCTAACTATGGTTTACCAAAAAATATGTTACGATTGTTCTGGTTCCCCCTAATTAGCCTCAGCACCTAAAAACAAATTGCTCCGTGGTGGAACAACTCATTTTCAGGTTACCTATCTGTTTGAAATCTCTTGATCTGTCACAGTTCTCAATTAATCCCAGATTATTTATCTGCTTGAAATTTCTTGATCTGTCATAGACCTCAATTAATCTCAGATTATTTTCCCTCGTATCTGTTTGAAATTTCTTGATCTATATATAGATCTCAATTAATCTCAGATTACGTACCACAGAAACAGCCCTCAGCCAGTATGGTTCAGTTTCACTTTGAAAAATATTTTAGCCCATAAGAAAAATATTTTAGCCGTCTCTTACCAGAGATGTCTTGAGTTGCCACGGGTTCGTTTTCATCTGATTCCAGTGGAGCTTCTCCTGGCCCTGATAGCGGTCGGCCCCTCTCTCTGAAACTTACGAGGTAGAGCTGGAACTGCTCAGTCCAGGTGGCCAAACACCGTCCGCTCTCAGGTCCAGGAGGCACTGCCAAGGAATCCCACTCTGACACCAAATGTTGTGGCAAAAACTTCTGTTAAACATCATCACTGCGTAAGAGACACTCAGAGTCAAATTAATAAAAAGAGAAATATTTATTCTTGCAAGAAGGCCCAGTCGCCATCACAGCTGTTACATTCTGTGAAGTGAGTGGCGCGCACCAGGAAGACATGAGACAGCTTTTATACTCTTTTCAAGGTTCCTTCTCACCCGCTGTACTTTTCCACCCAGATAAGGCCCCCACTTCTGTTCAGTTTTTCTTAAGGACACAAACTGGTACTGGAATAAACTAGCCAAACCTGACCATTCCTAAGGTCAAGATGTCCTGTCCCATATATTCCTGAAACGTCACGCACAAGCACGTACACACATATACTTTTACACATTGAATAGATTAGGAATAAATGACTATTAAAATTTCTACAACAACTGGAAGTATATGCTGTCAGACCGCCGTAGCCAAGAACGTAAAAATCACTAAGCAACTGTAAACAGGACGGCACAACACGGCATTCAGTCATTTATTGAGATGACAAAAATGACAAAACATGTCAGTTAAAAAAGCAAGACAAGGATTACTTTTGGCATTAAATGACAATCTATTGTCAGAAGAGGAGTTTTTACTATTGTATGATTTAAATAAGTCTAAAAACCTATAGATTTACAGTGTAAGCAATACCTTTAACCTTGATTACATGGATGAAGACGAATGCTTAAATGAATTTCGTGTCAGAAAATGTGACCTAGCATTTCTAGATGTTCTCGGGATTCCCAATGAAATTGTTTGTGATCAGAGAAGTGTTGTGGGAGGAGTCGAGGCGCTGTGTATGCTCCTTAAGAGGCTGGCATACCCTTGCCGGTACAGCGATATGATGCAAAGGTTTGGTCACAGACAAGTCCCGGTCCTTTGCATGGCCACAAACTCCACTATATATATTCTGCACATCATCACAGGATAACTCAGTGAAATGAAAACAAACTGAACCCTGTAGCATTGAGAACCTATGCTGACTGCATCCTCCAAATGGAAGCCCTGTGGATAATTGCTTTGGGTTTAATGATGGCACTGTACGACCCATTGCCAGACCAGGTGTAACATAGAGGATCCTATATAATGGTCATAAACGCATCCACAGTCTAAAATACCAGGCAGTATAGCCATACCTAATGGTTTAATTGGCCATATGTATGGCCCTGTAGGTAAGTCTAAATAATTTACAATCCACAAAAACATTGCCATTCCCTTTTAAATGTATAATATATATATAAATATTTTTTTTTTTTTTTTTTAATTAAAAAATATATTTTAACAGAGGGAAAGAAGCATGACTCTGGAATGCTGGCAGAATCTGGGCTGTTGGCATTGCTGCAACATCATGCCATGTCTGTAGATGGTCATCCAATGTGTGTGTATGGGGACCACCAAGCATACCTGCAAACTGCGTGTGCATCTGCAAGCCCCATTTCGACATGCTCATCTCACCCTCAAATGATGGAATACAACAAACAAACGAGTGAAGTCAGAGTGTCTGTGGAGTGGTTGTTTGGGGACATAGCAAACTACTTCAAGTTCATGGACTTAAAAAAAATGTAAACATTGGTTTAAAGCTGCAGTCCGTAGCATTTTGCCTTTTTGTCGCCATCTCTGTTCGAAATCTGTAACTGCAGTGATTCGCGGAATTATAATCTTTACGTGGGTTGTAAATCGGCATGAAACAGCGCGGATGAACACAGTGTTTTGAGGCGAGTGCTGCTGTCAATCACCGCGCTGTGTGGATACTCTCATTCAGAATCACAGATTCACTTTTTAAAAGCTTGACCAACACACGAATTTTCACCGGAAAATGTCTTCTGAACAAGTGAGTAACATCCATTTTTGTTCTGATCAACTAAGGGGGAAAAAGCATTCGACATGACAAGCGATCGTTAGATTTAATCAGCGCGATTTACAGCAACCGTGCAAATCATAGCCTACTTTGTTCTCAAATTGTACATGTTAACAACATCAGCATTGCGTGACTAACTTTATTTAATGTGTTTTATGATTACCTGTGTAGTTCAGAATTCATATTCTCCATAATAGCTAAACGAGAAAGGCACAACAAAGGAAACTCCATAACTGTGTGAATTAAGAAAACGTACTGTTAAGTTACACGATTGAACTATTGAAATGTCTTACTTGTTCAGCAGAAAAAGCTGTCTCTTCTTCCGTTTCGAACCCCTTCGGGAGTTCACGCACCTTTCAAAAGCCTCACCGATGTGTATCCTTGTGTTCACATGAGTCGGTTTCTTTCTCTTTCCACCTTAAATCCGAAGTACGAAGTCTTTTGGGTTTTATAACTGGTTAATCTCCAGTTGACACTGATGATTGTTGTTTGGATCTTTCTGGATCCGCCATAAGTTTAATCATGTAAAGTGCTGCGAGAAAAGCCTATCTCTACATCTCCTCACGCGCAGTATAGCCGGCTAGCCGAAACTCCTTCTTTATGTGTACGGATGTGACGTAATGACGCAAAGACATGCTCGAATTTCCCGCGAAAACCCACCAGTACCACTGGAATTAAAATCATTATTACAAGCTAACCGTTTTGAATCTAGCTATGGCAAGCAGATAGTTTTGAACACTGGCTGAAGATGTTTTTTTTTAAATAATTAATTTGGATTATTTTTAACTTAAAAATGTTACGGACAGCAGCTTTAAGTAGTGTTGGAAAATTGTATGTTGTATTTGCTTTGTTAAGAAATGCATTAAGTTGTCTGTACGGTAATCAGACATCGCAGTTTTTTAACTTGGATCCTCCACACATTTGTGACTATTTTTCATGAGGTAACACATGCAAAACTACTGTGCTATGTATAAATAAATAAATTAAAAATAAATAAATATAACATAGTATACAAACACACAATAAAAAAAACATCTGTCCATCATAAAAGTGCATCTGTCCGTCATAAAAGTGCATCTGTCTGTCATAAAAGTATATCTGTCCGTCATAAAAGTATATCTGTCTGTCATAAAAGTATATCTGTCCGTCATAAAAGTGCATCTGTCTGTCATAAAAGTATATCTGTCCGTCATAAAAGTATATCTGTCTGTCATAAAAGTGCATCTGTCCGTCATAAAAGTGCATCTGTCCGTCATAAAAGTGCATCTATCCATCATAAAAGTGCATCTGTCCATCATAAAAGTGCATCTATCCATCATAAAAGTGCATCTATCCATCATAAAAGTGCATCTGTCCGTCATAAAAGTGCATCTGTCCGTCATTAAAGTGCATCTGTCCATCATAAAAGTGCATCTGTCCATCATAAAAGGGCATCTGTCCATCATAAAAGTGCATCTATCCATCATAAAAGTGCATCTGTCCGTCATAAAAGTGCATCTGTTCGTCATAAAAGTGCAACTATCCATCATTAAAGTGCATCTGTCCGTCATAAAAGTGCATCTGTCCATCATAAAAGTGCATCTATCCATCATAAAAGTGCATCTGTCCATCATAAAAGTGCATCTATGGGGGTTGGTGACCCCTGTATTATACTGAGGTTACCCCCCAAAAATGGACTTTAAAAGATACAAGTAAATTAGACCATTCGGTGTCGGGTTTAAGTAAATTGTAATACTCTCTCTCTCTCTCTCTCTCTCTCTCTCTCTCTCTCTCTCTCTCTCTCTCTCTCTCTCTCTCTCTCTCTCTCTCTCTCTCTCTCTCTCTCTCTTTACCCTTAGGCTTCCATCCACCTTCAACTCATCATTTATTTCTTGCCTATATGGACAGATTTGGACTAATTCAACATTACTTTGACCTGGGTCTACAGTCACTCATTGGCGCGGGAATGATGGCGGCGCGCGTCTGTGGCAAGGCAGGTGCTACCCGCACCATCCTCAAGCTGACTGATAACAAACCTGATTTTTGTTACAAAATCAACGCCAAACAAGGGGAAATGATCACTACTTTGATTCAGAAAGCTGTAGTCATAAGCTATATTTTTGCCCTTCTGATTTTATCTCTGCGTTGCTGTTGGTCAACAAACCTACAGCAACATATAAGACGAAGTAAACAGCATGTTATTACCTTCGATCAATGCAGCCAGTTTGTTGTCCACTCCATGTTATTGAAAGATGGTAAAGGGACTTCTCCGACAAAACAGCTTCGATCCACAGAAAGAGAAAAAACATCTCGGCAGTTGAGGAGATCAGTCGGCTATCTTGCTATTACTCTTCTACTCGCAGGTGATATCCATCAAAATCCTGGGCCTAACTTCAGCTGTAGTGGTGGCTCACAACTCGCCGCTGCATCTACTAGCGCTACTGGACAAGGTAGGCCCTCTGTTGATTTTAAACTGCGTCATCCCATGACTGAGATGTCCCAACGAAGTCATCCATCGTGCTCTATTCAGTCGGTTCCGGTAAATGCGCTTCTAGCGCTCCCAACTATTCCAACAGTGTGTGAAAAATTGCCCATTTATAAACAACGTAAACCTCTGCTGTTTCAAACAACAAATCATGCAAACGTTTTATGGGATCCGCACGCAAAACCTAAAGGGTTACTCGGGGGACATCTAAACATTAGAAGCGTTGCTTCAAAGACGGATCAACTCGAAAAATTACTTATGGACTCAAATCTGGATTTCCTTTGTTTGTCGGAATCATGGCTGACAGTCACATCGCCGGGCACAGCATACCTAGTACCAGGGTATAATATCTTTAGAAAAGATTGAAAGACTGGTAGAGGAGGTGGACTACTGATGTATGTCAAAGACCATTTAAATTGTAATGAAATTGAACTAAACTGTATGGATATTGAATGTATGGCAGTAAGAATGATTTTATCTACCAATATGTCATTTACTGTTATTTGTATATATAGACCACCGTCATCAACTAGTATGTTTTATGAACACTTGAGAAATATTTTGAAAGAATTTGACAGGAACAAAGAGTTGATTTTGGTTGGAGACCTAAATATCAACTGGACTGAGAAGTCAAAAAGGAAAAAACTTAAAGATATAACAAGTCAATAAGACCTAAAACAATTAATACAAGGTCCCACCAGAATCACTCCATCATCTCAGACACAGCTTGATCTTATTTTAGTAATAAACCAGAAAGAATAACTAAAACATTTAATTTTTTTAACAGGGTTATCGGATCATAATTTGACAATGGTATCATGAAAATTAACGAAACAAAAGTTCTTATACCAGCAAGAAAGTAACAAGGTTTTAAACATTATACCAAAGAGGTTTATTAATGAGTTTGAAAACCAGTTGAAACAACTAAACTGGAGTGAGATCTTATCTACACAAGACTTAGAGGTTGCTTCTAGGAGCTTAATGATTAATGTTAATAGCGTTAAAAATGAGTTTAGTAAAATTGTTACACATGCTAAAAAAAAAGCAAAATCTGCCCTGGGTTAATGAACAAATATGGAATTTAATGAAGCAGAGGGATTATGCATTGAAAACTGTAATTAAGTCAGGGTTAGCTCATCATAGGAGAACTTTTAAACAGCTACGTAATAAGGTTGTAAATGAATTGAGAAAGGCAAAAGCAAAGTTTTTTATTGATATTATAAATGATTCAAAAGGTAACAGTAGGCAAAATTGGGAAAATATTAATAGAGTTTTAAAGAATACCAGAAAAAGAAATAAAGAGTTTGAATTAAAAGTACACGGAACCTTAACTATAAAGATAAAATTTCTTCTATGTTTAATAGCTACTTTATACTGTAGATTCAGTTCAGGATTTGGCACAAGGATTTGGTATAAGAGAGAGGGTCATTACACCAGCAAATGATAATCTTCCACTGTTTAGCATCTCTAAAGTGCCAGAATCTTCAATAATTAAAATCATAGGCAAGTTAAAGAACTCAAAGGCTAAAGATGCTTTTGCTTGTGACTGTGTATTTTTGAAGAAGTATAAAAGTATCCTTTGTACTCCAATTGTTCATCTGGTAAATCTATCTATTGAACAAAGTTTTTTTTCCCAATGCCTGGAAATCAGCTGTAATAACCCTCATTTTTAAGGCTGGAGATGCAACTAATATAATTAACTATAGACCCATTAGTATCCTTCCTGTGGTCTCCAAAGTAATGGAAAGGATTGTCTGTGACCAGTTACTAGCCTATTTAAATCAAGGCCATTTTCCACTGCACCCTATGCAGTTTGGATTTAGGAAACATCATGCCACAGAAACAGCTACTTGTTATTTTGTTGAGCAAATAAAATCTAGCCTTGACAATGGAGGGGTTGTTGGGGCTGTTTTCCTTGATTTTAAAAAGGCGCTTGATAGTGTAAATCATAATGTTCTGTTATCCAAACTGTCAAAGTTTAATTTTTCTCATAATGCTCTGACATGGATGGAGTCTTATCTAGATTCAAGAAAACACTGCACTAGGATTAATGATAGATGCTCCTCCTTTGTTAACTGCACTATTGGAGTCCCTCAGGGATCTATTTTAGGACCAATTTTATTTAGCTTATATATTAATGATTTGCCATTGATTTGCCTGGAAGTTCACATCCAAATGTACGCAGATGATACAGTTATCTATACCCATGCAAAATCTAGGGAACAAGCCGCAGTAAAACTTACTGCAGCTCTAACCAAAGTATCAGACTGGTTAACTCTCAATTGTCTTACTCTTAACGTAAGCAAAACAGTGGGTATGTATTTCTCTATCAAGAAGAATGTTGTACGACATCAGCCTGATATTTGTATTATGGGAGAGACAATACATATTGTTGATAATTTTAAGTATCTAATTATTGACTGTAACTTAAGTTTTAAAAAACACATAAAAAAAATATCCAATTGTGTCAGAGCTAATTTGGCTACTTTTAGACATATAAGACATCAGCTAGCTGCAGCTAAATTGTTATTACATACGATGATCTTTTCACATTTATCTTATTGCTCCACAAGCTGGTCACAGGCGGGTGGGACTACGATAAAACCCTTATGTTCCCTTTACAAACAAGCGGTGAAAGTTCTGGATAAAAAAAACGAGAAACTACCACCATTGTATCATTATGGGTCATTCTACGGAAATGTCCATTTTTCTGTCCCTAGCCTTTACAGAAATATTCCACTAAAAAACACTTTAGAATTACAATTTCTTTACATTTTAAAATAAAACAATATGTTATTTGAACAATTACACCTTCTTGAGCCATCAAGTGGCAATATTTTATTTTTTATTTATTCTATAAAATTCCAAGCACCACAGAAGTGCTCGTCCCCACAGTCATGTACAGAGGGAAAATGCTTTATTTTGAGGTCAATAACATGTTTTTACACAATTTAAAATACAATAATGTATACATAACTATCTAATATATTATGTAAATGACATAAAACGTACTCGGTTACTAACGTAACCTCGGTTCTCTCTAGAGAGGGAACGAGTACTGCGTAATATCTTACGCTATGGGGAAACACTCTTTCCTCGAGATATTGAAGCCAAAAATTATCCTTAATTTTTTTAATCATGCAAAACGCTTTTGCAGCAGCAAGCAGACAAGGGCGAAACAGCTCGCGCGCCCATTGGCTGCCTCGCTGGAAAAGCTGCAGCCTATCGAGTGAAGGCACTGCGTGACGTAATGACGAATGAAGACGCTTCGCGCTCATTTCGTCATGTCCCGCCAGTATAGGCGTGGTCTCACCCTATAAATACCCCTCGATAGCTGTATTTCTCTGATTTTGTACACCGAAGCGAACCAGAGCATAGTTCACGCACGGCAAGATACGCAGTACTCGTTCCCTCTCTAGAGAGAACCGAGGTTACGTTAGTAACCGAGTACGTTCTCTTACGAGAGTATCTCTCGTACTGCGTAATATCTTACGCTATGGGGACCCCATACAAAACGCCGTGCGGACAGGGATCCAACACCAGAGTCCCGGGGCAAAGCCCGGGGCACATCTAGTGCATAATCACCATAACTCACATAGAGTAGAGGAGGAGAGGCTAAAGCATCACTCCTTTATAAAGTCCCGTAGGGACACTGACCCGTAAGGGCAACATAGCCGCATTGGCGGCCAATAAGCCCGAAGTTCAGACCGCCAAAAGCTTAGCTTGTAGGGCGGGCACCTCCAGGTTATAGTACTTGATAAATGTCGACGGCGAGGCCCAGCCCGCAGCCGTACAGATATCCTGCAGGGAGACCCCGCTATACCATGCCCACGACGAGGCCACGCCTCTCGTGGAGTGCGCTTTGACACCCAATGGGCACCGTAGGCCCTTGGAAGTGTAAGCCAGCGCTATGGCATCCACTATCCATCTGGATAGGCTCTGTTTTGAGGCGGCGAGTCCCTTAGAACGGCCGCCAAACAAAACGAAAAGCTGCTCGGTCTGCCTGAACCCAGCCGAGCGGGACACATAAGCCCTTAACGCCCTGACAGGGCAAAGGAGATTCGCGTCCCTCTCCTCATCGAGAACCGGAAGGGCTGACAGGGAAATCACCTGGGCCCTAAACGGTGTATTGAGGGATTTCGGCACGTAGCCGTGCCTCGGTTTGAGTACGACCTTTGAGTCGTTGGGCCCAAACTCCAGACATGACGCGCTTACAGAAAGCGCCTGCAAGTCCCCTACACGCTTCACTGAAGCGAGAGCCAATAGAAACACCGTCTTAAGGGACAGGTGCCTCATATCCGACAGCTGGATCGGCTCGAACGGGGCGCCTTTCATGGCCTCCAAGACCGTGGAAAGGTCCCAAGCCGGGACTGAAGGGGGCCTGGGAGGATTCATTCTCCGAGCCCCTCGTAGGAAACGCACGACTAAGTCGTTTTTCCCCAGTGACTGGCCAGACACAGGTTTAGCAAACGTTGCTATGGCCGCCACGTACACTTTGAGCGTGGATGGGGTTCTTCCCTTATCCATCAGCTCCTGAAGGAAGGCAAGCACTTCCTCAACCCCGCAGTCCACGGGTGAAAAGCCACGGGCTCGACACCAAGTAGAGAACACCGACCATTTCGAGGCATAGAGCCGTCTGGTAGACGGAGCTCTAGCCTGTGCGATCGTGTTTAGCACTCCTTCTGGGAGGCTAGCGGGTACCCGTTGATGGCCCATGCGTGCAGGGACCACAGTTCCGGGTGAGGATGCCAAATCGAGCCCTCTGCCTGAGAGAGGAGATCTCTCCTCAACGGTACAGGCCACGGGGCAGTGCTGGTCATCCGCATCAGGACCGGAAACCAAGCCTGGTTCGTCCAGAGCGGAGCCACAAGCAGCACTGGGCATCCATTTTCCCTGATCCGCTCCAACACCTGTGGCAGGAGCGAGACCGGGGGAAAAGCGTACAGGGGACCGCTGGGCCAAGTATGGGCCAGCGCGTCCCTGCGCTTTGAGAAGAATACTGGGCAGTGAGCGTTCTCGCGGGACGCGAACAGGTCCACCTGCGCTCTGCCAAACGTTTCCCACAGGAGCTGGACCGTCTGCGGGTGCAGCGACCATTCTCCTGTCAGGACGTTGTCTCTGGACAGCATGTCTGGACCCGTATTCAGGTGCCCAGGCACGTGCGCCGCTTTCAAAGAAAGTAGGTTGCGCTGGGCCCAGACCAAGAGGGGTTCCGTCAGCCTGCAAAGGCGTGCGGACCTGAGGCCGCCCTGGCGATTTATGTACGCCACCACTGACTTGTTGTCCGATCGGACCAAGACGTGGTGGCCCCTCACCAGGGGACAGAAGCGCCGCAGCGCTTTGTCGACTGCTATCAATTCCAAGCAGTTTATGTGAAGGAGCTTCTCCCGCTCTGACCATAGGCCAGCCAACGGTCTGCCCTCGAGCAGCGCTCCCCACCCCGTGGTGGAGGCGTCCGTAGACACCACTTTCACCCTTGAGGCGGTCCCCAGACTCACACCAGACTGATACCAGCTGGTTACTTTCCAGGGTTCCAGAGCCGAAACGCACCTTTGGTCGACCCTGAGGCGACACCTGCCCGTGGACCATGCCCGGGGCGGGACCCGTGCTTTCAGCCACCACTGCAGCGGGCGCATGCGAAGCAAGCCCAGCTGGAGTGCATGGGATGCTGAGGCCATCAGGCCCAGCAATTTCTGAAACCGTCTGAGCGGGACTATGGAGCCGTGGCGGAAGGATTCCGCGACGCGCTGAATACTTAGTACGCGCTCCGGTGACAGGCGTGCCGTCATGGAAAGCGAGTCTAACACTGTTCCCAGGAAAGAAATTCTCTGGCTGGGACACAGCAGGCTCTTTTCCCAGTTGACCGTCAGGCCCAGTGTCTCGAGATGCTCGAGCATTGTGGCCCTGTGTTCTATGAGCTCTGACCGTGATCGAGCTAGAATCAGCCAATCGTCCAAGTAGTTCATAACTCGCATGCCCTGAAGTCTCAGGGGCGCGAGAGCCGCGTCCATGCACTTCGTAAATGTACGGGGTGCCAAAGACAGGCCGAACGGCAGGACTGTGTATTGATAAGCCTGGCCCTCGAACGCGAATCTCAAGAATCGCCTGTGATGGGACGCTATTTGTATTTGGAAATACGCGTCTTTCAGATCTATCGACATAAACCAGTCCCCTTGGCGCACTTGCGCGAGGATTTTCCTGGTCGTAAGCATCCTGAACTGGCGCTTCACAAGCGCTTTGTTCAGCTGTCTCAGATCTAGAATGGGTCTGAAGCCCCCATCTTTTTTCGGTACCAGAAAATATCTGCTGTATAAGCCCCCTTCGCTCTGAGCCTGAGAAAGGGGCTCTATGGCCCCTTTGCTCAGTAGTTTCGCTATCTCGGCTCGAAGTAGATGAGATACTTCGCTTTTCACCGAAGTCTCGACGGGCGCCGTACAACGGCGTGGACGTCGTGCGAATTGTAGCGAGTAGCCTCTCTTTATAGTGTTCAGCACCCAGTCTGATACCCCGGGTAGCTTCGACCACGCTTCTGCGCGAGTAGCTAGGGGTAGGATGCAGACCGGGCTCTGGCCGTGACCTGGCAACGGCTCGAGAGCCCCGGTACCCTGGGAACACGACGCCGTGTTTACAGCGTTCGAGGCGGGGGGCGCGCTGGGCACAGCGGGCAGTCTGGCCGCGCTCACAATCTCTATGGCGGGACGCATAACGAGAGTGAGCGGGGCGAATCCCGTGGGATTCGGCGTGCTTGCGGGAGGATGTGGGCGCAAACCTACGGGCACATCTACAGCACTGTGCACGCTTTCGGCCGGAGCCGATAGATTGTGTGTTGGTTTCGTTTTTACAGAAACCAAGGGACACGGGGCATGCAGCGTGAGCGGGCATTGTATGGGCGCAATCGCTACATTGTTTGCACAATCGACCTGAGTCAGATTTATGTGTGCTCGCCTCGCACCGTGGCGGGCTGTGTCTGGGTGTGGGAATGGGCACTGGGGCGTGGGCATTCTTACAACACTCATAACACCATCGGCCGTGGCCGGCATACCAGAAAATACACTCTTTATTGGATTTATCTGGGTAGCCATGAAAACGGCTTTTGTGTGCAGGCAAGCGGGCTGAGACACCGGCTGCTTCACTGCTAAATACACTGGCACAGTCACTTCGCAAGGAACTGAACGAGCGAATCTTTTCGGTGGGGAGCCGGCCGCAGCGGGCTCCGAACACCGTCGCTTTCTTAGAGTGGCTAGGAAAGCTTCGAGGCCTCGGGCTTGAGCTCAATCTTCGGCCGAGGCCCGCGCTGAGCGGGGCGGCGTCCAGCAGAGCGAGAGCGCGGTCTCTGATCCCGGGCCTGGCGGCGCTGTGTAGCGGCGGCTGCGGGCGATGCAGGCCGAGGCTGCGAGCTGCGAGCAGACGGCTGCTTAGAGCGACCTGCAGCGGAGCTCGAGCGCTTCGGAAGGAAGTGCTTCATGGCCTGCGAAGTCTTCTGCTCCTCCGAGAATCTGTCCGCGAAATCCTTGACGGCAGATCCGAAGAGGCCCGCAGGGGAAATGGGCGCGTCGAGGAATACAGAGCGCTCAGCTTCCGTCATCTCAGACAGCGTCAACCACAGATGTCTCTCAGCAACGGCGAGAGAGGCCATATTCCGCCCCATGGCCTGAGCAGCGGCTTTAGCGGCGCGTAGAGCAAGGTCCGTAGCGCCTCGTAAATCCGCCACGTTGATCGCACCCGGGCCTTCCTCGTCCAGTTTAAGGAGAAGGTCGGCCTGGTAGATCTGCAAGATCGCCATCGTATGCAGCGCTGAGACCGCCTGTCCAGCGGCTGTGTAAGCACGTCCGTGCAGCGATGAAGTCACCCGGCAGGCTTTAGAGGGGAGCGTCGTCTGCGCGCGCCGTCCCGCAGAGGGCGGGCAGAGATGCGACGCGACCGCCGCCTCGACAGGAGGAATGGAGAGATATCCTTTGTCTCCCGCGCCGGTGACAGAAGTGAAGGCCGCAGAAGTGGAAGTGCGCAGTCTGGCGGAGAACGGGGCGGTCCATGACTTAGCGACTTCGTCGTGGAGCTCAGGGAGGAAGGGGGCGGCCCTAGACTTAGACGGGGCTTCGTCTTTCTTGAGAAAGCGCCCGTCGAGTCTGTTGCGCGGCGGCAAGGCGGGCGCCTCCCACTCGAGGCCGATGCTCTCTACGGCCTGGGTGAGCAGACGCATCAGCTCAGCCTCAATGCCGGGTCTCCTCACAGAGGGTTGGCTAGACACGTCAGCGGGGGGGAGGTCCACAGAGCTCGCCCAATCCTCGCTATCGGAAGCCACAAGAGAGCATACCTCGGCAGGCTCGTCCAGCTCGGGAACGGAAGCGGCGGCAGACGGCGGGCGCTGTCCGTCCGGGAGCGACTCAGGTGAAGCCGGCGAAGCAGGCGGGCGCACCGGCGAGCTTTGGCGGGCTGGAGAAGGCTCGGGAGCGCGCTGGGCGCGACGCTTCTTACGGCGCGGCACAGACGGCTGGGACGCGGGTTCAGAGAACGACGCCAGGCGAGTCCGCAGAGTCGCCATAGGCAGAAGTTCGCAGTGCGGGCATCCACCATCCGCGAGCGCGATAGCAGCGTGCTCATGACCCAGGCAGGACACACAGATGACGTGACGGTCCTCATCGCTGAGTTGAGAGCGGCACGAGCCACAGAAAGGCATCTTTAAAAAGACGCAGCTCTTTTAGAACATATAATGGGTGTTGCGTCACGTAAGCAAACACACACACACACAGTGACAGAGTAAAGGATATAGTACGCCGGAAAGCGCAGCAGGTACGGCAGTTGAAGGCGGCTGGGCCAGCGACTTCAGAAGATGGCACGTCCCGCTGAGAAGGCTACAAGTCAACGGCGCGGCTTCTCACTCTGGATCCCGCGATGCGTGAGCTTCGCGTGAAGAATGAAAAAATCAGAGAAATACAGCTATCGAGGGGTATTTATAGGGTGAGACCACGCCTATACTGGCGGGACATGACGAAATGAGCGCGAAGCGTCTTCATTCGTCATTACGTCACGCAGTGCCTTCACTCGATAGGCTGCAGCTTTTCCAGCGAGGCAGCCAATGGGCGCGCGAGCTGTTTCGCCCTTGTCTGCTTGCTGCTGCAAAAGCGTTTTGCATGATTAAAAAAATTAAGGATAATTTTTGGCTTCAATATCTCGAGGAAAGAGTGTTTCCCCATAGCGTAAGATATTACGCAGTACGAGAGATACTCTCGTAAGAGAACAACTAAATGCAGAATAAATATTATAAAATTTATAATGAAAGTAGTGGTCCCCTGGAGTTGTGTCACTGGTGTTACCGTTAAACAAAAATCTCTTATTTTGAAATAAAAATCACACTGATGACATCACTTGAATTCCTTCTTCCAGTTTCCTGAATATCTATGAAGAAAAGCCCATAATAAATTCTCTGTCTCTTTTCAGTTATCAGAAATATTCTCATTTATCTCATGATTTCTTATGAAGCTTTTAGTTGAAGTCACTGGTGTGACCTACTTTATTGTTAGGTAATTGTAAAAAAACGAGAATACAAATTGATTAAACTACTTAATTTAGTTAGTATACCATGATTGACAACATGTGGTTTGATACCTTGCAGCAGCCATTTTGTAAAATGAATTTTTCATGAAAATTGTCACTGGTGTTACTGTCACTGGTGTTACCTTTCTTATGGGTAACACAATGCACTAAAAATATAAAAATCATTAAGCTGTCATTTATGCATATTCATAAAGCCAAAGGGTAATCTAATAATGTGGTGTAAGTTTAAATGTTAGAAAAAGAAATACATTTTAAGATATCTTGCCATACCAAAAGTGGACGTTTCTGTAGAATGACCCTTATAAAAAAATACAACTTATTAACCTTTGACAGTTTTTTAAGCTTTGCTGACATGTGTCTGATGTATAAATTGATGCATGATCTTGCACCACCCCCACTCAAGCAATGTGTGTCCTTTTGCAGAGATAATGTAAGGGTCACCAGGGCTTCTGTAAGAGGTGACTGTTATACTCAATTTAGGAAAACTAAATTTGGACAATCAGCTTTTTCATTTGCAGTGGTTGAAAAGTGGAACTTAATCCCACATTACATTAGAGATTGTGCAAGCCTTAGCAGTTTTAAAATGTCCGTAAAGACTTGGCTGAAGGCGAATCAAATATGTGATCATTGACTCTTTTATATATTGTATATTTGTATTCTGGATTTTATGTGAGTACTGTGTGTTTATGTTGTCTTTTTTACTTTTCCTTGCCCGGGGACCACAGATGTAAATTAGCCGTATAGCTAACTCTGGTACAGGGCTTGAACTGTGCATGGTCCCTGACAAATAAACTAATAAATAAAAAAATAAATAATAAATAAAATCCTTAAACACAGGATTATTATCAGCATGAAGACACTTAAAAAAATCTTAGGTAAAAATGGACTATTTCGCAGAAAAAATTATGACAACTTGTTTGATGTTATTCAGTTTGTTAGAGAAGAGCTCCAAGGCTCAGGAGCATTGCATGGATATAGATGGATGTACAGTAAATGCAAGTAAAGAGGACTTCATGTGCGCAAAAAAGACATCTGCCTCATTCTGTCCACTCTTGACCCATTGGGCACCGAAATGCGAAGAAAAAGAAGACTGCACAGAAGAGCGTACTTTTCAAAAGGCCCCAACTTTATATGGCATGTTGACTCTTATGACAAACTGAAGCCATTTGGCATTTGTATCAATGGGGCAATTGATTGATTTGCAAGGAGAATACTATGGTTGAATGCATACTGCACAAGCAGTGACCCTGAAGTCATAGGGGGTTACTTCCTTGAGACAGTAAGAAGTCTTGTTGGCTGTCCTCGAATCCTGAGAGCAGATATGGGAACAGAAAACAGCACCATTAGGGATATGCAGCGGTATTTGCGACGTAGCGATGATGATCCACTGGCTGGAGAAAGAAGCTTTATCTATGGAAAAAGTACGGCCAACCAGAGAATTGAGAGCTGGTGGGGTATTCTTAGAAAAGAGTGTGTGGACCTTTGGCTTGAATATTTTCACCAAATTAAAGATGAAGGCAAATTTGATGGCAGCTGGTTGGACAAGAACCTTGTTTTATTCTGTTTCCTGGGCTTGATCCAGGTAAATAGTGATTCTCTCTCTCTCTCTCTCCTCTCTCTCTCTCTCTCTCCTCTCTCTCTCTCTCTCTCTCTCTCTCTCTCTCTCTCTCTCTCTCTCTCTCTACACACACACACACACACACACACACACACACACACACACACACACACACACACACACACACAATAGTGATTTAATAAACAATACTTTAAAACAAGGCTTCCCACTGTTTGTGACTCCACGGTAGACCAGATGTCATGTACACCCTACCTGAATTATATGACACAGAAGACTACATGTACCGTTGGCAGACTGTGCCACCTGTGAAGATCAATGTATCCGTCGCTCTGATGTTGCTTGTGATGAGGACGTCTTCACCCTGTGTGCACACATCATGGCCCAACATCACCTCAGGCTTCCCAAGGATAGGTACTCAGCATTTAATCTCTACCTTGCACTAAGACAAGAGTTTACTACAGTGTTAAATGTTGTGAGATAAACACATGCTGAGAAATCAATCAGTATTAAGAAAGTTATTATGGACTGTACTTAAATTCTTTAATTATTAGAGTTACAGTAATTTCAGGGAACACCAGCCAATGTATTTAGGTGATGGCTTTTATCTGTTTTTTCTTTTTACGTTATTCATTGGTTTCGTCTCTTTAATGTTACTGCTGTGATCTTGTATACTACATATTTAATTAAAAGATGACAGAATTTATTTCCTTTGTTTATTTTTTTAAACACTGTAATCTTTAATCTTCAAAAATCTTTAATCAACAAACTTCTAATTAATAAACTTCAAACATTGTTGCTTTTGTAAACTTTGTAAGGACTAGTTTTCCTCTTTTTTTAGAACAATGTAATAATTTTACTTTGAAACACTGCTTTAACAACATTTGTGCATTTTATGACACATTTCACAAGTATAAGAAAACAACAAATAACAAATCCTCTCAAGAAAACTGCTGCTGCTTCTGCTGCACATACTGTCTGACCACCTTGCACAAACACAACATTGAGAATAATATTAGATAAAGATAATCAATGAATATAACAGACATTTATAATTTTCGGTATCCTTATGCAATATCCATCACCCACATGTTTGCCTCAAGTACATTTGCAAACTCCTCTGCTAGCTCAAGGTATGAAGTGTAATTAGGAATGTCCAACATACATCCGCAGGTGTGGGACTGGGGACATCTTGTGAATAAACTGTTTGGCTGCACAAACCGGACATTAATGAACTCTGTCACAAGGAGGTCAGCTCCTACCAAAAAACATAATTCAGTGAACAATTTAAAGCGTATACATTAATCATATATAATATAATACACAAGATCAGGACAAAACATTTGATACTAATCTACTTATTTTTAAACTAAGTATAACAAATCATTATATTATTAGTATCAGATCAATACCATGTCATATTCTAATGAATATAATGATAACAAAATATCTTAACTAATCAATCACCTGTGCAAAAACGCAAAAACTTCTTAAGCCGAACATCATTGGAGTTCTTGATGAACCTCTTCAGATAATCCATGATCTGGCTTTCTCTGTTGTTCAATGTTTCATGTTTTAGTGTGGCTACAACTTTCCTAGCTGTATGAGTAAGGCTGATCATCACTTCATTCAGTCCTCTTGGTGGCAGTTTCAGTTTTTCAACACTGGACTCCAACACTCTGTAAGCTGGATCTTGCACAATTTCTTTGTGTGCCACATCAAGTAAGATCTGCTTGGCATTTTTTTCAGTGATAACAAGTTTCACATTAAGAGCTTCCAGGATTTCGACCCATTCTTCTCTTTCAGAGACAGATGTAAAGTCTCTAATTGCTTCTTCAACAAGCTGCTTTTCCTCTTGAGGAACCATCTCCAAAAATGCTGTAAAGAGCTCATCCTCATCAATTTCAAGTCTAAGGCAGTAACACAGAAAAGGCTTGAACAACACAATGGGAAAGTATTTAACAGTATTGTAACCAAGAACCATCACTTTAGCTACATTTTCCCATTGGTCTTTCATATCGTGTCTGGTCATGGGTACCTTTAATGTGCTTCCTGTTGTACATTTCATGTAAAAAGTACCCCAGTACTCACTCAATGCATCTCTGAGAATCCCACCACTGTCTTCTCCTTTCTGAGTGCTACCGTTAGGTAGGACCATCTCAATTTCTACAAGACAGTCATTGATAGATACTAAGCCATCTGTGAAAGCTGCATTGAGATCTTGGAAAATGTTTCCTCTGCGGAGCTTTAACTTTGTGGCCTGTGTCTTATCTTGCACTACTTCAACAGGGTCCATTGGTAGAGTGTCATCCAGTATTGTACTGTCTTGCAAAACAGCATATCCAAACTGAATTTCTTCATCAACTGAAATTGAGCTGTGCATTACATTCATTGTACTTGGTTCTATCAACACTATGCTGTCTTCTGACCAAAATGATGAATCAACGGTGGAGCTGTTGTCCTCAGTTATGGCAACAGGTTCTTCATCACTTTCACATGCCACAGCAGAGGTAGAAGGGCCTTCAGTTACATATTTATCTACTATTTGAATGTTTGCACTTGCAGTTGTGTCTGTCCTCTTGCAAGACAGGTACAGTCTCAGTATCTTTACCTTTCTCGTTTCATATTGTTCACCTAATGTTGTTTGTGAATCTAGTTCTTCTTCTGTGAAGTCTCTCAATTTCATCTCAAAATCATTTATATCCCCTAGTTTATTTTTTCCATTTGGAAAGAACAGCTTCTTGCCACATTCCAAAAGTTCTCCAATTGTAGCACTCTTTAAAGCCTTTAAGTGTCTGGTTCCACCACCTCGTTTTTCTTTTATTTGGACAAAGGAGCCACGGACCTCTTCAAACAGTCCCATCTGGTAACTTCGCTCAGTTTTTGGGGCATTTGAGTTTCCACTGAGTTTTTCTGAACGATTATCACAATGCTTCCTCTTTCTATCCCGCTTTCCTTGCAATTTTGACATGAGGTTTTGTGTGGCTTTAGATACTGTGGTATTTCTTTCTATTGCAGCTACTTCTCTTCTGCAGTACTGTCTTATTGCTATCCGGTCTCCAAATCTGGGGACATATGTCAGCAGTTGCTCATCTGACATACTATTGACTAGAAGAAAGGGGGGGGGGGGGGAGCTTTCTTTATTTCATTAAATGGATAGGTCACTTGAGTAAATTTTGACAGAATAAAAAAATTTCAACTAACCTTTTAATGAAATAAAAATAAATATAAATCATTTATTATCCCTTTCATTATTCATTTTGATTTTAAGATATATATATATTGATGTTGATATATTTGATTGATGATATATATATATATATTAGTGCTGGGCCGTTATCGGCGTTAACGTGCTGCGTTAACGTGAGACTCTTATCGCGCGATAAAAAAAATATCGCCGTTAATCTAAGTTGGGTTGGGATCATAAATAGCTTTTTCGAATATCGTTATTTTCGCGCAGATCGCGCAGCGGGGTATTTTCCTGTCAGGGACACAAGGTGTACTTTCACTTTGTTACGTTGGGGGACGTTCCTCTCGTTACTTTATTTTAATGCAATACGTTGTTAAATGAGTTTATTCCAAGCGCGCTGTATCCTTTGTATGGGCATGAGCGATGCTCGTTTACAAATGAATCACTCTTTTGAGTCGATTCTGTTCAAAGACTTCATCAAACAAGTTGTCAGATCTGTCTAAATCGGTTCGCGAATCAGTTGATCTGTTCAGTTCCTCACGCACTGAATAGTCTGAACTCAGAAGCGCTTTCAATTCACACTCGAGGAGTCGTAAGTAACAGGAAGATTTAAGAACATCAAGAGCGTTGGATGAAGTGGCCGTGGATCTACAGTTTAGTCTAGTGAAAGCAAATCTGCAAATGCATTATATTTTGCCAGCGATGAAGATCTTTATTAGTTGAACATCTTCGTAAACTGTATGTGAATGAATGATTCCACAGGACGATACATTCGAGTTCATTTCATTCAGGTAATACATTTTACAACCAAACAGATTATTACGCCACGATAGCACTACTAAAAAGTATGACATTATCCGGTTTTTGGACATACATTAATTTATAGGCTACAAAAAAACGCTTCAGAGCGTCGGCGCACTGGTTAACAGGTTTAAATAAGCTACCATTTGTTTAAAAAGGAGGCTATTGCAGTAACAAGGCAGGTTCACATAAAATCATTATGACATATGATGACATTATTTTTTGATCTAACGAGCATTGGCGATGCAAAAACGGACTGTCGTGCGTATTGTTTTTTTCTTCTTCCAATTACTATGTTAAAAAAAAACGAGGAAAACATGTTACTTGTTCAATTAATAAACAGTTTGTTTGATGACAAATAGCTAAAGATGAAATTGGCCTCCCTTTCTGTCATTGTGAGTGTGCGTTTTTTTAATTTTTTTTAACGATATTCGACTTTTGCTCCTCGATTGTCGAATGGCATTTTTGGCAGAAATGCACGGGAGGCGAACTATTCTCAAAGACTTACTTTTAGTCATTATTTGGGTAGCAAACACAGAATTCAAATAAGCCATTTTAATCTAGATTAATCTAGATTAATTTCAAAATTAATCTAGATTAATCTAGATTAAAAAAAATAATCTATGCCCACCTGTAATATATATATTATATATATATATATATATATATATATATATATATATATATATATATATATATATATATATTATATATATATATATATATTAGGTCACTTCATTAGGTCACTCACACCAACAAAATGTCAGGGTTAGATGCATGTAACTGGCTTAACTTAATATCCTATAACTAGGCCTATAGCCCTAACAATCAGCCAGAGAGCAAAGGAATGACATTCTTCGTTTTGTATTGCTTTTTACCTTCTCCTCTCGAAACACTGACACAGTCGCGTCATCCAACTCTCTTTCGTTTTTTAGAAAATTTAGGAAATTATCCATTTTTAAAATATATAGTTTATAAACACCCTACTATGTATCCCGCACCGTAACAGATAGCCTGGTTGAATCTGCCGGCACAGACTGGGGGAGGAACCACAAATCCGTGAGTACAGTTTACAAACCCGTGGGAACGGATTGCGAAAGCGTGGGCACGGTTTATGAATTTGTGGGTACAGATTGCAAAAACTGAAGGCACGGTTTACAAATCTGAGAGCACGGATTAGGAACTCGTGGGTATGGTTTATTAATCCATGAGCACGATTTGTTAAACCGAGGGAACAGTTTGAGAATTCGTGAGTACGGTTTATAAGCTGAGCGGACGGATTTATTTTTTTTTTTCCAACAGGTGACTTCCCGGGCTCCGTACTACGGCTAATTTTGGTAAAAAAAAAAAAAAATTATTATTTTTACCCAGGCCCTCTGGGCACCCCAACTTTGATAGCCTCTCCAGGCGTTTTCCCGAGGATTTGGCCGTGGATAAATTGTGAGGTGTTAATACACCTTTAGGAACACATGGTAAACAAATCTATTGGTAAGAATTTTTTTTGCAGATTGGCAAAAAAAAATGCCTAACTTTCCCTAAATAAATGACTACGGAGAGCTTTGTCCTTTTGCAAGATAAGGCGGCATTATCTAAGAAACAGAAACAGAAACTGTTCATGACAAGTTTACAAGATCAGGCAGCATTTACCGTAAATAGAAACTGAAAGTGATTTGGAAGTAAATCCTTAAATTGGACATGACTTTACAAATTCCTGTCCCCTGCAGTTCATAAAATGTAGATGGGCTCACAAAATACAAAATGACAGATAAAGTGTGTTATAGTAAATGAGTATTCAACATGATGCATATATTATGTAGGGATGATGGTTCTACCCCTTAATGTCTATACTTTTGTTTTTGATAGATGAAATTATGGTGAGTAAATGACAAACACCTAAGGGGATGATACACAGGGCAACTTTTTGAGAAATGTTGCTGGGCAATCTTGCCAAGCGATTGTTGCTTGGGCACTTTCACATTGAAAATGGGCAATACGTTTCTATCTGGATAATTTAGATCGATCGTGGGCCCTGTCTCTCATCTGGTTGCCCGTTTACGGCAACATTGACCAGCAACATTGCCCAAAAAGTTGCCTTGTGTATCATCACCTTAAGGCTACATTTAAAGGATTAGTTCACTTTTAAAAAAACTTTTGCTGATAATTTACTCACCCCCTTGTCATCCAAAATGTCCATGTCTTTCTTTCTTCAGTCGAAAAGAAATTAATGATATTGATGAAAACATTCCAGGATTTTTCTCCATATAATGGACTTCAATAGTAGCCAAAACGGTTCAAGGTCCAAATGAGTTTCAGTGCAGCTTCAAATGACTTTAAATGATACCAGACGATGAATAATCTTATCTAGCGAAACGATGCGCCATTTCGAAAATAAATAAAACAGTTTAAGTATTATTAGCACAAATGCTCGTCTTGTTCTGTCCTGAGATAAACGTTAGTGATTCTCCTGTTCGAACTCCTTCATCAAAATGAACAAATCTTTTTTCGAGTCATTTCGTTCGTTGAATGAACAAAATGACTCGAAAAAAGACTCGTTCAAAATGAACAAATCTTTTTTCGAGTCATTTCGTTCGTTGAATGAATAAAATGACTCGAAAGAGATGAAAGAGCTTCCAGAGGTCATAGATCCTCTTCTAGATATCATTAATTCATCTTTGTCATTAGGATACGTACCAAAAAGCTTTAAGCTGGCTATGATTAAACCGCTTGTTAAAAAAACGCATCTTGATCCTACAGAATTAGTCAATTACAGGCCAATCTCGAATCTGCCTTTTCTGTCAAAGATACTAGAAAAAGCAGTATCCTCACAACTGTGTTCCTTTTTAGAAAGAAATAATATCTGCGAGGATTTTCAGTCCGGATTTAGACCGTACCATAGTACTGAGACTCTAGTCACAAATGATTTGCTCCTATCATCCGATCGTGGTTGAATCTCGCTATTAGTGTTACTTGATCTTAGTGCTGCATTTGATACTATCGACCACAACATTCTTTTAAATAGACTAGAAAACTATGTTGGCATTAGTGGAATTGCACTAGCATGGTTTCAATCATACTTATCTGACTGTTTTCAGGTTGTAGCAGTAAGTGAAGAGATGTCTTATCGATCACAAGTTCAGTATGGCGTACCACAAGGCTCAGTACTAGGACCGCTGCTGTTCACTCTGTACATGCTACCATTAGGAGATATAATTAGGAAATATGGAATTAGCTTTCACTGTTATGCTGATGATACTCAGCTGTATATTTCTTCAAAACCTAACGAAACTTACCAATTCACAAAATTAACGGAATGCATAGCTGATATAAAAAATTGGATGACCAGTAATTTCCTATTACTAAATTCTGAAAAAACAGAGATTCTAATCATTGGACAAAAAACTTCCTCACCTAATAACCTAGAATACTGTCTGAACACTTGATGGCTGCTCTGTTAAGTCTTCGTCATCAGTTAGGAACCTGGGTGTGCTCTTTGATACCAATCTTTCATTTGAAAGTCACGTGTCTATTATCTGTAAAACCGCATTTTTCCATCTTAAAAATATATCTAAATTACGTCATATGCTCTCACTGACAAATGCGGAACAATTAGTTCATGCTTTCATGACCTCAAGGCTAGATTATTGTAATGCTCTACTGGGTGGTTGCCCTGCACGCTTAATAAACAAACTACAGCTAGTTCAAAACGCAGCCGTTCTAGAGTTCCAAAGGAGGACTGGCCCCCCGACTGAGCCTGGGTTCTCCCAAGGTTTTTTTCTCCATTCTGTCACCTGATGGAGTTTTGGTTCCTTGCCACTGTTGCCTTTTTCGCCTCTCTTCGCCTTTGTCGCCATTGGCTTTTGGCTTGCTTAGTTGGGGACATTTAATTTTGAATTGAACAATACTATTACAACATTGTTTTCCTGTTATCTCTGTAAAGCTGCTTTGAAACAATTTGTATTGTAAAAAGCGCTATATAAATAAAGGTGACTTGACTTGACGTGACTTTCTAACTTTTTTCTTTCTTTCTATCTTTTTCTCTCTTTCTTTCTTTCTCTCTTTCTTCTTTCTAACTTTTTTCTTTCTTTCTGTCTTTTTCTCTCTTTCTTTCTCTCTTTCTTCTTTCTAACTTTTCTCTTTCTTTCTATCTTTTTCTCATTTTCTTTCTTTCTTTCTTTCTCTCTTTCTTCTTTCTTTCTAACTTTTTTCTTTCTTTCTATCTTTTTCTTTCTTTCTTTCTATCTCTCTTTCTTCCTTTTTTTCTTTCTATCTTTCTCTCTTTCTTCCTTTTCTTTCTTTCTTTTTCTCTCTTTCTTCTTTCTTTCTGTCTTTCTCTCTTTCTTTCTTTCATGTTAGTTGCACATATTTGTGAGAGACAATGTAACAAGATGCTTTCTTTTTTTCTCTCTTTTTATAGGTCACACTTCAAGAAATAGTTTTATGTAAATGTTTACAGCACAAAATAAAGTATTCACTCGTTCTAAATACATTTACTGCATATGGTTTACTGTTCTCTTGTACTCAATGTGCCATACAGTATACAAACCCCATGCGAAACACGATGGACATTTTCGACTTCAGAGGCCCTTAAAGACCTCATTTCTAATAAGTAGAGAAAAAATAACAGTCATGTTTAATACGGTACGTCCCATACAGTACACACACCTCATATCAATCCATTTTACTGTAGCATTTTGGAGATATGCCACTTTAATTGACTTCAGAAGTGTATACTGTATCTCCAAAACGCTGCAGTAAAATGTTTAGATATGAGGTGTGCACACTGTATGGGACGTCCCGTATAGAAACTGACCATTGTTTTTTTCTACTTATTAGAAATGAGGTTTTTATAGGCCTCTGAACTAGTAAAATGTGATATATCTCCAAAATGCTGCAGTAAAATGGTTAGATATGAGGTGTGCACACTGTATGGGATGTCCCGTAAAGAAACTGACCATTCATTTCTTCTACTTATTAGAAATGTGTTTTTTATAGGTGTTTAAAGTAGAATAATGACATATATCTCCAAAACGCTGCAGTAAAATGTTTAGATATGAGGTGTGCATACTGTATGGGATGTCCCGTATATAAACTGACCATTTGTTTTTTCTACTTATTAGAAATTAGGTTTTTATAGGCCTCTGAACTAGTAAAATGTGACATATCTCCAAATTGCTACAGTAAAATGGTTTGATATGAGGTGTGTAAACTGTATGGGACGTCCCGTATAGAAACTGACCGTTATTTTGTTCTACTTATTAGAAATGTGGTCTTTATACACCTCTGAAATCAATTAAAGTGGCATATCTCCAAAATGCTACAGTAAAATGGTTTGATATGAGGTGTGTGTACTGACGTCTTGTATTAAACCTGACTGTTATTTGTATCTACTTATTACAAATGAGTTATTTATGCACCTCTGAAGTCAATTAAAGTGGCATATCTCCAAAATGCTACAGTAAAATGGATTAATATGAGGTGTGTGTACTGTATGGGATGTCCTGTATTAATCCTGACTGTTATTTTTATCTACTTATTACAAATTAGTTATTTATGCACCTCTGAAGTCAATTAAAGTGGCATATCTCCAAAATGCTACAGTAAAATGGATTAATATGAGGTGTGTGTACTGTATGGGATGTCCTGTATTAATCCTGACTGTTATTTTTTCCTACTTATTAGAAATGAGTTATTTATACACCTCTGAAATCAATTAAAGTGACATATCTCCAAAATGCTACAGTAAAATGGTTTGATTAGAGGTGTGTCGTTCATCTCGTCGGTTGTCGAGGAGCGGATACATTATAACGATCAGTCTATAATCCAGTGGTCTCCAACCTTTTTTCATTTGAGAGCTACTTTTTAAAAGCGAAAGTGGCCGAGAGCTACTCATGTACTACAATACTTAAATCTCTTAAATAATGTCTCATAACTCTCATATTGACAACTAAAAGAGTTTTTGTAGGCCTGTATGTCACCCTTAAATGTCAGAGAAAAGAAATGAAGCTTAGCGCAAGTTCTGGAAGACTCAATCGTTCCTTTCATGTATTACCTTCTCACTTATCCAATCACATCCTAATAGCCAGTATAAAAGGGTGGTACTTACTCATGTCTGAATTCTCAGATGCTGTCGCTTCAACCATTCATGCTCTCGCTCAGTCGGCAGCCAACATGTTTCAGGACACGCAAATTGTTTACTACTATCGACGACTCTTCTTCGAGAAGCACCTGGCTGCAGCCTGCAGATTTGGGCGGGGGTACACCTGGGGCGGGGCTGCACGTGTAGCCCCGCCCAAAATGCGTCTCATTGGTTAGTGGCAAAGTGATGACGTTGAACAAGGGCGGAGCCGCACCGGGGCCATACCCGCCAAAATATGAATCTCATGTTCTCATTTCCGCCGTTCATCGCTGTATGGTGAGTACAGGCAGAGCAGAGGACTTTGGTACAGGCAAGCTCCTCTTTTATTTTTATTTTCTAATTTTATTTACATTTTTTCATTCTGATGTGGTGTTTAATGTGATGTTAAAATGAAGTGGTGTAAAAATAAGATCGTGTAACTTTACCCAATATCCACCATATAACTAGGGCAGCTTTTCCCAAAAGCATCGTGGCGCGCGCGCGCGTGTGTGTGTTTGTGTGTGTCTGTGTCTGTGTGTGTGCGCGTGCGCGCGCGCGCGTATGTGTGTGTGTGTGTGTGTGTGTGTGTGTGTGTGTGTGTGTGTGTGTGTGTGTGTGTGGTGTGCGTGCGCGTGCGTGCGTGCGTGCGTGCGTGTGTGTGTGCGTGCGTGTGTGTGCGTGCGTGTGTGTGGGTTTGGTGGTATTATTAGGGTAAAGTGTTAAAACAAGGCCCTCAAAAAGAAATACAGTGGCAACTGAACCAGGAGAAGAAAAATAGGATTTAAAAGTAAAAATATACAAAGTTACATTGTAGGACATTTTTTCCTTATGAATAAACTAATTTAATGTAAACTTTTGATTGTTGTTAAGTCTACATTTATTTAATTGACCATGAAACTACATTCAATAGTAATACAAATTCAACAAAACTCCTTGAAAGTAGAACTTGTTTTATATATTGAATATTGTTAGTATACTTATGCTGATATACAGTATACACTGTCCAATCCTGCTGCTGGAGGTCAACTGTCCTGTAGAATTTAGCTCCAACCTCAGTTAAACACACTTGAACCAGCCAATCAAGGTTTTATTAACTACTAGACATACTAGAAACTTCCAGGCAGGTTGTAGAGGTAGGTTGGATCTAAACTCTGCAGGACAGTGGCCCTCCAGGAGCGACTTTGGACACCACTGCATTAGAGTAATAAGATAATAAAATATTTTATCCTAATTCTGATGCTCTATACTTCATTCTCTTCGCAGATCCTTGGCATTGTCATCCCCAGTTATATTCCCTGTGCACCACTTTTGCTATTTACTCCATATTATTTTTGTTTTGCTGTGTTAATTATTCTCTTACTCTAGTCCTCCATCTCTCTCTTACCTATTTTTTGTTTACTTTATAACCCAAAGGCTCTTTTAAGAGCCATTCTCCGCTGCAAAAATGCACACAACTGTGTTGAGCAAGGGGGAGTGTGAGCAGTATTTAAAAGACTGCAGTAGGAAGTGCCCATTTTGCCAGTACACCAGCATGCCTCAGCTGATGTATTACCACATAAAAAATCATTTTCAGTTGGCAGTGGAACATCATGGTGAGTTTAACACTCTTTTGCTTATGTCACTTTATTTAGTTAAAGTATACCATAGTGATGAACCAGACAATAATGCATTGTGCATGCATGCTTCTGATTTCATTGCTTTTGCGTTTGTAATATAATTTGTAATTTAATTTTAAGGCTTGGGTAAACTTAATTTTTCTGCATTCCGCACATTCACAGTTTGAGTGTGCAAACATCCAAAAGCATATTCCAGTTACCATGGGTCTTTGTTGCTCAAATCACAGAAACAAGTGCAAACAAGTGAAGTTTAATATCTTCAAACCTTTTTACCCCCTCTTTCAGATTTCACCATTATAAAATGCAGTTTAAAATGTCGGGCAAAGTCACACTTTCACTGCTGCTATTGTTCAGCAACTGTAATAAATAGGGGACATTTCCTGAAGCACATTGCCAGCCATCCTCCACCATCAACCCAGCCTCAGTCGTCCTCTTCTGTCCTACAGCCTCAGTCCTCCTCCTCTGTCCCACAGCCTCAGCCTCAGTCCTCCTCCTCTGTCCCGCAGCATCGGCCTCAGTCCTCCTCCTCTGTCCAACAGCCTCAGTCCTCCTCCTCTGTCCCGCAGCCTCGGCCTCAGTCCTCCTCCTCTGTCCCGCAGCATCGGCCTCAGTCCTCCTCCTCTGTCCCGCAGCATCGGCCTCAGTCCTCCTCCTCTGTCCAACAGCCTCAGCCTCAGTCCTCCTCCTCTGTCCCGCAGCATTGGCCTCAGTCCTCCTCCTCTGTCCAACAGCCTCAGTCCTCTTCCTCTGTCCCGCAGCCTCGGTCTCAGTCGCCCTCCTCTGTCCATCAGTCTCGGCCTCAGTCCTCCTCCTCTGTCCAACAGCCTCAGTCGTCCTCCTCTGTCCCGCAGCCTCAGCCCTCCTCCTCTTTCCAGCAGCCCCAGTCACCTGCCATCATCCAAAACGCTCAGTAAAGAGGACTGTAACTTGCAGCCAATGTGATTTAACCTTGCTTGCCAAAAATCTACGAACTCACATTAGAAGGCATCACACTGAAAAGGAAAATGCAATTACTCCTGAGAGGCATTTTCAATCTCAGTGCATTGATGAAAAAATTTGGAATATTTGCCATTGAAAAGGCTTTTCACGGTCAAGCAACACCCATACATGTAATAAAAAATTCTTGGGGCCCAAACTATCGCTCAGCATGTGAACTTGACCAGTGTATTCTGAATTCAGAGTTTGCCCATAAGCTGGGATACTGACTTTTGAGTGTTGCCATGTCAAATCACTGTCTTTTTTGTAAAAAAGTGGCCAACCTCAATGATGCACTGACAGAGGACAGTCTCTCTCAGCTTGTGCAGCAGAAGTGGTTTGGTGAGGAAAGGAAAGCCCAGCTGTTAAAGTTGCAGAAAGAGGCAAATACTTCAGAGACACCTTTGTCTTTTCATGTCACTGTTGGAGGTCCATCAACAAAGCATTTCATTTCTGTATACGAACCAACAGTGTCCTATTACAGCAGGATGGGAAGAGTCATGTTGGCTTATGATAAAAAGAAAAATAACTGGCATTGTCCTTGTGCCCGACCTCGCCAATCATGCATTCACAAGGGCAAGGCTACAGCAAAGTAGAGGCCTGCATTTCAGCCCGAGCCCGACGGGCCCCGACTTATTTACGCTCCTAGGGCCGGGCTTCGGGCCAATTTTCACGTCATAGTTCACACGCGGGCCGGGCCGGGTTTTAGGCTTATCTTTTTTATAGCATATTTTAGACATTAATTAAAATAAATATGAGAAGATGACGATTGAAACGCAAACATAGAAAGACGTTTTATAACCTATCACACTGACATATGACTGACATGACAGTCTGCTCACGCTCACGCACACACACACACGCACGCGCACAGGTTTCCCGGCGGCGCGATCTGAGATTCGCGCGACCGGCTCGTTCAGTGTTTAGAGTCCCGGTAGCGAGCGTGACTTCAGCGCAGCTGGAAAAAGTACGACTGGATTAAAACCTTTCACTGTGGATGCTGTGCTTTTTCTTCACGATGACTTGAGACTTGAGACTTGATTTTTGAGGTAAGATAACCTGCATGGTTGTTTTTAATGTAATTTATGTTGATTTTTTTAGATTGCGTTCTCTGTATTGTAGCCTATTGTATAAACTCATTTAGTTTGCGAGCGCTGTTGCTCTGAGCAGCAGAGCAGTTTGCCTCAGCTTTTCAAAAATGACAAAAAACGTTTAAACAAACGTTTAAACTAACGTTAACTGTCTGTGTGATATGCTTAAGTTGTTTTATATCTATGGATTTTATTGTAGCCAAGTAAAGTGTTGATTTGAGAGGCTATAAATCAATGGATCAAACATGTTTAACTCGCTGTCGGCTACTTGGTCGTCATAAAAATAAAAAACATTTTTTTTCTTAATTAACTTTATAAAGAAATGAAAATAAACTCACCGGTAAATACTTTGCCTTTGAAAACGAAACATATCTGGTTTACTGACTGCAACATAGGGCAGGCTGTGTATTATCTTTTTTTTTTTTTTTTTTTTTTTTTTTTTATAAACGGGCTCGGGTCGGACTCGGGCTGATCATTCTGATGAGCTGTCGGACACGGGCCGAGCTAGGGCCTGAGCGTCTCGGGCCAGGGCCGGGCTAGGGCCTAGATTTGAGGCCCGTGCAGGGCTCTACAGCAAAGTGGCATCTTTTCCAGATGATACCACAACTCTTCAAGAGGGTCAGGAGTTCAGAGGAGACTTTCAACACTGCTCATACTTGTAATGATGATGCCAGCTGTCAAGATCTTTCATATCCCCCCAACTCTACTACTGTTAAAAGGATGATGAAATATATGCTGGAAAATAAGAAGATTCCAATGGAAATTCCACAGACCATTATGGAAAGGTCAAAACATGGAAAGGCTTTTAATAATTTCCCCAAACATCTTGTGCCAGAGGAAGTTGAATGCAGAATATGCAAGGGAATTTTGAGTGAGCCAGTGATGATAACTTGCCGGGCGAAGATTGTTACATTCAATGGAGTGATTCAGGGTATGACATTTAATTTTTTTTGCTCAGATAAATATTTTTTTTGATAAATATGTTGTTGCTTTGATAGATATTTATTTGTCAGTAAATTATCTTTGCTTTCTCAGGTGTATCTACTTACTACAAGCTGTGCCATAAATGCAACCTCACATACAGATACCAAGAATGGAGTGACGGTTTGCACAACTTCAACGATAATGTAATCCTCTCGTTACATTTGTGTGTGGTTTTGCGAAATTCTCTACAGGTACAATATTATGAAGTAATATAAATAATATATGCTATTTTACTTTTGAATAGCAGGACTTTTTAACTTTTTTTTTAAACACTTGTATTATTACTGCTAATGACTCATACAGGATATACATTTGATATTTACTTGGGCTTTAAATGACTAGAACGTCTTTTATAAGTTGAGGGCTCTTATTTTTATTATATTTTAAACATTTCCCTCCTTCTTTCTGTTGTCCTTCCAGAATCACACAGCTGTAGGTAGGATTGTGCAGACAATTGAAGCCACTGAGGGAGAGTCCTTGCCCAAAGGTGACCTAATCATGCAGGCGTATCTTCACTTTGAAGCCTTATGTGATCTGGACTACATTTACTCCTGTGTGTCCTGTGGATACAATCCATCTACAGTGATTATGGACCTTCATAAAAAAGGAGTATTCTGCATCCCAGGTAAGTAAAGTTATTGTAGTTGCATTGGTTCCTATTGAAGTTTTATGTTTTATGATTAAATAAATAATTTGCATATTTGGCTTTAAATTAAGTTTCTTTATATCACAGTGAGTGAAATTCCGTCTCCACCTGCAACCTATGATGGTCATGTTGACATAGAAGAATTTTGGGATGCAGTGGCAATGGACATGATAAGTAAAGGGTTTTACCCAAGTAAGTTTCTTATTTTTCTCTCACGTAGCCGCATGATATTGTGTTAAGTACATTTTTCTTATCCCAATGCAAAATATTTTGCTTTTTTTAATCATAAACACACTTAATTTTGGAATTAGTTTTCGAAAACAAGACTTGCTGTTTTTCTTTACTACCAAATGCATCTGAATGTAAGATTTATTTGAATATTTAAACAGGAAAACAAAATAAAAAAATACTATAGATTATAGATACGAAATACCTAAATATTGCTCTTTAGTTTTTTTTCCAATATCATGCATTGCTAGTCTCATTTTGTATGGTTGGCGTGTTGTAAAAAAAGGCTGTATTTTTCTCCTCAAGGTGGCAAAGATAACCCATTTATAGTTTCACCTAGTTTCCATAACTGGTCCCCATGGATAGGTCCAAAAACAAGGGAATCTGCCATGGTATTTAACACCGAGAGTGCCAAGATTAAGTCCTCAAATGATGGAAGTGACATTGGTGTGCCTTTTACTGAGGAAAGGCTTGGAGATGAGCTGCTCCACCTCAAGGTAAATTGTTGTTTTAATTGTTCTGAAGGGTTTTACCACACTAAGCTATTATTACACTGTTGTCCCCAGCACAGTGGTATGTATAGGGTCTCTTCATAAATATTATAATCTTATTTTAATTTATTTTTGCTGAACTTATTCTCAAATTTGCATATTTTATCAGATTTTAGATTTGAAAAAGTTATGTCGGCAGTGTGGGGTCAATGATGCTGGATCCAAAATGGATCTCATTCTAAGGCTTCGTAATAAAATGTCAAACAGAGTGACATACAACAAGGTGTTTGAACAGGTGTGGGGTGCTTCTGGTGAGTGATGTTATTTGGTTACTCAATGAAATTAACAATACAGTACTACAAAATAAACATTAATGAAATATGATATGACAAACTGCCTAAAGAAGCAATTACTCGTACCAATATCATTTTGTATGTGTTATTGGGATGATTGAACTGATTCTGATAAGTAGTTTTCATTCATTTGTTCTTTATGCTTTTAGGTGGCCTTGGTGTTATAATGTGTCCTTGTGGTATTGTGTACTCTATTAAATTTAACTTGAGAGCAGAGAGTCCCCGTGATTTTGCAGACCTTCTCTTGTCCTGGAAACACTTTCCAAATATCACCATTTATGATTATCCAAGAGGATTAGTGGCACACACTAATAACCGACAACCACTTCACCCACCTTTCCATCCTTTTGAGGGCAGAGTACAAGACCCCTCCTCTGAAAATATACAAAAAGCAAAAGAAGGAAAACTAAAGGTTAATCTTCCCTGGCTGACTCACAAGAAAAAACGCATGGATCCTGACTGCCACCCTTTGACCGGGTCCTCAGAGCACTATTGTCTGTGTGATGTTTTCCACCAAGGCAATAGTAAAGATAAGAGAGATGTGTTGCGCACTATTGGTCTTGTACCAGAGCTGGCTGGAAAGATCAATAGCCAGTGTGCAGAGCAGCTGTTTTCTGAAGTAAAGAGAAACAATTACTTTATGAATATGTTAAGACCTTCTGCACACATTTTTCTTGCTCGAAACATCCTTCACCACAGGAATCTCACGCGGAACAGGAAGAAGCTGGAACAATTCAAGAAATTGTTCAGTGGCAGTCCTAATTTGCAGTTAGACTCGAATGGAAAGGTCATACTTGGTAATGTATATACACTCTAATAATGTTCTGCATGTGAATAGGTCAGTCTATTAAATTTACTAACTATATTTTTATAACACCTGAGTGGGGGCAGAACCAGAACCAAATGTGGGACCAAATTATCCAAAGACCCAAACTTTGAATACAACTCTGAATGAGGAGGAAAAGCATTCAGGTTGAGGTTTTTCTTTAACTCATTGAAGATTTGCTAACATTTTAAGTGATTTTTTTTTATCTTTTACTTATGTACAGCTGTCCAGTCGCAGTGTGACCCTAAACTTTTTCCAAGTCCTGTGGTGACAAGCCTGAACCTTGTTAAATCAAGCAAAACATTTTGGGGGGCCATGCCAAATGAAGGGCAACAGCAGTTGGTAAGTGATTTTTAGAGACTTTACAAAATATTGTTCATCAGCCTGAGTACTTATGTATTTCTATCTGAATGTTAGCTAAACAATGCTTTGGATGTCAGAAAGTCCAAAGATGAGCTATTGGCAACTGTGTACAACACGACGCTAAACCGATCAGACCTGTGCTGCCTTGGACTTGAAAGAGACGTTGAGGGAACGGTACAGAGTTCAAAGACATCATATTTTAATACAGCAATTAATGGTGATATTATATTATGTTATATTGAGTTTCTTTATTTTTTTTTTTAAATGCAGATTCTCAACTGTTGCCTGAAAGTGGTAGAGACCATAGCTAAATCACAGGTGAAATAGTCATATAAATAGTGAAAATAATATTTTTTGCTCAATTTACTTTAGCTGCTTGAAGGGATAGTTTACCCAAAAATGAAAATTGTCATCATTTGAGTTTATTTCTTCTGTTGAACACAAAAGATGATGATGACATACAGAGTGGCTAGTCCCCATTGTCATTTATATATATATATATATATATATATATATATATATATATATATATATATATATATATAGAGAGAGAGAGAGAGAGAGAGAGGAGAGAGAGAGAGAGAGAGAGAGAGATATATATATATATATATATATATATATATATATATATATATATATATATATATATATATATATATATATTATATATACAGGCCCGGCGCCACGAGGGGGCAAAAGATCTGAGGGGCCCCTCAGATCTGATTTGTGCCCCCTCAGTTTCATTTTTGTATTCATGGTTACAAATTAAATGTTTAACCTTTTGAGCGGTACAGTCCACATAATGGGATTCATAATGTTCAGTGACGTGACATCACTGCCAGATTCGCGCGTTGGTTGGCGCTGAGCCAGAGACGGACGAGCTCAGCTGTCATATATCACAACTATGCAGTGTTTTCAACTTCATAAATTATGTTTATTTTAGGTTTCAGACATTTAAATACACATAAGCACTAGTAAAACAATACATTTGGAGTTTGTAAAATACACACATCGATGTGGAAGCAGCAATAACAATTTATTCAAATTTGCGTGCTATTCATCAGACAAACTGTGGAAGTAATTATAAAGTTTACTCTATTCTTCTCACAGTTCACCGGCCACTTTCTTACATGTATTTCGCGAGAAACTGATGACTGACAGGACTCTGCTGCGCAAAGAAACGTACTCGGTTACTAACGTAACCTCGGTTCTCTCTAGAGAGGGAACGAGTACTGCGTAATATCTTACGCTATGGGGGAAAACTCTTTTCCACGAGATATTGAAGCCAAAAATTATCCTTAATTTTTTATTAATGTAAAACGCTTTGCGGCAGCAAGCAGACATAGGCGAGACAGCTCGCGCGCCTATTGGCTGCCCTGCGGCAACAGCAGCAGCCTATCGAGAGTGGCTCTGCGTGACGTCACGACGAATGGGGGCCTTTCGCGCCCATATAGTCACGTCCCGCCAGAAAGGGCGGGGTCTCGCCCTATAACCAGGCTCGATAGCTGCTCTTACGTTGGTTTTCATCGCCGAAGCGAACCAGAGCGTATTCCAAGCACGGCAAGATACGCAGTACTCGTTCCCTCTCTAGAGAGAACCGAGGTTACGTTAGCAACCGAGTACGTTCTCTTACGAGAGTATCTCTCGTACTGCGTAATATCTTACGCTATGGGGAACACAATGCAACACGCCGTGCTGGTAGGGATCCAACACCAAAGTCCCAGGGGCCGAAGCCCGGGGCGCATATAGTGCATAATCACCATACACTCACAGAGAGTGAGGGAAGAGAGGCTAGAAGCATCATTCCCTGTAAATAGCATCCGAAAGGAGCTAATCATGTGACAAATAGACCATACCGTCAGGGTGAACATTCAGCCTGAACTGGGTGGCCACAAGTGTGTCAACATTTTAATGAGCCGCTGTACCGGTCAGTGAGCAATACGCAGGTCAAACTCAGTATCCGAGCCGCACAGCGGGCAGATAGCACTGAATTTTATACCGCCAAAAGCTTAGCTTGTAAGGCGGGAACCTCCAAGTTATAGTATTTTATAAATGTAGACGGCGAGGCCCAGCCCGCGGCCATACAAATATCTTGCAGGGTAACCCCGCTAGACCATGCCCACGAGGAGGCCATGCCTCTTGTGGAGTGCGCTCTAACACCCAAAGGGCACAGTAGGCCCTTAGAAGTGTAAGCCAGCGCTATGGCACCGACTATCCATCTGGATAGGCTCTGTTTCGAAGCGGCAAGTCCCTTAGCACGGCCGCCAAACGAAACGAAAAGCTGCTCAGTCTGTCTGAAACCAGACGAGCGGGACACATAAGCCCTTAGTGCCCTGACAGGGCAAAGGAGACTCGCGTCCTTCTCCTCATTGAGAACCGGAAGGGCAGACAGGGAAATCACCTGGGCCCTGAACGGTGTGTTGAGGGATTTCGGCACATAGCCGTGCTTCGGTTTGAGTATGACCTTTGAGTCATTATGTCCAAACTCCATGCATGACGCGCTTACTGAGAGCGCTTGCAAGTCCCCTACGCGCTTCACTGAAGCGAGAGCCATAAGAAACGCTGTCTTGAAAGACAAGTGTTTCATGTCTGACGACTGGATTGGCTCGAATGGGGCACCTTTCATGGCCTCCAAGACCGTGGAAAGGTCCCATGTCGGGACTGAAGGGGGCCTGGGAGGGTTTAGCCTCCGAGCTCCTCTAAGGAAACGCACGACTAAGTCGCTCTTTCCTAGTGACTGGCCAGACACCGGTTTTGCAAACGTTGCTATGGCCGCCACGTATACTTTGAGCGTGGAAGGGGACCTGCCCTTATCCAGTAGCTCCTGAAGGAAGGAAAGCACTTCCGTAACCCCGCAGTCTACAGGTGAAAAGCCCTGCGCTTGACACCAAGCAGAGAACACAGACCACTTCGAGGAGTAGAGCCGTCTGGTAGACGGGGCTCTAGCCTGCGCGATCGTGTTTAACACTCCCTCTGGGAGGTCAGCGGGTACCCGTTGATGGCCCATGCGTGCAGGGACCACAAATCCGGGCGAGGATGCCAAATCGAGCCTTCCGCCTGAGAGAGGAGGTCTCTCCTCAACGGTGAAGGCCATGGGGCAGCGCTGGTCAGCTGCATCAGGACAGGGAACCACGACTGGTTTGTCCAGAGCGGAGCTATGAGTAGCACTGGGCATCCCTCCCTCCTGATTCGCTCCAACACCTGAGGCAGGAGTGAGACAGGGGGAAAAGCATATAGGGGGCGGCGGGGCCGAACATGGGCCAGCGCGTCCCGGCTTTTCGAGAAGAATCTCGGGCAGTGAGCGTTTTCTTGGGACGCGAACAGGTCCACCTGCGCTTTGCCAAACGTTTCCCACAGCAGCTGGATCGTCTGCGTGTGCAGAGACCATTCTCCTGCTGGGACGTTATTTCTGGACAGCCTGTCTGGCCCCACATTTAGGTGACCAGGCACATGCGCCGCTCTCAGCGAGAGCAGGTTGTGCTGAGCCCAGACCAGGAGGCGTTCCGTCAGCCTGTAAAGGTTTCGGGACCTGACGCCGCCCTGGCGATTTATGTACGCCACCACTGACATGTTGTCCGACCGGACCAATACGTGGTGGCCTATTATCTGGGGACAGAAGCGCCTTAGCGCTTTGTCGACTGCTATTAATTCCAAGCAGTTTATGTGAAGGAGCTTCTCCCGCGCTGACCATAGGCCAGCTAGCGGTCTGCCCTCGAGCAGCGCTCCCCACCCCGAAGTGGAGGTGTCCGTAGACACCACCTTCACACTCGAGGGGATCCCCAGACTCACACCTGACTGATACCAGTCGGTTGCTTTCCATGGTTTCAGAGCCGAAATGCACTGAAGGTCGACCCTGAGGCGAAATAGACCTGCGGTCCACGCCCTGGGGGGAACTCGTGCTTTTAGCCATAGCTGCAGTGGGCGCATGCGGAGCAGGCCCAACTGGAGTACGGAGGCTGCTGTGGCCATCAGACCCAGCATTTTCTGAAACCTTCTGAGCGGGACTATAGAGCCGTGGCGGAAGGATCTCGCGACGTGCTGAATATTCAATCCGCGCTCCGGTGACAGGCGTGCTGTCATGGATAGCGAGTCTAACACTGTTCCCAGAAAGGAAATTCTCCGACTGGGGAGCAGTGAGCTTTTCGCCCAATTGACTGTAAGGCCCAGCTCCTCGAGGTGCTCGAGTAATGCGGCCCTGTGTTCTATGAGCTCCGTTCGTGAACGAGCTAGAATCAGCCAATCGTCCAAGTAGTTCAAAACTCGCATGCCCCGAAGTCTCAGGGGGGCGAGGGCCGCGTCCATGCACTACGTGAACGTACGGGGTGCTATGGACAGGCCGAACGGCAGGACTGTGTATTGATATGCCTGGCCCTCGAAGGCGAATCTCAAGAATCGCCTGTGATGGGACGCTATTTGTATTTGAAAATAGGCGTCTTTCAGATCTATTGACATGAACCAGTCTCCTTGGCGCACTTGCGCGAGGATTTCCTGGTCGTAAGCATTCTGAACTGGCGCTTCACGAGCGTTCTGTTCAGCAGTCGCAGATCTAGAATGGGTCTGAGCCCACCATCTTTTTTCGGTACCAGAAAATATCTGCTGTATAAGCCCCCTTTGCCCTGAGATAGAGGTTCTATAGCCCCTTTTCTCAGTAGTTTCGCTATCTCGGCTCGAAGTAGATGGAACACTTCGCTTTACACCGTAGTTTCGACTCGCGCCGTATAACGGCGGGGGCGTCGAGCGAACTGTAGCGAACAGCCTCTCGTTATAGTGTTCAACACCCATTCTGATACCCCGGGAAGCCTTGACCACGCATCTGCGTGAATAGCTAGGGGTAGAATGAAATCTGGGCTCTGGCCGCGGCAGGACGGCGGCTCGAGAGCCCCTGTGTACTGGGAACACAACCGTGTTTACAGCGTTCGAGGCGGGGGGCGCGCTGATCACAGCGGGCAGCCTGGCCGCGCTCAGCTTCTCTATGGCGGGACGCGCAGAGAAAGCGAGCGGGGCGAATCCTGTGGGATTCGGCGCGTGTGAGGGAATGTGGGCACATTTACTAAATGCGGGCACATTTACTACACTGAGAATACTGTCAGCTCGCGCCGACTAAATCACTGCTGTGTTTACAGCGTGCGAGGCGCGCGCTGATCACAGCTGGCAGCCTGGCCGCGCTCAGCTTCTCTGTGACGGGTTGTGCAGAGAAAACGAGCGGGGGCGAATCCCGTGAGATTCGGAGTGTCTGTGAGAAATGCGGGCGCGAGACAGCGGGCACATTTTCTGCACGGAGAACACTCGGCTCGCGCCGACTGAATCAACGCTGTGTTCACAGCGTGCGAGGTGCGCGCTAATCACAGCGGGCAGCCTGGCCGCGCTCAGCTTCTCTGTGACGGGTTGTGCATAGAAAGCGAGCGGGGGTGAATCCCGTGGGATTCGGCGTGTCAGTGAGGAAATGCGGGACAGCGGGCACATTTACTGCACTGAGAACACTGTCGGCTCGCGCCGACTAAATGTGTGTTAGTTTCGTTTTTACAGAAACCAAGGGACACGCATAGTGTAGTGTAAGCGGGCATGTATGGGCGCGTTCACTACATTTTCTGCACAACCAACATGAGTTGGTTTTATTTGTGCTAGCCCTGCACCGTGGCGGGCTGTGTCTGGGTGTGGGAATGGGCACTGGGACGTGGGCATTCTTACAACACTCATAACACCATCGGCCGTGGCCGGAACACCAGAAAATGCACTCTTTATTGGATTTATCTGGGTAGCCATAGAAACGGCTTTTGTGCGCAGGCAAGCGGGCTGAGACACCGGCTGCTTCACTGCGAAATACACTGGGACAGTCACAACGCATGGAACTGAACGAGCGAGAAGTTTTGGTGGAAATCCGGCCGCAGCGGGATCTGAACACCGTCACTTTCCTAGAGAGACTAGGAAGGCCTTGAGACCTCGGGCTTTACCTCAATCCTCGGCCGGGGCCCGCGCTGAGGGGGGCGGCGTCCAGCAGAGCGAGAGCGCGGTGTTTGATCTCGGGCCTGGCGGCGCTGCTAGTTAGCCGAAACGACGGCCTTTGTGCGCAGGCAAGCGGGCTGTGGAACCAGCTTGCTCACTGCGAAATACACTGGAACAGTCACATTGCTTGGAACTGAACGAGCGAGAAGTTTTGGTGTAAATCCGGCCGCAGCGGGAACTGAACACCGTCGCTTTCCTAGAGAGACTAGGAAGGCCTTGAGACCTCGGGCTTTATCTCAATCCTCGGCCGGGGCCCGCGCTGAGGGGGGCGGCGTCCAGCAGAGCGAGAACGTCGAGGAACACGGAGCGCTCGGCTTCCGTCATCTCGGATAGCGTTAACCACAAATGTCTCTCACCATTCAGGGGGGAAAGGCGCGGGTCTCGACTGTGACGGAGCTTCGTCTTTCCCGAGAAAGCGTCCGTCCAGCCTATTGCGCGTTAGTTGCGCGAGCGCCTTTCAGTCGAGGCCGATGTAATCCACGGCTTGAGAGAGCGGACGCATCGGCTCAGTTTCAATGCCGTCTCCGGTAAGTTCGTCGAGCTCAAGTGCGGACGCGGCGGCGGACGGCGGCCGCTGTCCGTCTGGGAGCGACTCGAGCGAAGCCGGCGAAGCTGGCGGGCGAACCGGCGAGCTTTGGCGGGCTGGAAATAGCTCGGGCGCGCGCTGGGCGCGGCGCTTCTTGCGGCGCGGCATCACGGCGGGCTGGGATGCGGGCTCGGAGAACGAAGCTAGGCGAGTCCGCAGAGTCACCATAGGCAAGCGTTCACAATGATGGCATCCGCCGTCAGCGAGCGCGATGTCCGCGTGATCCTCACCCAGGCAGGACACGCAGATGACATGTCGGTCCTCGTCGCTGAGTGGGGCTCGGCAAGAACCGCAGGAAGGCATCTTTAAAAAGACGCCGCTCTTTTAGAGGGGGTGGGAAAAAAGCAGATATGCAAGCACACACACACACTCTATGCAGAGGAAAGGATATAACGCCGGAAAGCACAGCAGGTACGGCGGCTGAAGGCGGCGAGGCCAGCGACTCCAGGCTCAATGGCACGTCCCGCTGAAGGCTACAGGTCGACGGCGCGGCTTCTCACTCTGGATCCAGCGATGCGTGAGGCTTCGCTGAAGAGATGAAAATCAACGTAAGAGCAGCTATCGAGCCTGGTTATAGGGCGAGACCCCGCCCTTTCTGGCGGGACGTGACTATATGGGCGCGAAAGGCCCCCATTCGTCGTGACGTCACGCAGAGCCACTCTCGATAGGCTGCTGCTGTTGCCGCAGGGCAGCCAATAGGCGCGCGAGCTGTCTCGCCTATGTCTGCTTGCTGCCGCAAAGCGTTTTACATTAATAAAAAATTAAGGATAATTTTTGGCTTCAATATCTCGTGGAAAAGAGTTTTCCCCCATAGCGTAAGATATTACGCAGTACGAGAGATACTCTCGTAAGAGAACATACCCATCTCACGTTATCAAGATCAAGATTATTTATAAAGGTTTTAAATGACCAAAACACACACACTCACTACCACTTTTTTGAGAATCGGAATATCAGATAGTTGATGACATGATAAGCAAGTTTGTGAATATTTTTAATAAAAAAGGAAAAAGGAAATAAAAGCGATACATCTGTCATGCATTATTGTGCGGTGTGTCACGTGACAAATATGACGCGTTGCCATGGAAACGTTAAGGTGGAACGTTCTAAAATAAAAATTCACTCTGAGGCGTCAGTTAGAAGAATATTTTTAATTTAAGCGTGAAAGAGTCAATATATGAATAATAAATTATGCTGGCTTATCTTTTTATTATGCGGTTACTTGTGCAGTTGCATATGGAGTGTTTTAGGAAGCGCTGCATTTATAAATCTGATGGTATAAAGTTAAGCCCCCTTAACAATTCCACATGCCCCCTCAGAAATTTCATCCTGCAGCCGGGCCTGTATATATATATATATATATATATATATATATATATATATATATATATATATAATATATATATATATATATATATATATATATATATATATATATATATATATATATATTTTTTTTTTTTTTTTTTACAATACAATGGAAGTATGTACAGTTATAATTTGTATTTATTGGTGAACAATACCTTTAAGCAGCCATTTAGCAGAAATATATACTTTTGTAGATGTGCTTACAGTGGTCAGAAAGTTAATTCTCCCAGATATTGTATGTATCAATTTTACCTTTTTTAAATTATTGTATGTTCAATTTTCCATACAGAATGTGAATGTTTTTTCGGCCAGTTCATATCAAATTGAAACATGGCCAAACAGGACTCTTGAAGAGCAACTTCTACACCTGCCTGTATGTATTATAGTCAGTTCTGTTTAATATGAAACCCAGCCAAGGTTTCTAAATTTCAATGATGACCGATATTATTTGTTTTCAAGATGGATGAAAACATCGACTGGTTTATCTTCCCAACATGGATACCAGGACATTGGATGGTTTGTGTAAGTCATTCTAAATCTGTAGTGTATACCTGGGATAACTTATGTCTGCATCATTTTTAAATACTATTTGTTATATAAACTGCAATTGTCTTTCGGTGTATATATTGTGACATATCAACAGATTATGAAGCCTGGAGAGCATGACATTTTTTTCCTTGATCCTCTGCACGGCAAAACATTCAATAATGAAGAATACATGCTCATCTACAGGTTTTTTAGTTCACTGTTCGGAGTTCAGAGATTGTGGTCGTTCTTAACCACATTTTAATAAGATTGTGGTCGTTCTTAACCACATTTGAATAAAATTGTGGTCGTTCTTAACCACATTTAAATAAAATTGTGGCCATTAACATTAAAGGTTTTTATGTGACTTGTTTATCTGACTTGGGATCTAATTATGTTTACAGATCACTTTTTTTTGTAAAGGGTCAATAAAATGATCATATAATACTCATGCTGAGTTCTGGTTGTGCCTCACATTTCAGTTCTCTTGTGTTGTTTTGTTTGATGCAGTGCAGTAACTGTTTTGTCTTTGTCATTGCAGAAATATTGCACAAATCATGTCTCCTGGGCCTTGGCATGAATACTGTGTCAACGATGTCACGGTACCAATGTTCATTTGAATACATAACTTGTAAAAGCATTGGAAATTGATTTATTTTTTCAAGGTGGATTGACTCTGTGCATGGCAACGTTAACAGGGCCTTCCACGACAACATCAAAGCAACAGCTGTGGTGTCTTTGTCCTGATGGTAAGTTTATAAAGCTGAAGTGTTGCTTACTATGTGTTTATCCAGTATCTGACCAAACATATTTGTAATGATTACCATTTCAGTATTCACTGAGCTTTGTGACAGCAGGGGCCTTTGATTTTACAGAAGTAAGTGAAATATGCAATGGAACCCCCCCCCCATATCATTAAAAGTAAACTTACAGATTATTTATTTTTAACTTAGCCTGACATGCCTTGCATCAGGAGGTGGTGGTGTCTGCTGCTTTTGGAGAATTTCCCCTTGAGGTTTGTTTTTCTTCATTTTTTTTTAATCCACATTTTGAAATTGCACTCTATTTTTTGCTGTTCTGTCACAGTATAGGTACTGTTCATTGAAGTTCCAACTACCCAATGCTTAAATTTAGCAGTTTAAAATTTGTTTTATTGAAGTTTCAATTACCAAATGCTTACATTTAGCAGTTTAAAAAGTGTTTTTAACTATAGATTGATACATGTAATGAATTTATTAACAATCTAAACAAAAGGATTACAATTATGGTCCTGGGAGATGTCATTAAGAACAAACTGTGTTTATGAGACTTAAAATTTTAAACATTTGCAGGTCAGATGCTGAAAGAAAGCAAATCCGGAAAAAGAGGAGAGTAGAGAGAGCAGGTATTGGTTCTGTTATAATATCAGTCTGTGTTGCCTTGTCGTTTCATGTTAGTAGTTCTCTGTTTAGTCTATTAGTCTCCCCAGGTGTCTCAGATTAACCACACCCCCTTGTTATCCTGTTTAGATTGTTTGCCCCTGTATTTAAGCCCTGTGTTTTAGTCCAGTCTTTGTGAGTTCTTGTGTTTTGTTACTGTTGATGTTGGATGCCCTGTTCCCAGTCAGAGTTTGTCTAATTTTCCGTTTGTTAAATAAAGTGTGCTGCAAGTGGATCCTGCTTCCTCCTTCCTTCAACCACAATCGTGACAGAAGAACTCACCACAATGGATCCAGCAGCAGTCAGCAACCAGGCGCTAAGAAGATTTCTTGCCTCAATGTTTCAAGATAGCCAGCCAATAGAGAGGTATGTGAGGGACTTTTTGAACTGCTGCCATCTGGGATCTTTTGAAGACACTGAGCTCATGGACCTGTTCTGGAGCGGGCTGGATACGGATATCGCCAGGCTGATGCCGGATGACTATACTGGCTGGACCCTAGAGGGATATATTGACCTGGCCCTTTACTTAGGTGGTTCAGCATTTACTGTGGGCTTGGCTGATGAAGCACTCTGCCAGCTCACAGTACCCCCTGAGTCGGTTTACATCTCGCCCGTCCAGCCAGAGCCCGTCCAGCCAGAGCCTGTCCAGCCAGAGCTTCACGTCAGCCACGTCCAGCCAGAGCCTGTTTTTAAGTCAGCCACGTCCAGCCAGAGCCTGTTCAAATCAGCCACGTCCAGCCAGAGCTTCACGTCACTTCTGCCCAGCCAGAGACTGAGCTTCACGTCACTTCTGCCCAGCCAGAGACTGAGCTTCACGTCACTTCTGCCCAGCCAGAGACTGAGCTTCACGTCACTTCTGCCCAGCCAGAGACTGAGCTTCACGTCACTTCTGCCCAGCCAGAGACTGAGCTTCACGTCACTTCTGCCCAGCCAGAGACTGAGCTTCACGTCACTTCTGCCCAGCCAGAGACTGAGCTTCACGTCACGGCTGTTCCTGAGCCGGGGTCTGCTGTTCCCGAGCCGCCCTGGTCTGTTCCCGAGCCGCCCTGGTCTGTTCCCGAGCCGCCTGCACTGCCTGATCCGCCCTGGTCGCCTGCACTGCCTGAGCCGCCCTGGCCGCCCGAGGGGTCTTCGCCGCCCTGGCCGCCCGAGGGGTCTTCGCCGCCCTGGCCGCCCGAGGGGTCTTCGCCGCCCTGGCCGCCCGAGGGGTCTTCGCCGCCCTGGCCGCCCGAGGGGTCTTCGCCGCCCTGGCCGCCCGAGGGTCCGACAGCTCCGCCCTGGCCGCCCGAGGGTCCGACAGCTCCGCCCTGGCCGCCCGAGGGTCCCACAGCTCCGCCCTGGCCGCCCGAGGGTCCCACAGCTCCGCCCTGGACGCCCGAGGGTCCCACAGCTCCGCCCTGGACGCCCGAGGGTCCCACAGCTCCGCCCTGGACGCCCGAGGGTCCCACAGCTCCGCCCTGGACGCCCGAGGGTCCCACAGCTCCGCCCTGGACGCCCGAGGGTCCGACAGCTCCGCCCTGGACGCCCGAGGGTCCCACAGCTCCGCCCTGGTCACGCCCACAACCTGCTCCACCCTGGCCACGCCCACTGCCTGCTCCGCCCACACTTCACGGCCCAGTCCCACCCTTGCCTGCTCGGACCTGGCCCTCCATCCCTCCCCCAGGACCGCCTCCGCTCCACCACCCTCCTGAACTGTCTAGTTTTTTGTTTTGATGGGCGTCGGGAGCCGCCCATAGAGGGGGGGCTATGTTATAATATCAGTCTGTGTTGCCTTGTCGTTTCATGTTAGTAGTTCTCTGTTTAGTCTATTAGTCTCCCCAGGTGTCTCAGATTAACCACACCCCCTTGTTATCCTGTTTAGATTGTTTGCCCCTGTATTTAAGCCCTGTGTTTTAGTCCAGTCTTTGTGAGTTCTTGTGTTTTGTTACTGTTGATGTTGGATGCCCTGTTCCCAGTCAGAGTTTGTCTAATTTTCCGTTTGTTAAATAAAGTGTGCTGCAAGTGGATCCTGCTTCCTCCTTCCTTCAACCACAATCGTGACAGGTTCCCACTTTAAATCTTGAACTGTAAATAACAGGGATTTGAAAATGATGCTACCCTTGTTCTTACCCTCCAATTTAGAGGTGATTGAAACCCCCCTGCCTGCTGATTCTTTGACCAAGGTAAGGGCAATATAAACTCCTGTCAAATTTATCAGTTACCCATTTTAATAAGTTGTATGTTAAGTTACATTTTGGACTGATTGTTGGCTACTTTGTACAGATGCCACCTGACATCCTGTGGCGGATCCTGATGGGAGTCATCACAGACGACGGTGATGTGGCTTTCTGGAGACTTTCACTGACATGTAAGGTTTTTAGAGAAATTGTCAGTGAGCCCAAATTCAGAGAGGAGGCCCACTTTGCATGGCTGGACAGTAAGTTCTTTAAACTTAAGTTGTGAGCACTGTAAAAGGTACTTGGAAAAAGTCTATCATAGGCAGATAGACAGACTTACTCTTCCAAACTTTCAGCTTGAAGACTAGTTTGATCTTCAAACTGAAAAGCCTTTAAAGCTATTTCAAACTTTTAGGATAGGCTTTCTCAAGCCAAATTAAAGTATGTTTGTCATAAACAAAGTAAGTAAACTTAGTACTTTACAGACAAAGCGAAAAACACTCATATCTTGTCTAACATTTTCCTATAATGTTTAAAATGTATAAAAAAAAAATAATTCCTTGAATGACTGTATGAATGTTAATGCCTTTCTTCAAAATATTTAATTGTTTGTTTTGTATCTCATCTAAATTAGGTGTTGTGAACTGGACTGCATTTTCCAGAGAATATAGGCAAGAGTTCCGGGTGCCGTACTCTTTGACTCATTGCTTGCACTGCAATGTATTATACAAGGACGTGCCACCTGGATATGTTGGTGATGGCAGAAGAGGAGTCCTGCGTGGATTTTATTCCGAGAAGGAGGTTGAGGGCTATTGTTCGGTTGATTGTTTTTTCAATGATGGAGGGGAATTTCAGGCTGAGTAATGTGTGTGTGTGTGGACGTGAGTGTGTGTGGACATGTGTGTGTGCACGTGTGTGATGAGTGTACGTCTGAGTGTACGTACATACGTGTGTGTGAGTGCACGTACCTGTGTGAGTGAGTATACGTACCTTTACGTAATGTGTGAGTGTACATACCTGTACGTACATGTGAGTGACTGTACGTAAGTGTACGTACGTGTGGGAATGCGTACGACCGTACCTACGTGTTTGTGCATATGTAGATGCGTGTACATACGTGTGTGTGTGCTTATGTATATGCGTGTATATACAGGTGTGTGCATGCATGTGTACGTGTGTGTGTGCTTATGTATATGCGTCTATATACAGGTGTGTGCGTGCATTTGTACGAACGTACGTATATGCGTGTTTATACGTCTGTGTACGTACGTGTGTGTGTGTGTACAGTTGATGTGATTATCTGTATGTGTGTGTATATATATATCTCTTTACACAATTATTCTTGTTTTGAAATAAATGTTATCACTGGTATGAGTTTGTTTTTTGTGTTGGCATGCATACATAGATTGACAATGTACAGTATGTAGTTGGTTTAACTACAAACAACTTTATTGGCATAAATGTTTCACAATAGCCTATATAATGCACAAAAATAAACAACTATTACAGAGGAAGGATTAACATAAGAAATTAATATGGTGCCATTAATGTTTACAGTAAATTACACAGTGAAGTGCAACAGAATGTGATATGGGGGTTAAAAAATATAATTAATCAATATCACATGGAGAGTGACATTTCAGTTTTTATCCTCCAAAAATCAGCAATATTAAAATGTGACATTAAGTTACTACAACAGTTTAATAAACAATAACTTAATTACAACTACAAAATGTTGCGGAATAATGTAATAAATGAATGAATAATAGCCTATAAAGAACCTTTGTGTCAACGGGATTCTTTCTGGTCATTATAGAACCTTTTTTAGCATAAAAGTTCCTTTGGAGTTGAGAAAAGAAACCTATATGCTTCATATATAGAACCCCAATGAACACTTTTTTCTAAGAACATCCAGTATACATAATTCAGTAAGTATACAGTAATTTTTTCAAAGTTTACCTTAGATTAGGTATAGTAAAAACGATGGATATGTGCTCTACTCCTTTTACTGCTTTCATTATTACTTTAGAGTTTAATATCTTACACCAGTATAAATTTATTAAAGTATTGTTTCAAATTTAAGCATGCGTTTTTAAGATGCGTGACGTGAAATCGCGCACGAATTTTCAGAGATGGCATTTCCTGTTTATCCCATAGTTTATGCGCCTCAGGTGCGGCCCCGCCTCAATCGACGTCATCAATTTGCTCCTAACCAATGAGAAGTGTTTTGGGCGTGCAGCCCCGCCCCAGATGCGACCCCGCCTCGATCGACGTCATCAATTTGCTCCTAACCAATGAGAAGCGTTTTGGGCGGGGCTGCACGTGTAGCCCCGCCCCAGGTGTAGCCCCGCCCTGATCTGCAGGCTGCAGCCAGGTGTACTTGGACTCTTCCGACGACGGATATGCCCGCTACTATATCTCCCGCTACACGTCGAGGTTCCCGCGTCAGTGGCGCATCTCCCCGTAGACACAGCGGTCTCCGGATCAGCCAAGGCCTCTCATGAGAAGTTCAGCTCATCCAGGCTAAAACACGCTGGGTAACCAATCAGTTTCCATTTCACGTCATCAAAAGCCTCAACAGCGTCAGCTCAGCCAGGATAATCCGGCAGGAAGAGTCATCATCAACAGTAAAAGAACCTCGCCGTCTGCACGGGTGCATCATCCCGCAGATCACCGATCCACCGACATGAACCAACAACTCTGCAAGTCACGAGAGGCGTCCCTCACTGGTTCAAGTTCAAGCTCCACTTCCAAGGCTTTCAAGTCGGTCTTTCAAGTTTTTGGTATGCGCTTCCACCAGACACTGTTATCATGTCCCCTCTATCATGATTAAACTTCATCTAGGTAAGTATCTCCGTTGCTTCCTACATCAGCGGTAGAGTTTAAATTGTTGTCCACGGTGACGTGGCGCAGCGCGTTCTTAGTTACGGTACTACTGATCTTCAGACTGCAACGGGGCCCGGATAGCTCGCCTTAAAGGGGAAGTGTCCGTAGCAAGTGTAAGCAAGTTTCGCATCACCGATATTCCACAGTAGACTACAGTGATCTGATATACCAGCGTTGTCGATACCACACTCTCGTGGGCAGTTTGCAAATACCCACTATCAACTGAGTAACTGATTTATAAATAAATAAATAAATAAACAAATACGTAAAACCTGAGCTAAAGAGAGCATCATTCGGCTGTTATGCATACTGTAGTGGATATCTCTACAATGGGAGTTAATTACAAATTAGATGTGTTGTAATTCTACAAACAATTATTTTCAACATGTTTAGGCCTACTTTAAAATCATATTATAATACGTCCCCTAATTAAGATGAGATCTCCAATATTGGAAATGTGTACAATCTCTGTAATACTCAACATTCCCAGTGACTACTTAATACACTGATATGTGTGATAGAAATATTTTATGTGACGGGTATTTCCACATTAATGTACAGAATGCAGACTAAGGATGCTCCGGTCAAAGGCCACATATACTTCGTCAAAACTGCTAACTCAGAACTAACAGTCATATTAGTTTTATCAAGTCAAACCAATCACCAGAACTAATCAGCGAAGGAGACTCGAGTAACATTGTCTTTGCTCAACCGTATGATTTTTATGTTCATGTATCTTTCTATTCAAGACTCTCAACTGTTGCTGTGGCCAGCGATCTCCCAGCCATGAACGGCGCTATTCCTGCATAGAGCAACTTGGGAGCCATGTCAGGCACATCCTGCGCATCTGAGAACAGGTTTCTATGCTCAAAATACAACAGATCAAGTATAATTTAGGTAATGCTAGTGGCTTCTTGACAAGTCGCCGTCACCTTACTTCAGGTAAGTACCGTAAGAAGGCAGATTTAGCAGTTTAAGAATTAAAAAAAATAAATAAAAAAAACACACACTAGACAAGGGTGCATGTCCAATCTCAGATTCGGATATCTAGATCAGTAAAGGCTAGATAAATCTCTAAGCTCACTCAAGGTTCATTTTGTCCACTCTTCACAAAAAATCATCCTATAGCGTCCTAAGGAATTTGATGTGTTCGCAAAACATATTAATATCGTTGTGCTAACAAAGCATGGTTGTCATCAAGGCAGATCTTATCGTTAGGCGATCATGCCATTCCTGAGATGCTAATTTGGCTGTTAGTCGTCTTCAATTTCATAACTAAGGTTCCGCTCATTCCTGCCCACTGCAAAGCCATCGCTACACGCTTTCACTCTTCGTCCCAGGCTTTCAGACAGCTTTGCCCTTCAGCAACCCGGATCCATCACCCTGCCCTCCTCTAACAGAGATTGTTAAATTAGTAATGTTTTGCTTTTCTTTTCAGATTCCTCTTTCTACATCCTGATCACGGCCGATTGTTCCTTCCTCGTCTACAATTACGAAAAGCGATATGTGGCGGGTCTCCTGTGTGTATGCGGAGTTTGGCTCGGAATGCCCCACAGATAACTCGTATAGCATTTTGGAATGATAATTTCGAAGGCGAGTAAGCATATCGTTTTGTCTATCCCTTTGGTCGTGGTAGGGCTGCTGCTCCCTGCACAGGGGTTGGAGTTTCAACAGCTCGTTTTTCAGCTTCGATTACCTCTCACCAACATTTTTTAACTTTCAGCTGTTCAACCGGAATCATTCAAGACGGAGAGACTCAAGAAGCGTCAACTTATAGACAACATTCCGAATGGCTGTTGATGAATCATGTAGCTCATCGTAGCTATCTCTAGTCACTGATTAGCTTACTCTGTCTCGATATTCTATAAATCATGTCCTGTGGGCAGGATTCACGTAAATGTAGGTTGTGATGCTCTAACCCAGGAGGGATGTCGCTAGCTCCTCTCAGCGCTGTTGTAGTCTTTAAAAAGCAATTTCTTAAATGAATTTCTCCCAATGCTGAACTTTGAGTGTTGTAACCTTGCAGATGTCGGTTATGCTTAAAATGGCAACATTACACACTAAGTTAGAAAAGCAAAATTCATTGCAGCTATGTCTGTTACAGCGTTCATGGCTCATGCATTCAGGGGTTCACTCCAGGGCTAAATACTCAGTTTTCCCCATGGTCTTTTTCTGATTTACGTTTCTCACCTAATTTCTTTACTCTCTCTCGTTAAGAAATATAAGGATGATTCTCAAGGCTTGTTTCACATTATCAATTTCATAAACGAGTATCAAATTCAACCTAAACCTAACTAATGGAGCATTTCTCTCTAAGCCTGGTCAGGACTTATCAGTTTCTGTCCTCAAATGTCGCAGTCTATCTCCCTCCCAGTATACTGGTCATTCCTTCAGGATCGGGGCAACCATTACAGCAGCTGATCGTGGCATTTCTACTTCAGCTATTAAGATCCTGGGCAGATGGTCTTCCTCCGCATTAGAGTCACATAAGACCCGATTCAAAGTCATCCTCGAAGCTCAGCAAGCTCTCCAGTAACGGTTCAGGTAAATACCTATGCAACTAGTGGTGGTGGTGTTTAGGCCAAGGTGGCCTTGTATGAAAGTTAAGATAGCCAGTGGGCCTGCACATAAGAAATCAAAAGATGGTCTGTGGTCCATGTGAAACAATTCAAATGATGGCCTGTGGTCCACGTGAAACAATTCAAAAGATAGCCTGTGTCCTATCAAACGACCGCCTGTGGCCCATGCGTCCTATCAAACGACGGCCTGTGTTCTATCAAAAGATGGCCCGTGGCCCATGTGTCCTATCAAAAGATGGCCTGTGGCCCATGCGCCTGATAAAAGATGGCCTGTGGCCCATGCGCCCGGTCAAAAGATGGCCTGTGGCCCATGCGCCTGATAAAAGATGGCCTGTGGCCCATGTGTCCGATCAAAAGATGGCCTGTGGCCCATGCGCCTGATAAGATGGCCTGTGGCCATGTGTCCGATCAAAAGATGGCCTGTGGCCCATGTGTCCGATCAAAAGATGGCCTGTGGCCCATGTGTCCGATCAAAAGATGGCCTGTGGCCCATGTGTCCGATTCAAAAGATGGCCTGTGGCCCATGTGTCCGATTTAAAAGATGGCCTGTGGCCCATGTGTCCGATTTTAAAAGATGGCCTGTGGCCCATGTGTCCGATTTAAAAGGATGGCCTGTGGCCCATGTGTCCGATCAAAGGATGGCCTGTGACCATGTGTCTGATCAAAGATGGCCTGTGGCTCACGTGTCCCATCATAAGAAGGTGCGGCTCACGCAAAAAAAAAAAAAAAAAAAAAAATTATAGCCTATTTCTAATATTTTTTTTCCTCTCTATTCCAGGTACTTCAGGATTCACGACCGGTGGGTATACCTCCTCTACCGTTCTTTGGGGGGTGGGCCCCTCCCGGCGGATTATTACTCCGCCTAATTTTTGGGGGTGGGCTGCGCCCCCGCCTTCACCTCAGGCGGGATGCGCAGATTCCGTACCCTCGGAATGCGAGTTACGGACGGGGCCTACGCCAAAGAATTTGATTGCTTGCTGAGCTCGTAAATAAATGTTATTGTCTCAGTATTATTCTCCCGAGTCTTTCTGGTAGAAATGAAGCTTAGCGCAAGTTCTGCCAGGAAGACTCAATCGTTCCCGTCATGTATTACCTTCTCACTTATCCAATCACATTCTAATAGCCAGTATAAAAGGGTGGTACTTACATGTCTGAGTTCTCAGATGCTGTCGCTTCAACCACCTCCATCCTCCCCATCCACCACCAGACGGGACCTTCCTTCATCTCCCTACCATTCTACGCGGGTCCTCCCCACCAGATGGGACCTTCCTTCATCTCCCTACCATTCTACGCCGGGTCCTCCCCACCTGACCGGACCTTCCTTCATCTCCCTACAATTCTACGCTGGGTCCTCCCCTCCATCCTTCCCATCACCTCCAGACGGGCTCTCCCCTCTACCCTAAAGATGCCAGGATGTCCTCTCCTCCTTCCACCCCACCACCACCAGATGGCACCCTTCCTTACTTCGCGGGGGTGGCTGCGCCCTGCGCCTTCACCTCAGGCGGGATGCGCAGATTCCGTACCCTCGGAATGCGAGTTACGGACGGGGCCTACGCCAAAGAATTTGATTGCTTGCTGAGCTCGTAAATAAATGTTATTGTCTCAGTATTATTCTCCCGAGTCTTTCTGGTAGAACTGAATTTTTTTTATAGAATTGTATTTGATAATACTGTAAAACACTTATAGTATTATAGTGTCATACTAGAAGAAATGGCATGAAAATTTCATTTCAAGCATAATAGGCCTACTATAAAACCAATTCACCAAGTTTTATGTCGAAAACCAGCAAATAAAATTAGCATCAATATGCACTTTTTGTTTACATAAACATTAAAATAATAACATTAAAAATGATGGCCAGATTTTAAAGCAGTGTCTTGCAACATGTAATACTAACAAGTTCAAATAAAGTTGACAAAAAAGGTTTTATAAAAAGATAAACCTCACATATTTCAGCCTTTAAATCATTTTTATAAAAAGAATGAGTCAAAGATAAATTACTGACATTTCAGCCCGCCCGTTCTCTATCCCAAGGGCGTTCATTAACATTGTGACCTTTTTTTGGACATTTCGTCGAAATCTTACGCACATGGCATCCTTTAGCGTCAATATGAGACGCAGATCCCAAGGCGTCATACAGGTGACGCGCGTCTAAATCCGACGCACATGGCATCCTTTAGCGTCAATATGAGACGCAGATCCCAAGGCGTCATAACCTAACGCTACCCCAGACCTAAACCTACCCATGACAGTGCGTGTTATATTGACGCTAAAGGGTGCCATGTGCGTAAGATTTCGACGAAATGTCATATGGCGTCACCTGTGACAAGATGAGAATGCGTTGGACATTTATAATGCACATTAGCTTAAGTTTTATCATTAATAGTAAAATTGGGTCTGATTTCCCGTGGCGTCTGTGGTTACTATGCACTGCGCTCTCCACAACGACAAAAAACTTTAAGTAGCTAATAGATTTACACCACCGATAAACGCTTTCCGTTGCTCTGCTACAAGATTTATTTACGGAGAAGAGAAAATATAGTATTTGGGTGCATGTCCATCCTTCATGTTGACTGAGCTTTCAATGTTGTTACGGAAATGGTGAAGCTAATATTGGTGCGCTTGCGGCATTCTGAAGAGTTGAGGTGTTTTCATCTCACTGCGCCTGGGAAAAATGAGCGCGTCGCTGCAATTATTGAGTGTGCTTGCCGCGTGCCTACATTTGAAATAACGAACTTGAGCGCGCAAAAGATGCGATATGTGATGCGATATGTGAGTTGGCGAGCTACCAACAATCAGGCCACGAGCTACCGGTAGCTCGCGAGCGACGTGTTGGAGACCCCTGCTATAATCCCACCCACTTTGAAGCGGTACTAACTGCAGTGGAAAAGCAAACCGAGCAGCTAAAGCGAGCCGTGCTGTGCCGGTGCCGAGTCGTACCACGCAGTGGAAAAGCGAAGCGAGCCAAACCATGCCGCGCCGAGCCGAACCATACCATACTGAGCCGTACCATGCAGTGGAAAAGCGCCATTAGGGTTACTCACTTTTGTTGCCAGCTATTCTGACAAAAATATAGGTGCCTGAAGTGTACATATGAAGTAGACTCGCTCCCTCTGTCAAAATCGAGGGAACGAGGGTCTGTCCCAGCCCGTTCTCATCCCAAAGCGTCATACATGTGACGCTTTTGACATTTCGTCAAAATCTTACGCACATGGCATCCTTTAGCGTCAATATGAGACGCAGAACCCAAGGCGTCATTCAGGTGACGCTGTCTAAATCCGACGCACATGGCATCCTTTAGCGTCAATATGAGACACAGATCCCAAGGCGTCATAACCTAACCCTACCCCAGACCTAAACCTACCCATAACAGTGCGTGTTATATTGACGCTAAAGGATGCCATGTGCGTAAGATTTCGACGAAATGTCATATGGCGTCACCTATATGACGCCAAAGGATGAGAATGCGTTGTCTGTCCATATAAGCTTCCCTCGTCCACTTCACGAAGTGGAAACGCACTTCAAAATGGCGGCAGGGATTCCCCCAAGGGGAGGTGCTTACCAAAGTCCTTTTAGGCATGTCATGCGACTCGACCGCCATCTTAGCAGCTATTTGGGACTAACAAGACCAGCTCCAAACTAAATGAATGGGCAGAGAGTCAGAACTGCACTTTCACTGGTCATCGGGACATTAAAAACTGCATGTATAGAAACAGCAGTAAAATATGATAAAATCGCTGAAAAAGTTTTTGATTACTTTGCCCCAAAATAAGGTTTAAAACGCTTTTTCCCCACAGATTATACTTTTACGCATGCGCAAGGGTTCATGACACACACACGCAAGGTCTCTCGCTCTCTCCCTCTCTGCCATGCACGCGCTATCGCAAACCTCAATTGTGCGCATGCGTCAGAGGAACCAGACGATAGGCTTAAATGTTTCCCAGCTTGACTGTTAAAAGCAGACGATTGGCTTTCCAGTGGGAGGGACAGGACATGTGCACACAACAGCCATCTTTGGCATTACGGGTTTTCCCTATCGTTCTCAGGGTTCTCAAGTCTCATGCATTGGCCGTGAGATATATGCAATTCAACCAGTTCACACGCTCACACGCCACACCATGTATTTCTCACGCTGAAAAAGCAATGCCAACCAAGTTGTCCTGCAAGCTTTATATAACGTTGTATACGAGGCGCAGGCACACAAAGTGAAGTTTTCCTGCCACCAGCGCGTCCGTATCTCGGCCAGATTGCGTTCGTTACTAGTAGGCAACATAGATGCGCGAACACACGGAAGTTGACGGAACATTCTCGGCCACCGCGACATCGCACACACGCACACAGCACACACATTCTCGGCCACTGTACTAGGTAACCAACAATATTTCGCGAACACATGTCGGGATCATAGGTCGTGATGGAGAAGGTAAGTTGGAAAAAAGCTGTCTAACATTTTTAGGCTACAACAATAGCCCATTGTATACATTATTATTGATGCAGTCAAAAACTCTACAACTACTTTGCAACCAGGCCAGAAGCTTTGGCTAAGGGAAATGTTAGTGGCTATGGGAAGGAATGAAGATGAAAATTCTAAATTTCATTTTAAATTATATATTATACTGTATAAATAGTCTTTCTAGTTACATTGTAGTACATGTATTAAAGCAGAGTGCTCTGGGTAATATTTTACATCCTGTCAAAACATACATTAATCATTGGCATTGCATTTGTATTTTTCAAAGATGTCAAAAAGATTGGGGAAAAGGGAAAAATGCAAAAAGATTAGTTTTTCCAAACTGTTTGGAGCAATTTGTTATATTTTTGTAATTTTGATATATAACATTAAAGAGTATATTTGATGTGATGAATTGCTCTGTCATTATCAGATTCAGAAAGTTATCCAATTGTTATAATTTCAATTTGTGCTGGTTAATTATGAACAATGGATAAAACTGGGGGGCGGGGATGGGCGGGGCTCCACTGGGGCTCCTCCCCTTGGGCTCCACCCCTAACCACATGTGATCTCACTCCAAGCTTTTGATAAAACTTGAGAACCCTGAGTTCTACTGAGGACTGAGGAAGTGGCATGTCTCTTATATAAATTGTCTCTGTGCTTAGGGAAGTTTGCAAGTGCATGTCTAAAAATGGACTGGAACGCAGCCCCGAGCATGTCGCGTGATTTTTTTCCCCAAACCACTTCAGCGGAAATCCCGCCCTGCAGCTGATTCTAAAGTTTTCATTGGTCATGTCAATCACTGTACAGATTGCCTACACCCAACCCTGATGCCTAAACCTACCCGTCACTGTAACCTAAACCAATGAAATCGGTTGCAGGGCGGGATTTCCGCTGAAGTGGTTTGGGAAAAAAAATCATGCGAGCATGTCCCAGCCAGGTTCGTCACTTATTGGGGTCCCCTGGAAACATTTCCGTTGTGGTCTGTGCTATTTTGTTGTGAACTTTTGCAGCACGTTTCTGTATTTGGTTGTGTTGTGAGTATTTGGAGAGCACATTTTTTGTAAAACTGATGAAGATGTTTACTTAATTTGCGGGTGTTTTTTTCTATTTGCATGTATTTTCTTCATTTGCAGCGCGTTGAGCTCTCTCGGCCACCGTAAAAATGAACAATTCAAGATTATAAAGGATTTATTTAACAGATCTCAAAAGGGAAAAGTTATTTTGTTCATAAATGTTTTGAAGTGTGTCACTGCATTATTCCCACATTACTTATTTAATGTTGTTAAATGTAGAAAGATTTTATATCATAACTTTTCTTTTCTTAAAAAAACAAAACAATTTCTGAATATTTCTATTCATTTTCAGGTTTACATTGAGACCCAGTTTTTCATTCACTTTGAATCCCACTGTACATATATTTGTAAAACTAAACACAAAACATAATCCTCTCAATATTAATTTGAATCCATAAAATTATGTTCCTGTGATTAAGAAAATTTATCACAATCAAAGAATGACCCACATTTCAAATGCAATTTATGTGATTTTTATCAGCTTTGAATGTCCACCAATATATCATCAGCAATCTGAACAATCTGTTCAAGTGCCTTTAGTATCAGAACATCAATGTCATCCTCCGTGTCAATCTCATCGTGGTAGTTCTTCACTGGGAAGATGTTTGACAATGGCACACCAATTTTGTCACTGCACGTCTGAATCTGGACAGGAACAGAATGTTAGGTCAGAAAATTTGATGCGTCTATTAGACAGAATCAGATCAACATGGCCAATATATACTGTACAATATTTAAAATTGAAACATGTGTATGTCTTTGGATGACATCACCTACCTTCTCTTTGATCTTCTTGCTAGTGTAGATCTTCTTTAGATCCTTGTTGACCAGTGGACATGCTTCATCCACTTTGGTCATGACCACCACTTGAGGTATCCCTACAGCAAATGCAGAAGCAATGTAAAGGTTCTAAAACAAGTTATTTTTCCTAAAAAAATGAGCACATGTCAGTTTGTTGTACATATAACTGACCCACATACATTGTCTGGATCATATAAATAATTAAGCAGAAAAGTTGAGCCATGTAACATGCCCTGTTTTAATGTTACATTAAAATACAGCCTTTATCTGGATTTTGTCCACCTACGCATTGAAAAACCCCACTCAAACCCAACCCACTTTCTGCCCACTTCTCTAATGTAATGTGAACTCATGAATGAAAATCATAATCAAACATTCAGGGGGCAGATTTACCCTCCTCACTGATTCTCTTGCGGATGATCATCAGCTTGTCAATAAGTTTATCATCTGTGAATTGGACAGTAGCTGCGTCTATGACGTACACCAGGCAGAAAGCTTGATCGGAGAGGTTAGGGTCACTGGTGTAATGTTGATCCTTATGAGTGAGTGCCTGCTCCTTATTGAACTAAGATTGGAAATTCAGCAAAATATGTTAAATAAACGTTAAACGTCAAACCTATTGCACACACACAAACTTTGTTAAAATGTTAATGTAGTGGTTTATTACTTTATAGCCATCCTTCACGTGGCCAAATACAGCATTGATGATGTCATCTGTTTGTGTCCCAGCCAGCACTTCAGCTTCTAAGCCCATTACGTCCTTGAAGACGAAGGGCAAAGATTTTTTCCCACTTCTGATGGTGAATCCTTTGAGCTAGTGAAGACCAAACATATAGAGGCATAAATATTTGTAAACAATTTCCAAGAAATCCTCATTTGATTAAATAAAATATTCACTGCTCAAGAGGTCAAATGACATTTCTAGATCTTTTAGAAAAACTGTATAGGTGACAAATACCTACATTTCTTGTGAAACTGTCACCACTAGCATTTGAATTCACTAGCGCTCTAGCGGAGATCCGTCCTTGAAAGGCACTATTGATGGAGTTAATAAAGCTGGACTTTCCTGCTCCAACTTGTCCAGCTACCAGAATCTTGATGTCCTTTACATCTGGATTACTCAGAGAGAAGTTTTCCAGCTTTTCTTTTAGGGCTTCTTTTTGTCTGTCAAATCAAAATCAAAGTTGACAGAACTTCACATAAAGCTTCTGTCACCACACGTGATTTTGCCATAGTTATGGACACCATTCCCAGTGGAGCTATTGAGCTTCTAAATCACTCAGTTGAGTGTTCCCTAGTAAAAAAAAAAAAGTATACTTTATTGTATTAGAAATATATTCCCTTTTTCAATAGTACATTGCAAATCTACTAAGAATTGTTTTACTATCTTTAAATATATTAAAAGTATATTAGCATCATGCTTTTACCTATCACAATACAACTTTTAACACACTTTAAAATAATTGTACTTTAGTATATTTTCTAAAAATATATATTAGAAATATTCTTGAAGTGAAAATTCAGTTTATTTTTTAAAAGTTTATTTATTTGCCCTTTATTAAAAATATATTTTAGGTATATTTTAACTGTGCACTGGAAATGATCATTGTAACAATGCGTTGAAAGTATTTCAAAATATATTAGTATACAATAGTGTTTTGTACAAAGATAAGTATTATTTGTTTATTAATTTTGGTATTGAAAACAAAGTGTGCAATTTGTAGTATTTGGAATAAGCCAAAGGTATTACTGAGCATATACTTTTTATACTCAAATATATATGGTCCCAGCTCGTGGACCTTTTTCAATCCCTTCCCCCCACTTCCGTTCTAGATTACTTATATCCTAATAAAAGGCAAAATGCCAAACATAAATCTTTTAAAAATAAAAATATACATATATAAATACACTTATGGTATATTGCTTGTATGTTTCGAAGACACTCGCAATTAATTTGTAATGTACTAACACAAATAAAGTACACTTTAAAATCACTAATCAAGCATGTAATTTGTCCCTACACAGGCATATAAGTATACTTGAAGTTGTTCCAATTTTGCACACACAGAAGTACACTAAATACAGTTAAAGTTATGCTTTACTACAATTTAATTACAACTAAAATTAGTTGTTTCAAAATAGCACACTTCAAGTTAAATTCATTAACACACTTGAAGTACAATACATTAGCCTGGCTGCAAGTATACTTAGCATTTTCTTTTTACCAGGGTTTACCCTCCTTTATTTCCTTGACTAATCCCTGTGAAACCTGCAATAGGAAAAATGTGCTTTGTGTTCAGTCCTTCTCATAGAAATAGAAAGATTTGACACTTATCCACAAATGCATCTGCCATCTGGATGCTTTACAACCATTGACAGCCCATAATTCAATGTGCAGTTCCCCAATCTTATGCTGCGTCCCAATTCGCTTACTTATACTACGCCCTAAAAGTATGTACCCTTTTTTGAAGAAAAAGTACATACTTTTGAGTGTGTAGCAAAAGAGTAGGCAAGCTTTGGGACATACTATCACGTCATCTTTAACGGACAGCTCTGTCGCGTGCTGCGCAAGGGGGTAATCCATCAACCGGAAACTGAAGCCTCTCTGGGAGCCGCCATTGTAGCTGACTATCACCTGCTGTTAGCATTCCATTGACTCCCATTCATTTTGGCGTCACTTTGACAGCGAATAACTTTACATCGGAGACGCCCATTTGTCCATTATTTATTTCTAAAGAAACACGACAATGTATAAAAGGCTCCATTACGGTGTATCTTACGTTATGGCCGATTTAGAAGCCGTTTTTGTAAATATAGGCTAACGACTGCGTCATAACCCCACGACTCTCTGGCGCACACAAGGGAAATGACCATATAGACAGAAGTAGAAGCTCGCGGACAATCGGGGGGACGTGGAGGCATAAAGTCAAGAGAGAAGCCCATAAATAGTCAAAAAGTTGCTCCTGCTGCGAGCTCATGAACAGCTAAAACTCACAATCTCCGGCTCTGCAAGATTCGGAAGGGAATGATTCAGATTTCGGCTGGCGCAGCTACTAGGTTGCTCACGTCACATCTCCGTCGTCAAGCTCATTTTGAGCATGCGCAGTACGCTTGGCTATCAGGAAGTGAGTGCTTCTAAAGGGGTTCAGTTTTCTCCGTTGAAATCTATGGGGTCGCTGTGTCCATTTCTTTTTTTTTTTGTTAGGGCCAAAGCCCTGAAAGGGTGAAGGCCCTATTGTTTTCCTTAGGATACAGTTTTTAAAATATTTCTAATGACTATTCGGGCACTTTTGGGGCCCTTAACATGCTCGAAAACTCTTGAAACTTTGCACATGTGTCAGAACCTGCGGACATCAGGGCCAGGCTGAAGCTGTTACCCGGGAGTGGCAGGGGGGCTCGACAGCGCCCCATGGAACAGGGTCCGAAAACTTGGTCCATAAATCAAACACGTTTGCATGTAATAATATGAAACTCGGTACACATATAGATCGCATCGGTTCATATATCCTTCATACTCTTACTTTTTATCCCAGCCAAATAGGAAGTCGGATTTTTAGGGTTGTTTGGGAAACGCATGCAATGGAATTTGAAATACTCCTCCTAGAGAATTCAAACAAATGCCACAAAACTCGGTCAGCATGAAGTCAAGACATTGAGGATGAAAAATTACCAGCGGATTTTTGATATCTCGAACGGATTGGCCGTGACGAGGAAACGAAATTATGGCGTGAAAAGAGAAGTGTGTTATAACTTCTTTATACATTAACTGATCTTGGTAAAACTTCAGCAGTGTATCCGTTGTAAGAGGTCAATCACATGGATGTGACTATTGTGAGTCAAAGTTATAGCGCCACCAACTGGCAGCAGGAAGTGTGTCACTTTCAAAATGCTTTGAAATCACCCTCTTATTTTTACCTGATTTTCTACAAACTTTATGTGTATAATGTAAACAATGGCAGATTTAGACCTGTGAAAAGATTGATTGATATCTTAGATACTGTTGCCGTGGCAACACATCAAACGATAATATTCTTGTTTGATGTTTTTGAGACTCTTAACATGCTTGAAACTGCATGAAACTCGATAGACACATTACACTTATTAGCCAGTAGACATGTGGAAAGTTCCAGAAACGGGCGTGGTGAGGGCTCAGTAGCGCCACCTTTTGTCAAAAGTTTGGGGATTAGTTTTATCTACAGTAACAAAACTCAGTACGTATATTGTACTCATCGAGCTGGACAACTTTCTAATTTACAGTCATTAGCTCTGACCAAAAGAAAGTCAGATATTTTGGTTTGAATATGGTGAGCCTCTCTCTGAGCCTACGTCTCTGTATGGCAAGCCCTTTTAACATTTGAAAGCTAAGTTTGACTATCCGGAATTAACTTTGTAGATATCAACAACGTCTTTCTGACTAGTCGTAATTACATTTTGGATACTTTGTATTATCATTTAAGATATCTGTAACGTAATTGTGACTAGTCGAAATGACAGATAGAGATATCTGTAATTCAGTTTTGACTAGGAAAAACTGAACTACAGATATCTGCAATGACGTCATTGAAAACGACATTCAACTCGTCACACATCTTAAATGACAATTGCAGATATCTGTAATTCAGTTTTGACTAGGCAGAATGAAAGTTAAAGATATCTCAAACGTCATTATGACTAGAGCAAATTATTTAGCATGAGGTTGCTCTAGTTTAGACATCCATGAATACGTAATTTCCCCTCCCCGCCATAATCAAAGAAGAAGTGGGTTAATTTCCTTATTTCTATGAATGGAAGAAGAAAGAAGCAGTCATGGCATTGGCTGTAATAGAAAAACACCAGAAAATGTTTCCAGCATGACACAAATTGTATTCATTAGCATTAGCCTGCGGGTTTCTCAAAAATATTGGCAACATGCAATGTGCAAATGTTCATGATCATGCTTAAAATTACCGTAGGTTATTGTTGATGTAGGATTTACGCATGAGAGAGATTCACACTAATTCACTTTAAGTGGGTGATGAACTGAGAAATCAAATTTTCCTTGAGCTTTTGACATCTGAGAGGTCATCATATTATAAGAATATCCTGTAAGTTTCAGAACTGAAAACGTCCTTGTTAGTCCAATAAATGCTTTTATTGAAACCAGCCTCAGCAAACGACTCGTTTTTCAAAGTGGGGAACTTTGACGTCAAAGAGGATAAAACACCACCCCCGCAGAAGAAGATCAATGCCTACTTAAAGCAGAATTCGGCAACATCTAGTCTTCTTCGCATGATTTTCCCTTTTTTTGTCGCATGTTTTCCCCACGAGCTCCCCCTACAGCTGTGGGCCGTATATTTCACAACACTATCGTAAAAAAAAACTCACTTGCGGCACCCTTCTCCCCCGTTCTACCGCTGCTCACGTGCATTTGTTATTATCAGAGCCGGCCAACTTTACTTGCGGAGCTGTCTACCGAGGTGGGTAATACATCACACAGATTATCATAGAACATTGACATGTACATTTTGTATTCTGTTACCAACCCGTAAAGCAGTTCGTGTTTCTCGCTCGTTCTCGTTCTCGTCTCGCTTCTCACGAGACTTCCTATTTTCATTTTGCCGGGACGGTAGTCCCCATGTTGCAAGGTTGGTTTTCCGCCTGGGAACGCTGGGGGGAGCTAGGAAAGTCACCAATATCACCAGAACAGGTTGTTTAACCATCCAAATGATTTCTAGACAGCTTTATTAAGTTAAAAAAGTTACCAAGTTCTGCTTTAAGCCTGGTTCACACGGCAGGATAATTAGGCCGATTTTAGCCCCGATTTTCCCCTTCCGACATCTTAAGGATGCTCCGATTATCGTAAAATAATCTGATCAGATATTCCTGCCGTGTGTGGTGTGTTAAGACTGCTCTCGTCTGCTCGGAAGGACGTCTGGACCGCTCCGATCTCAAATCGGGGATATCCAACATGTTGGATTGTTTTGGCCCGATTTCTCCTCGTGTGTGGTGTCCCCCGAGGACGAACGAGCACGCAGCCTGTGGACTGTGGCGTGTAGCCAATCAGAAAGCGAGGTGACGAGGCGCAGAGGAAGACAAACAAACAAAATCAAAACAGCCGGCGGCATGGCGCACCAGAGAGTCCGGTGGATGTTTTCTCTAATAGTTTAAACTATCGCCACTGCATCCTCTTTGTCCGCCATAATAGTTTACTCTGAAGTCACGTTTGATCTCGAGGGATTTCGCGAGATTTTCCGTCTGACCTGGGAATGCTCGGGAGTCAAATCGGTTCGTGTGTGATGTGTTGATTTTGCCGTGTGGCTGTGCACCACACACTGTACGACCAAAACTGTTAGACCAGTGATTTTTTATCGCCGTGTGTGGGGTCTCTCAGGTTTGGAAAATCGGCCGACAATTTTAAAATCGTCCCGTGTGAACCAGGCTTTACACAAGGCCGGTTTAGCCCCGCCCACTGATTTGCGCATTTTACACGCATAGCTAAATTACATAGATGCCTACCTCGTGATGCCAAACCGGATCGAGCTACCGAGCAATACAAAATATTGTGCAGTGCTTTTATGTGGAAGACAGTCGCTGCATAAGCTTCCTCTGGATTCCAATAGGAGTGCATGGACAAACTTTATTTTTAATGACGTTTCATTCCAGCTGATGACGTAAAACATTGTCCGTCTGTTCGCTTCATTTCACTGAGGATTATTTTGTAAACAAGACTGGATTTGCAGACCGATTAAGAGTAAAGAACGGTGCTGTGCCGTCTATATTGGATCTGACAGGAATGGTGCAACACACGGACTCTGGGTCGAACATGTATGGGCGAATCATTCCGGTTGCCATTTTACAACATTGGACGTTTTCAAAACAATTTCCCCCACGTGCATCACGGGTGAGTTGAAATTCTTTATAGCCTAATATGCAAAACTGTTATCTATGGAAGCCCGTTTCCGCCACAGTTGAGTAAAAAAAAAAGATTATCTAAGTCATAATAATGAGAAACTTTCTCATAATTATGACTTAGTATCTCATTATATTGAGAAAGTTTCTCATAATAATGACTTGGTATCTCATTATATTGAGAAAGTTTCTCATAATAATGACTTGGTATCTCATTATATTGAGAAAGATTCTCGTTATTATGACTTAGTATCTCATAATAATGAGAAACTTTCTCGTAATTATGACTTAACATCTCATAATAATGAGAAACTTTCTCGTAATTATGACTTAACATCTCATAATAATGAGAAACTTTCTCATAATAATGAGAAACTTTCTCGAAATAATGACTTAACATCTCATAATAATGAGAAACTTTCACGAAATAATGACTTAACATCTCATAATAATGAGAAACTTTCTCATAATAATGAAAAACTTTCTCATAATAATGACTTAACATCTCATAATAATGAGAAACTTTCTCATAATAATGAGAAACTTTCTCGTAATAATGACTTATTTTCTCGCACTTCTACGAATGCGCAAAGCAGTGGAGCAGAAGGGAGTGCCACACTAGCGACATCCGCTGGTCAAAGCCGTGTAAATGCATCACAGCAAACGGCACGCTGGGCAGTGAATAACATTAATGATAAATTATCAGTAAATGAGACTGGCTTCCATACTAGATAGTCTTTCATTCATTTGTATTTTGTGTATGAACAAGCAGCAACACAGAAAGGTTAATCTTTTAGGCAAACGTGCACTAGACCGAGGTTGTGCTCGCGTTTTTGCAGCGTCTCGCGCATGACACAGCGTTCTAAAAAAGAAGTTCAGCTTTTAAACACGTCTCAAGGCCTTGCGTTTTCCCCATTCCACTGCCCACAGCCCACTTAAATATGGAAGCCCGTTTCCGCCACATTTGAGTAAAAAAGATTATCTAAGTCATAATAATGAGAAAGTTTCTCATAATTATGACTTAACATCTCATAATAATGAGAAACTTTCTCATAATAATGACTTAGTATCTCATTATAATGAGAAAGTTTCTCGTAATTATGACTTAACATCTCATAATAATGAGAAACTTTCTCATAATAATGACTTAGTATCTCATAATATTGACTTAACATCTTATAATAATGAGAAACTTTCTCGTAATAATGACTTAGTATCTCATTATATTGAGAAACTTTCTCATAATAATGACTTAACATCTCATAATAATGAGAAACTTTCTCATAATTATGACTTAACATCTCATAATAATGAGAAACTTTCTCGAAATAATGACTTAACATCTCATAATAATGAGAAACTTTCTCATAATTATGACTTAACATCTCATAATAATGAGAAACTTTCTCGTAATTATGACTTAACATCTCATAATAATGAGAAACTTTCTCATAATTATGACTTAACATCTCATAATAATGAGAAAGTTTCTCGTAATTATGACTTAACATCTCATAATAATGAGAAACTTTCTCGAAATAACGACTTAACATCTCATAATAACGAGAAACTTTCTCGTAATAATGACTTATTTTTTCGCACTTCTACGCATGCGCAAAGCAGTGGAGCAGAAGGGAGTGCCACGCTAGCGACATCCGCTGGTCAAAGCCGTGTAAATGCAGTGCTCTGCATTTGTGATAAATTATCAGTATATGAGACTGGCTTTCATACTAGATAGTCTTTTATTCATTTGTATTTTGTGTATGAACAAGCAGCAACACAGAAAGGTTCATCTGGAAATCTGTGTACACACATTTTCAAGCAGTTTTGTTTTTGTATAAGGGTGCGTTTCCACTGCGCTGCTTTTTCATTGTTTTTTTTAGGCAAACGCGCACTAGACCGAGGTTCTAAAAAAGAAGTTCAGCTTTTAAACACACGTCTCAAGGCCTTGCGTTTTCCCCATTCCACTGCCCACAGCCCACTTGTGTAAATGTCCCCAAATTCATAAACATCTTAATTGTTATCGTAGGCTATTGATATCTTCCAGATGAACCTGCACATCAAATATCCTAGACGCATCCACAAAATACGTGTTTCCATCGGTGTGCACAAGCAGGCGTCCTTCGTTACCATGGTAACCGTCCTGCTTCTGCATTTCACTCACACCTTTTCGTGGGCATGGAAAAGTATGGAAGATACTGATGATTTTGAATTGATGTTATTTATTGATGATGATACTACAAATTGCACGTAGTTCACACTGACTTTAATGAAAACAACTGTTTTGCAGAGCGTGCCATGTTTGCTGTGATGCATTTACACGGCTTTGACCAGCGGGTGTCGCTAGCGTGGCACTCCCTTCTGCTCCACTGCTTTGCGCATGCGTAGAAGTGCGAGAAAATAAGTCATTATTACGAGAAAGTTTCTCATTATTATGAGATGTTAAGTCATAATTACGAGAAAGTTTCTCATTATTATGAGATGTTAAGTCATAATTACGAGAAAGTTTCTCAATATAATGAGATACTAAGTCATAATTATGAGAAACTTTCTCAATATAACGAGATACTAAGTCATAATAACGAGAAACTTTCTCAATATAATGAGATACTAAGTCATAATAATGAGAAACTTTCTCATTATAATGAGATACTAAGTCATAATTACGAGAAAGTTTCTCAATATAATGAGATACTAAGTCATAATTATGAGAAACTTTCTCAATATAATGAGATACTAAGTCATAATTATGAGAAAGTTTCTCAATATAACGAGATACTAAGTCATAATAACGAGAAACTTTCTCAATATAACGAGATACTAAGTCATAATAACGAGAAACTTTCTCATTATAATGAGATACTAAGTCATAATTATGAGAAACTTTCTCATTATTATGACTTAGATAATCTTTTTTTTTTACTCAAATGTGGCGGAAACGGGCTTCCATAGATATTTGATGTGCAGGTTCATCCGGAAGATATCAATTAAGATGTTTATGACTTGACATTTACACATAAGTGTATGGAAGCCCGTTTCCGCCACAGTTTAGTAAAAAAAAAAGATTATCTAAGTCATAATAATGAGAAAGTTTCTCATAATTATGACTTAGTATCTCATTATAATGAGAAAGTTTCTCGTTATTATGACTTAGTATCTCGTTATATTGAGAAAGTTTCTCGTTATTATGACTTAGTATCTCGTTATATTGAGAAACTTTCTCATAATTATGACTTAGTATCTCATTATATTGAGAAAGTTTCTCATAATTATGACTTAGTATCTCATTATATTGAGAAACTTTCTCGTAATTATGACTTAGTATCTCATTATAATGAGAAAGTTTCTCGTTATTATGACTTAGTATCTCATTATATTGAGAAAGTTTCTCGTTATTATGACTTAGTATCTCGTTATATTGAGAAAGTTTCTCATAATTATGACTTAGTATCTCATTATATTGAGAAACTTTCTCGTAATTATGACTTAACATCTCATAATAATGAGAAACTTTCTCGTAATTATGACTTAACATCTCATAATAATGAGAAACTTTCTCGTAATAATGACTTATTTTCTCGCACTTCTACGCATGCGCAAAGCAGTGGAGCAGAAGGGAGTGCCACGCTAGCGACACCCGCTGGTCAAAGCCGTGTAAATGCATCACAGCAAACATGGCACGCTCTGCAAAACAGTTGTTTTCATTAAAGTCAGTGTGAACTACGTGCAATTTGTAGTATCATCATCAATAAATAACATCAATTCAAAATCATCAGTATCTTCCATACTTTTCCATGCCCACGAAAAGGTGTGAGTGAAATGCAGAAGCAGGACGGTTACCATGGTAACGAAGGACGCCTGCTTGTGCACACCGATGGAAACACGTATTTTGTGGATGTGTCTAGGATATTTGATGTGCAGGTTCATCTGGAAGATATCAATAGCCTACGATATCAATTAAGATGTTTATGAATTTGGGGACATTTACACAAGTGGGCTGTGGGCAGTGGAATGGGGAAAACGCAAGGCCTTGAGACGTGTGTTTAAAAGCTGAACTTCTTTTTTAGAACCTCGGTCTAGTGCGCGTTTGCCTAAAAAAACAATGAAAAAGCAGCGCAGTGGAAACGCACCCTTATACAAAAACAAAACTGCTTGAAAATGTGTGTACACAGATTTCCAGATGAACCTTTCTGTGTTGCTGCTTGTTCATACACAAAATACAAATGAATAAAAGACTATCTAGTATGAAAGCCAGTCTCATATACTGATAATTTATCACAAATGCAGAGCACTGCATTTACACGGCTTTGACCAGCGGATGTCGCTAGCGTGGCACTCCCTTCTGCTCCACTGCTTTGCGCATGCGTAGAAGTGCGAAAAAATAAGTCATTATTACGAGAAAGTTTCTCGTTATTATGAGATGTTAAGTCGTTATTTCGAGAAAGTTTCTCATTATTATGAGATGTTAAGTCATAATTACGAGAAACTTTCTCATTATTATGAGATGTTAAGTCATAATTATGAGAAAGTTTCTCATTATTATGAGATGTTAAGTCATAATTACGAGAAAGTTTCTCATTATTATGAGATGTTAAGTCATAATTATGAGAAAGTTTCTCATTATTATGAGATGTTAAGTCATTATTTCGAGAAAGTTTCTCATTATTATGAGATGTTAAGTCATAATTATGAGAAAGTTTCTCATTATTATGAGATGTTAAGTCATTATTATGAGAAAGTTTCTCAATATAATGAGATACTAAGTCATTATTACGAGAAAGTTTCTCATTATTATAAGATGTTAAGTCAATATTATGAGATACTAAGTCATTATTATGAGAAAGTTTCTCATTATTATGAGATGTTAAGTCATAATTACGAGAAACTTTCTCATTATAATGAGATACTAAGTCATTATTATGAGAAAGTTTCTCATTATTATGAGATGTTAAGTCATAATTATGAGAAACTTTCTCATTATTATGACTTAGATAATCTTTTTTTTTTACTCAAATGTGGCGGAAACGGGCTTCCATAGTGATGCATTTACACGTCTTTGACCAGCGGATGTCGCTAGCGTGGCACACTCCCTTCTGCTCCACTGCTTTGCGCATGCGTAGAAGTGCGAGAAAATAAGTCATTATTACGAGAAAGTTTCTCATTATTATGAGATGTTAAGTCATTATTTCGAGAAAGTTTCTCATTATTATGAGATGTTAAGTCATAATTACGAGAAAGTTTCTCATTATTATGAGATGTTGTCATAATTACGAGAAAGTTTCTTAATGAGATACTAAGTCATAATTATGAGAAAGTTTCTCATTATTATGACTTAGATAATATATTTTTTTTTTACTCAACTGTGGCGGAAACAGGCTTCCATAGTTATCCACTCACAGCAGTGGGCGTTTACTTCCAAGTCTTCAGTGCGAGATGCCCATAAAAACCGAGCGTTTTTCAGCTAGGCTCAAAACTAGGGTACAAAATAGCCTATTACTTATTCATTTTGATGTTTTTGAATGCAAAAACCAAGCAAACGTCATAAGTTTACCTCAGACAACAATATAATAAGATTTAAAAAGCCAGTTCATGACCCCTTTAATAAAGATGCTTATATGCATGCTATTCTTGCCATGGCAGTGCAATAACATTAATTTTCTTAGATGAGAAAAAAAAAGTTCTTAGTTCAGATTAGTTCTTATTTTTTATTTTATTTTTTAACAGTAAAAACCCATGATAGCCTGCAGGTATTGATTTCAGGTTAAAACAGTAGCTAACAGCATTAAAAACAAGCTCTGTTCCCGCCTAAAGTGGTATGCGGGCCTAATTTGCACACAGATATCTGCAACGTCATTTCGCTATGGCAAGCCGTTTTAACATTTAATCATTTTAACATACTAGTCTCTATTTTCATGCTACTAGTACTTATTTTTTAGATACTAGTATCTATTCCATTAAGTACTACTTATTCATTAGCGACTATTGCTTATTATTTAGGTACTAGTGCTTATTCAATAGATACTAGTACTTATTCATTAGATACTAGTGCCTTTTCTTTAGATACTAGTACTTATTCATTAGGTACTAGTCCTTATTTATTAGATACTAGTACTTATTCAATACTAGTACTTATTCATTAGATACTACTTATTAAATAGATACTAGTACAGTACTTATTCATTAGCTACTAGTACGTATTCAATAGATACTAGTACTTATTCAATAGATACTAGTACTTATTCATTAGATACTAGTACTTATTCATTAGATACTAGTACCTATTAAAGAGATACTAGTATTTATTCATTAGATACTAGTACTTATTACGATAGTCACTAGTAACTATTCTTTTGTTACTAGTAATTTTTTTTTTTTTTTTTGCCATTGACTTCTATGGGGATCTGTCATTTAGATATCAATGACATATATATTCTGACTAGTATCTATTCCAATTGTGACTAGTACTTATTCATTAGATACTAGTACTTATTTTTTAGATACAAGTACTTATTCATTAGCTACTAGTACTTATTCAATAGATACTAGTACTTATTCATTAGTTACTAGTACTTATTCATTAGATACTAGTACTTATTCATTAGATACTAGCACCTATTAAATAGATACTAGTACTTATTCCTTGGATACTAGTACATATTAAATAGATACTATTACTTATTTTTTTAGATACTAGTACTTATTCAATAGATACTAGTACTTATTCAATAGATACTAGTAGTTATCAATTAGCTACTAGTACTCATTCAATAGATACTAGTACTTATTCATTAGATACTAGTACTTATTCATTAGATACTAGTACCTATTTATTAGATACTAGTATTTATTCCAAATGCTACTAGTAAGAATTTTTATTTTACTAGTAACATTTTTAATTGAACTCTACAGTGGCCGTTCTGACTAGTCATAACATAAGACTAGTAAAAAAAGCAGTTGTGACTAGTAAAATAAAAATTCTTACTAGTAACATTTGGAATAAATACTAGTATCTAATAAATAGGCACTAGTATCTATTGAATAAGTACTAGTATCTACTTAATAAGTACTAGTATCTAATGAATAAGTACTAGTATCTATTGAATAAGTACTAGTATTAGGGCTGGGATAAACGATTATTTTTTTAAACGATTAATCTAGCGATTATTTTTTCGATGCATCGATTAATCTAACGATTAATTTTCCCCGGTCCGATTCGATTTCGATTCCATTCGGTTATCGATTATCTCCCCATTAATTGACTAATAGCAATTTATACATGTTGATTTACATATCTGAATGAAAAAACACGAATTCCTTAACATTGCAATATATGTTTATTGCTCTTAAAATTCCAAAATAAAAGACTATACAAGTGCAAAGTAATGCATTCTTAGTCAGAAGTAGCATTCAATAAAACTTTACAGCTTTGAAAACACATAGGCCTAGCTTACTGAAAAAAGTGCATCTTGTAATTCTTCTTTTAGATGAAAATAATAACTTGATGTCTAGTACCAGACATGCAAATTATGTGCATTTTCGGCACTTTTTGGGTGAAATCATATTTATTTTGTCAATCAAAAGTGTGGTTTTACTTTAATTGAGCGTGAGCAGCAGCAAAGACGCTGCACCGAAACCCGCGCTTCACTGTTGCTCACGTGACGCTCCTGCTCCCGGTGTGAATGCACTCACTGATTAACATGCACGCCGGGGGAAAAAAAACGCACTCAGATATCCCAAGTCTCCCGGAAGCCTCCCGCATATTGATAGCGTCTCCCTGATGCCCGCAAATTAGTTCAAATCTCCCAGAATGAGCGTGCATGCGAAACAGAACATACTGCACGCATAACATACAGTGGCAGAGAGGGAGAGAGCGAGAGACCGTGCGCACGCCTTCTTTGTTTCGGGTCTGACGAATCGACGCACATATTTTGCGTCGACGTATTTTTTGCGTCGACTTCATCGATGACGTCGACGCGTTGTCTCAGCCCTAATGAATAAGTACTAGTATCTATTGAATAAGTACTTGTGTCTAATGAATAAGTACTAGTATCTATTTAATAGGTACTAGTATCTATTTAATAGGCACTAGTACCTAATGAATAACTACTAGTATCTAATATATATGTACTAGTCACAATTGGAATACATACTAGTCAGAACTGAATAGTTGATATCTGAATGACAGATCCCCATAGAAGTCAATGGCAAAAAAATTCATTTGTTACTAGTAACAAAAGAATAGTTACTAGTCACTATTGAAAGAAGTACTAGTATCTAATAAATAAGTACTAGTATCTAATGAATAAGTTCTATTATCTATTTAATAGGTACTAGTATCTAATGAATAAGCACTGGTATCTAATGAATAAGTACTACTAACTAATGAATTAGCATTGGTATCTAATAAATAAGGACTAGTATCTAATAAATAAGGACTAGTATCTATTGAATAAGTACTAATATCTTTAAAAAGCTCCTAGTACCTAAAGAATAAGCACAAGTATCTAAAGAAAAGGTACTAGTATCTAAAGAATAAGCACTAGTAGCTAATGAATAAGTACTAGTACTTAATGGAATAGATACTAGTATCTAAAAAATAAGTACTAGTAGCATGAAAATAGAGACTAGTAGGTTAAAATGATTAAATGTTAAAACGGCTTGCCATACACCTAGGCGGTGAGTTAGGGTTGCGGTGCCACCGGCCTGGGCCCGTCATCGCTGCTCGCAGCTATATATATATATATATATATATATATATATATATATATATATATATATATATATATATAATATTTTTTTTTTTTTTTTTTAAATGTATTTATTTTTATTAATGCTTGTATCCATTTCTTTTACTGTCTATGGTGCTGCGTGAATCCCGTCACCGTAAACTGCCCTGTCAATCATCTTGTCACAGTTAAAATCCTCAATTAAATCTAATTTGATTTCCTGCCCTTTCGGAGAGCACGTTCATCTGCCAGTCGTGGTTCTTTCATGTGGATACTCTCCTCGTGTTTTTAATTTGAATATAATGATGCATTTAAAAGGTAATGGCTAAACGTATCTTTACAAAAGTTCACAATGCTGCTGCAGATGCAATATAATGTGGACAATATTGAATAAATTCATTTTCGTCAGGTCAGATACTGATAATTAAATCACTCAAACCTCTTTATAGAAACCTCTCTACATAACCGCAGGACTCGCGCGTCCTCCATGTCTGTAGTTTTTTTAACACATTTCACTTGTGTTTGTAGTTCTAACCGAATCCTCGTCCAGCGTGCGATGGGTTGTGAGCAATATCAGCCGTTAAGGCCCATTTACACCAACCACGATAACTATAAAGATAACGGTAACACTTTACAATAATGTTCATTAGTTAACATTAGTTAACTACCTTAGTTAACAATTCTTCTTCAGCATTTATTCATCTTAGTTAATATTAATTTCAACATTTACTAATACGTTATCAAAATCAAACGTTGTGTTTGTTAACATTAGTTAATGCACAGTGAACTAACATGAACAAACAATGAACAGCTGTATTTTTATTAACTAACATTCACAAAGATGAATAAATACTGCAACAAATGTATTGCTCATTGTTAGTTCATGTTAGTTAATACATTAACTAATGTTAAATAATGAACCTTATTGTAAAGTGTTACCAAGATAACGATAAAGAGAACTATATATGCGTCGACACCAACGACCGATAACGGCCTTTTTATTCCAAGCATGTGTGCACCCGCGCTGCGGTTTCAAAGTAGATTACATTGTATTATAATTGTTGTTTACAACATGTCATTGAATATGTTTTTGCTGTTCTTATTGCCTTTACACGTCTTTACCAGCAGATGTCCTCAGCCAGCATGCTATGTTCCGAGCGCATCTAAACAGTGTATCTAGCAAGTCTAGTGTAATCGATCTAATCTAAGCAGTGAATTTAGCTGACGAAGTCAATGATGGGATACAAACATCGCCTAGTCAACACCTTTTTGCAACGCCTTTTTCACTGCAACTTCAGCAATGTTGTAAAAACTAGCGCTGGATAGCCTACCTGAGGTAATTTTGTTACACTATGCTAAACTGCATAATATCTCATCGTTAATAGGCTACGTCTCACCATTTATTGCCAGGATACGACTGATTGCTTTCCATATATCCATCTTTTTTTAATGTATCCTTAAAAAGGGCCGTTGACTTGTCAAACAGTGGAGGATTTTTTTGTACCTCGATGATTAACTTTTCTGCAATGTCATCTGTCATTTTAAATGCGCGAGACCTTTAAATTAGAATGGATTTTAATTGGCTGTCAGTGTTTTATCGTTCGACAGCTGGAAAAAAATCGTTCTGAAAGTGATCCCAACGATATCGTTCCTCATATCTTTATCGTTATAGTTGTGGTGTGAACTCTGTTATTCTTTAGTATTATTGTGTCTTGGAAGATTTATGGAGATACCAGACAAATATGACACACACACAAACTTAGCGTGACTGCTTGTTTACTTCTCATGTATCACTCTCCTAACACCGGAACACATCCGGGAACAAACTTACAAAGTGCATCATGGGAAATGTAGTCACAAGCATTAACAATATACAACATCTCCTTCCCCCATACTGTTTGAGGTCTAACACAAGATTAACAATTAACAGAAATTACAAAATAAGTCAGTAATGTTGAAATTCAACTTCTCTTATTAACATTTTTTTTTCTTTCTTATGAATATGAACACAGCTACTTCCTTGGGAGTGAGGGTAGACTACCTCAAACCCTAGTTGACCCTTTTGGGGATTATTCTGCCCCGACGCAATGAGGGTAGCTCCTAACTAAGTATAATCCAAGAAACGCTGAGGTGGATGCCGCTCCCTAACTGGGTAGCGGCGCCCTATTTGGTTTCCATTTTCACAGGATGCCTGTTCCTTTACAGATGGACAACTTGCAGTCTTGGTAGGCTCAGTGGTTAGTACTTCTGGAGCTGGCGTACTGTTACTAATTGGGTCAGTGACATCCACAACTTCAGGAACATGAACAACAAAGGAACAACAAAGACGCTGGTGACACTTTGGTAGTTGCGTGCGGAGTACTGCGATAGCACAGCAAGAAGCTATGAAGGCGTTGATGAAATGTTCCCTGCCCGAGTGAAGCTTTCAGCGCATGTTTCATGGTTTGGACGAACCTTTCTGCCAACCCGTTGGTTGCAGGATGGTAAGGTGCTGACGTGATATGCTGTACCCCGTTTGCTTGTAAGAATGTGGCCATCTCGTGTGATGTAAATTGAGGGCCATTATCTGAGACAAGCTGCACTGGAGGTCCAAATCTTCTGAATATTTCTCCCAATTTCTCACTTGTCTTTTCAGCTGAGGTAGATTTCATGATAGCCACCTCAGGCCACTTACTGTGTGCATCCACGACAACCAACAGCATTTTGACCTCGACTGGGCCTGCAAAATCAATATGAATGCGATGCCATGGTTTCTCTGGATATTCCCATGGGTGCAGCAGTGCCAGTTGGGGTACATTACGTATGCGCTGGCATGACGTACATGTTCTTGCCTTTTCCTCAATTTGGCCGTCCACTCCTGGTCACCAGAAGTAACTCCTGGCAATTTCTTTCATTCGGACCATTCCACAATGTCCCACATGCAGCTGCTTTAGCACTTGCTTGTGCAGAGCCGGGGAAATAATCACTCTCCTTCCCCACAGCAAACAGCCTGACTGCACTGAAAGTTCATGTCGTCGAGAGATATATGGTTTTAGCTCCAGGTCATCGCTCTCCCCTTTTCCTGTCATGACGATATCCATGACCTTGGACAGGACAGGGTCATTTCGTGTGCTCTTACGCACTTGCACAGCAGTTACCGGGGCCCTTTCCACCTGGCTGAAATAGAAAATTTCCGCCACTTGTGCCTCTTTCAGCCTGTCAGCGAGAGGCAATCTAGACAGACCGTCCGCATTTCCGTGCAATTCCGACTTCCGATATTTGATGTCGTAGGTGTGAGCGGATAACAACAAAGCCCACCTTTGCATCCTACTAGCAGCAAGAGATGGAATACCATGGTGTGGGCCAAAAATTGCAGTGAGTGGCCAATGATCGGTCAGCAACGTGAACTTCCTCCCAAAAATGTACTGGTAAAACTTGCGAACTCCAAACACAATGCTCAACGCTTCTCGCTCGATCTGAGCGTAGTTTGCTTCTGCTTTACTCAGACTCCTGGAAGCAAATCCGATTGGTCTCTCTTGACTATTTGGCATGATGTGGGACAAGACAGCTTCCACGCCATATGGAGACGCGTCGCAGGCCAGCTGGATGGGAAGAGCAGGGTCAAAATAAGTGAGGGTATTTGACCTTAAGTCCTGGCATTCAGAGGTCCACCTCCATTTTTTCTCATGACACAACAATTTGTGCAAGGGTTTCAACAGCGTGGCAATGTTTGGAATGAACCGCCCATAATAATTTAGCAAACCGAGGAAAGACCGCAGCTGGCCTACATTTCCTGGCACTGGAGCATCCACAATGGCCTTAACCTTGGATGGAGATGTATGCAAACCAGAGTCATCAATGACATGGCCTAAGTACTCGACTGCAGACTGGAAAAATTCACATTTATCCTTGCGCACTCAATCCGTATTCTTTTAATCTCTCAAGGGTAGCATCAAGATGTTTCAAGTGCGACTCCTCATCAGTGCCAGTCACTAGAATGTCATCTAAGTAACACACCACTCCAGGAAGCCCCGCCAGAATCTGATCCATCGCTCGCTGAAAAACGGATGGAGCCGAAGTAATTCCAAATGGTAACCGCTTATACCGAAATAGGCCTTTGTGGGTGTTGATGGTGAGAAGTTCTCTGGACTGTTCTTCAACATACATCTGCAGGTGCGCTTGGTTGAGGTCGATTTTGCTGAATTTTTGTCCTCCTGTCAGTCCAGCAAAAAGATTGTTAATGTGAGGCAAAGGGTATTGTTCTGCTGACAACACTGGATTTGCCGTGACTTTAAAATCCCCACAGATCCTTATGCCTCCGTCTTTCTTTAAAACTGGAACAATGGGTGTTGCCCACTTACTCACACTGACTGATTCCAGCACCCTCTCCTTCATAAGTTCAGCTAAATTTGCCTCTACCTTGGGTTTCAGCGCATATGGAAGGGGCCGGGCTTTCAGAAATTTTGGCTGGCTTCCCAGCTCTACAGTCAATTTCACCTTGATTTCCTTCATGCTGCCCAATTCCTGTTTGAAAATAGCACTGTGTTTTCGGAGAATACCTTCAAGGTCCAGTGTTTTAGGTGTCATCATATGTATGGCCGGCCAGTCCACCTTGAGTTGCTCCAGCCAAGAACGTCCCATCAACGAGGGGTAACCACCCAAGACCACATACAATGGCAGTTTTTTTGTTTGTCCATTCAGTTCAACTGTTACCTGAGTGAGTCCTTTCATGGTTACCGCTTCACCAGTGTAAGTCTTAAGAACCACATCAGGTGGTGTGAGTGGCAGGTGGCTCAGTATTTCACTGTATACCTGCTGTTTTACATGCACGCTCAATGTGTCCTTTTTTCTTGCAGCTGCGGCACTCTGCATCTTTAAACCAGCACGAAACGGGTGAGTGTCCCGTCTTACAACAGCGAAAACATGGGCCTTTATATTCAGTTTGTTTTCCGGTCTCCATCTTATACACTTTACTGTTTGAGCTCAGTTGCTGTGCTTCCTTAGCAGCTATTTCCATAGACACACTCAGCTCAATTGCTCTTTGTAGTGTCAGGTTGCTCTCCGTTAACAGTCTTTTTTGTATGCCCTCACAGCGGAGTCCGCAGACTAATCTGTCCCGAATGTGTGTCATTTAGCACTTCACCAAATTCGCAGTGTTCAGCTAATTTGTTTAGCACAGCTACAAACATTGTCACGGTTTCTCCTTCCAGCTGATTCCGTCTGTGAAATCGAAATCGCTCTGCAATTACTAAGGGCTTTGGAGAGAAATGCGATTTGAGAGTGTCCACTATTTGATCATACGTTTTTGCTCCCGGTTTTTTCTGGCTGCAGGAGGTTATGCAGTAGGGTATATGTCTTAGGACCCATCACACTTAAAAAAGTGGGTACAACTTTCTCTTCAGTAACAGCATTCGCTGCTACAAAGTACTCAAATCTTTCTGTGTAAGAGCTCCACTGTACGCAGTGCGAGCAGTACGATCAAGGGTACGGCCTTACAGTGGTTTAGATCTTATCTTGAAAACAGGTCTTTTTCAGTGGAGATGGGTAAATTTTCTTCATCTTCTGCTCCTATTATTAGTGGAGTTCCGCAGGGCTCTATTTTGGGTCCCCTCCTTTTTAATTTGTATATGCGTCCATTGGGGGATATTATTAGGAAACACAATGTATCATTTCATTTTTATGCAGACGATTCACAGCTGTACCTGCCGTTGAAAGCTGGTGATTCAATTCAACCTTTGTTGGAATGCATTGGGGACATTAAGAAGTGGTTAGCGCTTAACTTTCTCCAAATTAATGAGGACAAAACAGAAACAATTGTTTTTGGTTCCCCAAAATTGAGGAGCAGTTCTATTATGGAGCTAAGCAATTATTTTCCTTCTGCTTCCTCCCAGGTTAGGAACCTTGGCGTCATCATGGACTCAGAATTGTGCTTAACTAAACAAATTAATTCTGTTGTTAGGAATAGTTATCATCAATTGCGGATTATCTCAAATATTAAATCGTTTCTGTCAGCACAAGACTTGGAGAAAGTTATCCATGCTTTTATTACCTCACGCTTAGATTATTGTAATTCTTTGTATCTGGGTCTTCCTCAGTCATCACTTGCTCGACTTCAGTTGGTACAAAATGCAGCTGCAAGGCTGCTGACCGGGACAAAGAAATTTGATCATGTCACCCCAATTTTAGCGTCCCTTCATTGGCTCCCGATCCGTTTTAGAATTGACCGTTCGCAAAAGCCACGCCCCCTAGTAATTGTTGCTACGCCCGTCAAACAAATGGTCAAACACGACCAGCGCCACAGATTGCCATGAATGGAAGAGGTATACCCGTGCGTGTCAGTGACCTTTTTTCGAGCAATTACCTCCGCGATATCCTCCAGATCGAGGCAAAATGGGTTACAGTATGCAGTGGAGGGATATATTCAAAATATAAAAATACGCAATGAAGGAGACATGACTACTATTGAGGCTAATATACCGGTCTCAAGCGAAATCTGAGAAACCCCATGACCTGTAGCAGCTACCTCAAATGCAACCAGTAAATTACAGCCTTGAAGAAGATTTACCGGTAATACGCTGGTTCAGTCGCTAATTGTTTGGAGTTAGAAATATATAATTCGCGCTGCATATTTAGTAATTTTGCCTCAGATACAGGATTATACATTCGCTTTAACAAGCAGGTTTTTCATTACCACGGCAACCGCTTGCGTGTCATGCTGAATCCGATTTTCGTGTTTAAAAACTAACTATACATAAGAGACGGAAAGATGCAGATAACCATACATTTAAGGTTATTTCTATTCATTACGATATTGATTACGTTATATGAACTGATGTTGTCAAGTAAGCTTCATGCGTTCCCCGTTGCGAGCGTGCACTCTTCTAAACTGTACGTTAGTGTACAGGTCCTGCACTGCTAGTGACTGCTGCTCATTTCCCCCCGAAAATATCACGGTAACAACAACCCTTTAGAAAACGTACTTCCATTTGTGGATCCTCTTGATCTGCTCTCTCCATGTTTCTTTGACTAATCTCAGTGTGTCAGTCTCATGCACGCTGTTCGCGAGTGAACCATGTTCGACACATGTAACTGGGAGTGGGGCCGTCCACACTGTTTTATCCATCGTTAAGCCTTGTTTATACTCGACGCGTCCGTACGAGCGCGAGTCTCCGCTGACTGCGCGCGCCCCTCTCCAAACGGACGAGGCGTTTATACTTGACGCGCTCGCCGTTGTGCTATTCTGTGAAACGACAGGGGGCGACTCGGAGTACTTCTCCTCTAAACCACCAGGAATCAGCAGTGAAGAAGTAGTTTGCCGTTTATTAGTAGTTTATTAATTGCTGATTCATAAAAGAGTAATAAATGCAGTAGGTTTATTGTAGCCTACTTTCACTGCATGTAAACTAAACAACTGAAGCCTTATTGAAGAGTGTTTAAACCTTAATTTCATCAGCAGGGCTTACTTCTGTTATTGTATGCTTATTTTGTAAATGTAACCATTACTTTAGACAAGTGCAAACTGGGTGCTTAATGCAAATGTGTTCCTATTCACAAAATGAGAGGCTTTTATGGTCGCCCATCAATGCAAATGTATCTGTGTATAGAAGGATCATAAACATGCTGGTACAGACGTACCAGTTCGGCTAGATTCGGCTCGAAGTCGTTCATCTTCGGATGCGGCGCCGCGCGCGAAGTTACAAAAAGTGGCGTGCACACCGCCAGGCGAAATGGGGTCTTGCGCACCCAACGCGCACGACCGCCCACACCGCAATGACGTCATTTTTGCCGCGCGCGCTTCGCGCTCTTGCGGACGCGTCGAGTATAAACCAGGCTTTAGTCTCAGCCTCAGACGTCACGCCCACGGAACGTTGGCTAAACGTTCAGCCGTCAGTCTGAAGGTCTGGCTACGCGAGACTAATCCATCGTAGGCACCGTTCACGTTGTGTTTTCGGCTTTGGGAACGAAAAGAACACAACTCCTCCAGACAATCTCTCGGAGTATCTAGTGTCCGGTTTACAAACGCAGTGGTCGCACCGCTTCACCAGCTTGCTTTGAGTCAATGTTTGACGGACCTGCTCACATAGTAACGGTTGCTATGATGTGTGATTGGACAATGGCTGTTTTGGGGGAGGGGCCTGCGAACGGTCAATTCAGTTTAAAATCCTGTTGTTTGTTTTTAAAGCTCTTAATAATCATGCTCCATTTTATATTACTGATCTTCTTACTCCTCTGCCACCATCCAGATTAAGATCTGCAGACAAGGCTCTATTATCAATTCCCCGCTCTAAGGGAACTAAGGGAGACAGAGCTTTCTCAGTTGCCGCCCCCCGTCTATGGAATCAATTGCCTCTGGACATCCGCCTTGCACCTTCCATTTGTACTTTTAAATCAAAATTGAAAACATATCTTTATTGCCTGGCGTTTGATACTTGATATCTTGTTTCAATGTTTTGTTTTTGTTTGGTGTTAAGCCTCTGTGTTTTTATTTATTTATTTTACATTACTTTGTTCAGCACTTTGGATAGCTTCGCTATAGTTAAATGTGCTTTATAAATAAAATTTACTTACTTACTTACTTACTCCACTGCTCACTACTCTCATCAAAGGGACCAATGTTGCCAAAAACTGCTGCCATATTTGTACCGTTCTCTGTCGTTTCAATCAATTCAGTCACTTATCTGAATCGTTGTCTTCTCTCCCTCTTTAGTCAACACTTAGATTTGCATCAGGCTGTATTATTTCTCATGTCCAGCGATCTCGCCGTCAAGCCGCTTCATTTCCGCATTTACACCACACACGCGGATAACACGATCCTCGTCGCCAATTTATTGTGTCTTGGAAGATTTATGGAGATACCAGACAAATATGACACACACACAAACTTAGTGTGACTGCTTGTTTACTTCTCATGTATCACTCTCCTAACACCGGAACACATCCGGGAACAAACGTACAAAGTGCATCATGGGAAATGTAGTCACAAGCATTAACACAATATACAACAAGTATGGAGAACGATTTTTAGAATTATATCTTTATCGTTATCTTTATAGTTATCGTGCTTGGTGTGAACGGGCCTTTAGAGTGTGCATCGATCTACACTTCGGATTCTGACCGGAAATAGTAGACCATCCAGGTATCTTTGAAACACTCATTTCAACATACTACTATTTGGGATGTACTAATTCTATTATCGAATACTATTTAGGACGGATAGTATGTGAATTGGGACGCAGCACCAGTCTAGTGGAACCACATGTTCATTTTCTCGTATTTGAGGCGTGGTTTACGAATGCCCAAAGCTGTTTGTTGGGTGCTATCAAATGCGCCTGTACGTAGCTCATAGCCAATCATTTCAATTATACCAGATGACGTATGTAGAGCGACAGAAATTAGACGAGGAAGAAGGGAAGACGACGATGGGACAGAGATTTATGTGTACACGATGGCGTGTATCTAACGGCCGTTTCACACCATTATTTTTTTCGACGTGCATGTTAATCAAAGAGTGCATTCACACTGGGAGCAGGAGCAGTGCGTGAGAGTCGAGCAAGAGCGGCGTGAGCAGCAGTGAAGCGGGGGTTTCAGCACCGAGATGTGCCGGTTATTAAAAAAGCACACTTTTGATGGACACAAATAAATATTTCACACAAAAAGTTCCCAAAATGATGTCTAGTGAGTTTTAACAAGAACTTGAGTAGGCAAATAAAAGAAAATGAAGACTCAAATATTTATAGAAAATTTAGGCTACCTGGTAAAAACTTGTTTTTAATTATTCAGTTTGGGTGAAAGTTGTGTATTATATAAAAAAAAGTAAAGTAAACTAGCCAGAAAACATTATATATAAATGTTCTTTTAGTTTATGTAGCACACAGACAGCCAATACCGCTGCTAGCTATTTTGGTGCCGTAAGCACAATTCCTTTATGATGCCATGACCAAATGACCAACTTCTAAAAACAAATGTATAGTTGTCTTTGTAAAGAATTGCTCGCTTATATGTATCTTTGGAGCCGCTGCTGTGACACCGTACAAACGCTTCCAGTGTGTATACTCTCGCGCGTCTGCAACTGCAGTGACAATGTAGTTATGCTGACGCGCTGCTCAAGTGCTGCTCACGCTTGCGGTGTGAAACGGCCGTATAAGGATGCATCAAAAGGTAACTTCACGTCTGCTGCCATGTTGGATCCATAGGTATAGAAAAACTGCTTCGGTGTGTCGCACAGACGTCGTCATCGTCTTGCTGCTCCCACCCTGTTCTGGGATTGGTTCCCTAGATGAGGCGAAAATCTGATGCATGGTATCCAGGCTGCTTTGCAGCGTGAATAAAATTGCAAGGCAGCATGGGGAAACCCAGGCTAAGTATTTCTATTAAATCTGATCTGGCCCCACTCTTCCTTCCCTTCATTGCCATTTAAACTGCAGTTGAGTCTGAGCATATTACTCTTTTACCAGAACTATTTTCCTCCACCCACCCAAGTAGCATCTGCCTGCAAAAATGGAGGCTGCATTTTCAGGACCCCACTTCTAGGACCGCATTTCTAGGACCCCACTTCTAGGACCGCATTTCTAGGACCCTAGGTTTTTAGTGACAACGCCACCTACCGAATTAGAGGACCAGCGAAGATGGACGACATTCAGAGTGTGAGTATCAAATGCATATCCATCATACATTAGCCTCTAATGCTGGAAAATGAATTGTTAGCACGTTCATTTAACGGAACTGTTGCACGATAAGCCTGTGTTGACTTATTTACAGCACAATAAACTGTAGCATGTTCGTTCTGAAAGCTTGTTAATTACTCATTGTTTTTCCATTTTAATTAGGTTAAAATAATCTTAATGTTTTCACTGTCACATGCTAACAGTCAGCCTGTTTAACGTTTACATGTTATGTGTACGTCTCTTCATTTTGACATGGTTTTACAAAGTTGGTTGAGACATATGACATTTTCATAGTAAGACATATCAGACATAGCCATTATAATAATTGACTGTTAAAATCCCACGTGTTAGATTGTGTCATTTACTGTATACTGTACTCTATATGAAGTGGACACAGCTCAGGGTAGGCAATAGTATGACAAAAGATAAATAAATAATTGGTTAAGTGCTAGGCTTAGGCCTAATTTATGTCTATTTATTTATATGAACCTTTGTTCCCACAACATCTAAATCATTTTTTTTTTTCAAATCTTTGAACAGTATGCAATAATTGTATTATGAACATGAATTGGTTGGTATGAAGATTGATATCATTATTTTTAGCATTATCATTACTCTGTGGTAACTAAGATCTTTTCAATATGAAATTTAAAATTAGAGAGTAGAACATGTTCAACTAAATGTTTCTTATTTAATTCACTTCTCTTTCTCTCTCTTAGGAGTCAGTGATGATGTTGTCCATGTGTTTGTCCATCCATTGAAGGTCTGTCTATGTGGTTCACGTCATGATCAAATTTGTTTGTGTGTGTGTTCAAGTTCAGTTGTTATATATTATTTTGTAAAATATTTTGTGTGTTCAATTTCAGTTGTTATATATTATATTGTAAAATATTTTGTGTGTTCAAGTTCAGGTGTTATATATTATTTTGTAAAATACACAATCTTAAATCTACCCCCAGAGTCATCCTTGTCTGCCCTCGGTACTTGAAAATGTGGTCCATCTAGTTACTGAAAAGATTATAACATGATTCCTTGTTTATTTTAATTGAGTTATTATAGTATGCAACTTAGACCCAATACTTTCTCAACATTCCTAGGAAACTGGTTTAATTGCAATAAAGAAAGTAGTATTTGGGTGTAATAAAACATGAAAAAAAAACTCTAATGTAATTAAAACTGGGTGGAAATACTGCCTTGGTGGCACTTTTTTCGGTCCTCCAAAACTAGGGTCCTGGAAATGCGTTCCTGGGACTGCGGTTCTACGACTCGGTAGGTGGCGCTGTCACAAAGAAAGCGAGAAATACAAATGGCGGATTGCTTGAAGTGTTGGGCAGGGAGTCGATGTCCTTATTTGGCAGTTCCGCTGCAAATACTGTGACGTAATAGTTCAAAAAAAACGTCATAGATAATAGAAAAATCGGAACAGGTTGAAAAATATGACCAAAACAGAATATAAAGATATCAACGAAGCACCTGAAGAGACTAATTTCAAATTTTCTGTACTTATAAACACTCAATATACAAAAAATGCATTTACAGGCTAAAAAAGTGGATATGTCCCCTTTAACGCAAAGTGTGACAATAATCTCAGGTACTGTTTATGTGTTTTATTTAATGTTAAAAGCAAGTAATTTGACTTTGAATATCATTTAGAGCTCCCAGCTTTGTAACGTTAGCTGTAAAAGCAACAATGGATAATTCACTTCAGATCTTGTAATTAAAAAAAATGGAAACAAAAAAAAGTGTATTCTTTGTCAAAGATTGTTTTAGTTACTCAGTAGCCTATGTATTTTTAATAATGTTTTAATGGTGTTATATTTGTGAATTTTCTTGCGATTGCCGTCAAGATTACTCTGTTGCTGTGCACTTGCCGCGAGACTCCGCCCACACGCTGTTCTGATTGGGTGTGGGTTTTGATTGATTTTCGACGCATCTCGCAGTCGCGTCATGTATAGTTTGGTTCAGACAAATCATTTGTCGCTGGAATCTTATCGCATCTGGTTAGGACACGGTGTAAAGATATCAATTATTTGGAGTTCTTTAAATGATTATGTGGAGGGCAGCAATGTGCCTTATGGCGCTTTTCCACTGCATGGTACAAGCACGGTTCAGTTCGGTACGGCACGCTTTGACGCTTTTCCACTGCATGGTACGGTACGGCTCGGCTCAGCACGGCTCACTTGTGGCGCTTTTCCACTGTATGGTACGGTACGGCCTGCTTTAAATGGTACCACCTTTAAATGGTACCACCTCTGTTGAGGTTCCAAGCGTACCGTACCGATACTAAAATGTGACGTGAAAACAACGCAGACCACTGGTTGGTCAGACAGAATAGTCACTACCAGCGTCATTTGCAAGGGTAACTAAAGAACTGGTTCTTTGAATAATTACAGCAGTTTCTTTATTTTATTTTTTTCTTATTATGTAAGAAACTTTTTATCCAATATATAAAAACAGGAATGTGAAATCCTGATTGACAGCTTCTCTAAATTAAATAGTCACCAAGGCACCAACGACCTTTTTTTGGATTTTCGGTAGGAGATTGGAGCTTCAACTTTAATTTCTGCATGTCCATAACTGTTTATTTAAACCAGTAGTCCTAAACTTTGTATTAACTGTTTCTCCGGGAGTGAGGGCGGGACCTTGATATCGCGGCTTTACTTCCAGCTCACTACTGCGCAGACTCGGGTCCCGCGTTCACTACTGCACAAAAGCAGATCCCAAATCTGCGCAAGATGTCAGCGTCGTATTAGGAATTTGGCGTCTTCACTTTTCACCAATGGAAGAGAGTGAAGGGGCGTCGTCCATCTTTTTAAATACATTTTATACAAAATATATACAATTTATTCAACACATTTAAAAAAGTCCTCTGCATTTGACTGCGAACAGCCAAGAAGTGGCTTTTTTATTGACCACTGAGATATATACCATCCAGTTTTTATTTTTCAGATTGCATATATAAAATATTATTGAATCACTCAAAATGAGGAAACCATTTTTATAAAAATATTCATTATTAAGTATGTGTGAGTATTACTCTGTTTTAGGCATGGCCAAACTGAATTAAGGGATTGATATCAGGTATTGTTACCAAATCACTTTTCTGACAGTTTCAATGGCAATATTGCCATTAATGATATCAACTTCTGAGGATAAAATGGGTAATTTTTCTACATTTTGTCATTTTACCAAGTAAAATATTGGATAAATTTCCATGCTAATATATTGAATAAAATTATTAATGTTATAATATCATGTTAAAAATTTACATTACACATTATCATGGCCAATCCTAATTTTCCAATTATCAACAGTCCCATATAAAATAGACTTGAGCAGAATTATTTCAGATATGTTACGCACAAGATTGTGGTCCTCCTTAAGACAACAAATAATTTTAGTTGGTAAAATGTTTGGGGAGAAATACCAATAATATTTCACAGGTAAATAAATTCTTACCTTACACAGAATTTGCAGTTTTATCTTAAACAGATCAGTGTGTTGACTGCTTTGCACAAAGACATGCTTGTACATAAAAACGAAATAAAGTACTGGTCTGTATACAGAATAGCTTATTTGTATGGCTTACCCCCAGTCAAATTTCCTCCATGGTTTATCCAGTTCTATGGAAAAACATATAGCAATTAAGTTTAACAATAATTTGGTAGTATCTCTCTATCCAGTTCTATGGAAACACATTTAGCAATTAAGTTTAACAATAATTTGGTAGTATCTCTTTGAGAATGTATATGGTCTGTGCATATGTGTTCTGTATATATATATTTTTTAAAATAAGATGGAAGAAAGACCCTCTCACCTGGATTTGGTGTTGGTGTTGCTTGATGCACTACTTGTTGCACTGGTTTTGAGCCTGATGATCCCATTTTATTTTTGTTTTTTTCACCCCCTTCTATATATGTATATCAGCTCTCTCCTAGAGTACAGTTGACTTGTATTAAGCAAGTGAAATCAGAACAGTTATATACTGTATATTTCAATTTCACTTTCATTTTTGCAAGCTTGCATGCATAATAAAAAATGCCCACACCCATTCTTTTTTTTTTTTTTTTTTGTCTATGCTGTTGACCACATATTGACATGCATGTTATTTCAAATATTAGAATCTGGCAATTAGCTCCTAAGCCATGCAAAGCTGCTGATAATACTGAATGCACCTTGGATGCTGTGATAGGCATGTATTCCTATAGATAGACGTGGATCAGCTGAGAGTCAGTAAATGTGAGCATGACCTGCCAGAACTAACGATATATGCTTGATTTAGCTGAATACTAATAGACTTGCAAATTTGCTTTTTTGTTTTTATTCTACTCCTACTACTGACATTATACTTATTCTAAATAATTTGAGAACTTTTTACTTACTTTTGATAGCATATTCTGCTGTGGTATTAAAATTGGTATCAAGAACTGAAACTTTGTTGGTATCTAAAACTTTTTTCCAGCAAATATACTTGATTTATATCATTATAGTTAAATTACTCAAAAGTTTCTGGTAATATGGCCAGATCATGTTGTTAACGGATTTACAGTTAATGATCTAAGGACCAGATTTGATTAATTAAGACCAGGAGTTAGAAGTGCAGTCAATTTAAGACAAGAGTCAGAATTATAATAAATTAATATATTTTACTGGAGATAGTTTGTTGTTTGATCGTGCAGAAGTCAGCTTCAAGACTCACAATGAGTTCGTAAACCACCCTGCGTACAGTTACAGTTATAGTCCACATCTACCTCTTAAGCAGCCTTGATAGTGATTAAATCTTTAGAATTACTATCAGATCAAGGCACAAACTTTAAAGGGGGTGAAAGAGAGCACCAAGTCATTTGAAACATTGGGTCCTACCCTGTAAATGGATCTGGCCAAATGTAACGATGGTGCGGTTGAAGCAGAGAGGAGGCGAAGATCCAAATGCAGCACACACACTTTATTTAACAGACTCAAAACAGACAGGACTCAGGAACAGGATACATGAACAACCGACACTAGCGTTTAACATTTAACAAAAACTCACAAAGACAGGGCAGAAACACAGGGCTTAAATAATCAGGGACAAACGGGCTTACAGGATAACAAGGGGGCGGAGATAACAAGAAACACCTGGGAGAACTAAATGACAAGACAGGGACCCACTAAACATGACAAGACACAAAACCCACACCGTAACACCAAACAGTAAACACAATTCAGATTTAATCCTCCCAGTAGTCCATTTTGGAGGAGTTTGTGAATGTGAGATTAGCTCCATCAAGTCTTTTCTGTATGCCACTTTATAAGGGCAAAGTATGACTGAGGAGGTTCTGAATTCTAAACCCCTGGGTTACATCTCCACAGATATCGCTGACCCCAACCCGGTGACTCCAAACGTTCTTCTCATGGGGTGGCTCGACCCATCACTCCCACAGACCTGCATCATGAAACGGAACTATAAAGTCACCGTAGATGGAGACACTCTCAAGAGCTTGCCGATCAGTTCTGGACACACTTCACAAAGTATTACCTGCCCAACAAGCATGTGCCGGACACGATCGTTATGATTGTGGACCCACAGAGAGCCCTCTGGCCTCAAGGAAGGATCACTTATGTTTTCCTCAGGACTGACGGACGAATCAAAAAAGCTGAAGTGAAAATTAAGGACAGAACATATAACAGACCCGTAGCGCGCCTCATCAAACCACCAGCTCCCCCAGACATGGACACAGTTTCAAGGCCCGTCTGAATAAGTAAATTTGAAAGTGAAAGTTTGGGGACGGCTGTTAGGGTGTACTCACACTAGGCACGGTTGCCATGAACCGGGCCCGAGTACAATTGTCCCCACTCCCCCTCTGGCCTGCACTCACATAGGGTTTCAGCATTCGTGCCGGAGCACGCTTACGTCATTATGGTGCGACGGTTTCGGGATAAACAAGAAGAGCGGCGCTCTCTGAACACAATGGAGTCCATCGTGCTCCAGCACGGTTAGCGCTCACACTGCATGCGAACCGCGCCCGAGTCCAACTTAACCGTGCTCTGGCCCACCTCTTCCAAGCGGGCCAGCGCCGGCTAATCGAGCCGCGCCCGGGCACGGTTCGGAGCACTCACACTAGTCAAACGAACCGCGCTTTGGTGGTCAAACGCACTCGGGCACGGTTCAAACTGGCTAGTGTGAGTACACCCTTAGAAAGGGCTCTGTATTTAGCATTTCAGGTAATAGATTTATATTAGTAGGGTTTTACTGAGAGTTGACATATTCAATGATTATGGACTGTTAACACCCTGTTGTGAAATCACAAAGAATGTGCAAAAGGGGCTTCACTTTTTATGACGTCATAAACAATCCAGTCATTTATATAGATCACCGGTGCACCGTCTTTCTATATATAAAGTCCTTGATAAAAGGTGTTCTCTTACGAGAGTACTCTCGTGTTGCGTAAGCTAGCTTACGCTACGGGAAAACCCCTTTTTCGAGAATACTGAAGCCAAAAAATTATCCTTTAATTTTCTCATATTTAAAACGCATGCTTGCACAGAGCAGACCTAGAATAGGCAGCTCGTGCGCCTATTGGCTGCTCTGTGGCAAGATGCTGCAACCTATCGGTGGACTGGGAGTGACGTCAGCACCAATAGCAGCGCGGGTGCCCGAGTGCGTCACGTCCCGCCAGAATAGGCGTGGCTTACCTCTATATAAGCCCGGTCCAGATAGGGTGTTCTTTGATTTTTCTCCACTTCAGCGAAGTATTCACATCGCTGACTCTCCAGAGAAGCCGCGCCGTCGAAACAAGCATCTCAGCGGGACGAGCCCTCTGCACTGCAGTTTGAAGCCGCCTTCGCCGCTTCACCGCCGTACCTGCTGCGCTATCCGGCGCCCGTATCCTTTCACTACTTCTCTACATTCTAAAAGAGCAAGAGGCGTTGTTTCAAATGCCTCGTTTTTCCAAGTGCGGCTCGTGCCGAGCCCCCCTCAGCGTCGGGGACCGCCACATCTTGTGCGTTTCCTGCCTGGGACGAAACCATGCGGACCACGCGCTTTCCGTGGGCGGCTGCCCGGAATGCGACGACATGGCTGTGTCGACCCTGCGGGCTCGACTCGCCACCTTCAATGTGGATCCTGCACCTCCGCTCCTCTCTTCTGGGCCGCGCCGTAAAAAGCGCCGTTCACAGAGGATGCCTGAGGCTACCATCACGAGCGTCTGCACACCGGCGCTTTCCCCGTGTGCCTCGCTCTCCGACTCCCCCTGCTCGATCACGGCCGGTCAGCCTAGCGCCCCCGTCGTGCATCCGGATTCCGAGGGGGACGACGCGGATGAAGACATCTGTTCGATTGCCGCCTCGGGTAGCGAAGGGTGGTCGGGCCCCGAAACCGGCCCCGCCCCTTCCTTGCTTGAGCCCGGCGACGTGCGGACGAGTCTGGACACTGAGCTTCTCCGCCTCACTACCAGGGCCGTAGGGGACCTCGGCCTCGAGTGGTCTTCACCCGAAGAGCCCGCACGCAGCCGGCTGGATGGCTGCTTCCTCACGGGCCGCCGCTCGTCTCCTATCGCTAGGCCCATCCCCTTTCTGCCGGAGCTCCACGAGGAGCTAGTCAAGAGCTGGAAGGCGCCTTTCTCTGCGAGGCTTGCCCCTCCTCCTCCACGCTCTCCGTTGTCGACGGCGCGGGAAAGGGGCTATTTGTACATCCCGCCGGTCGAGGAAGCGGTGGCCACGCACCTCTGCCCACCGTCTGCTGGATGGCGGTCGAAGCCAGTACTGCCTTCGAAGCCCTGCAGGGTTACCTCGTCGCTGATTGGTCGCGCCTACGCCGCCGCCGGTCAAGCCGCGTCAGCACTGCACTGTATGGCCGTGCTGCAGGTGTTTCAAGCCAACCTTCTCCGCACCATGGACGAGGCGGGCTCGATGCCTGAGAACTTCAGAGACCTGAGAAGCGCTACGGATTTAGCCTTGCGAGCAACTAAGTCCGCCGCCCAGGCCGTCGGTCGCAGCATGGCGTCTCTTACCGTGACCGAGAGACACCTATGGCTCACGCTGTCCGATATGAAGGAGGCTGACAGAGCTGTTTTCCTCAACGCGCCAGTATCCTCTGACGGCCTCTTCGGCCCAGCAGTCAAGGGCTTCACTGAGCGCTTCACAGAGGTACAGAAGACGTCACAAGCCATGCGACACTTCATCCCCAGGCGCTCTAGTTCCGCTGCAGGTCGCCCGAAACAGCCGCCTGCCCGAAGCTCAGCGCCGCCGCCTCCTCAGCCGCCAGCTTCTCAGCGTCGCCGCCCTGCTGACAGCCGTCAGCGCGCACGCTCTGGTAGCCGCCAGGGTCCGCCTCCCCCCAGGGGACCCCGACCAAAGATCGTGCTGAACCCCGAGCCTCCTAAGACTTCCTGACCACGCTCAGGAAGCGACAATGCGCGAGTCTCGCCGCGGCCGGACCGCCATTGAAAGCAGCACGCATCGCTCTCACAGCTCCCTCGACGGAGGCGGCTGGAGTAGTGTATTTCGCAGCCAACGAGCCTGTTACGTTACCCGCTCGCCTGCACACAAAAGCCGTTTTCACGGCTACCCAGATAAATCTCAAAGAGAGCATTATGTCTGTTTTTCCGGCTCACGCCGAAGGTGTTTTAAATGTAGGAAATGTGCCCACTCCTCAGTGCCCACCCCTACACATTAGCACGGCCCGTCCAGTGATACTCACTCATACACGGCCCACATCATTAAAGGCTCACGCCCCCCGTGTTTCAAAGGTAGTACATGTGCCCACCCCCCAGTGCTCACTTCTACCGTTAAACACTGTTTGTCCCGCCGCACACACTTACTCAGAGGTGTCTCTAATAAACACAGACTGTGCGCTGTGTGTAGAGAGCGCGCGCACCTCTATAAGCGCGCGCCCTCTGACAGGCGCTGCGAGATGTGTGTCACATACACGCACCGTTCAGAGCCCGGGCGTCATCCTTCCTCTAGCTTTACGGCTAAAAGCGTGGGAAATGATTCCGAATGTGTCCAAATGGGTGCTAAACACCATAAAGCGGGGCTATTTACTGCAGTTCGCTCGCAGACCCCCGCGTTTCACAACCAGGGTCGAAACTACAGTACAAGGCGATGTTGCACATCTGCTGCGTGCCGAAATAGCGAAACTGCTGCAGAAAGGGGCTGTAGAAACCGTTCCTCTGAATCTCAGCCAGTCCGGGTTTTACAGCAGGTACTTCCTTGTCCCCAAAAAGGATGGCGGTCTCAGACCCATCCTAGATCTCAGGCGTTTAAACAGAGCGCTGATGAGGAGATCGTTCAGAATGCTCACGACCAGGCAGATCCTCGCGCAGATTCGCCCGGGGGACTGGTTTATTTCTCTGGATCTGAAAGATGCCTATTTTCAGATTCAAATAGCGCCCCGTCACAGGCCTTTCTTACGATTCGCCTTCGAGGGTCAGAGCTATCAATACACTGTCCTGCCGTTCGGACTGTCTTTAGCACCCCGTACTTTTACGAAGTGCATAGACGAGGCGCTCGCCCCCCTGAGATTACGGGGGATGCGCATACTGAACTATCTGGACGACTGGCTTATATTAGCCCAGTCAGAATCAGAACTAATAGCCCACCGGGCTTTATTACTCAGTCACTTGCGAGACTTGGGTCTCCAAATCAACTGGACCAAGAGCTCGCTGTCTCCCAGTCAGAAGATCTCCTTCCTGGGGACAGACTTAGACTCCGTGTCTATGACAGCGCGGCTGACGTCACAGCGCGCGCTGCAGATACAGCGCTCAGCGGCGTCCTTCAAAGTCGGCTGTGTTTTTCCTCTGAAAGTATTCCAGAGGATGCTAGGTCTTATGGCCTCAGCCTCGGCAGTGCTTCGGTTGGGTCTGCTGCGCATGCGCCCCCTCCAGCGCTGGTTGAAAACGCGAACCCCGCGACGAGCATGGACTGCCGGTCGTTTTCGCCTCAGGGTGACCCAGGCTTGTGTCACAGCACTGGGACCTTGGAGGGTGTCAGACTGGTACCATTTCTGGGAACGACTTCGTCACAGAAGGTTATCTCGACGGACGCATCCAACTCAGGTTGGGGCGCCCTGTACGAGGGCAGGCCGGTTTTCGGCCACTGGACGGCTCGGGAGGGCCGTCTCCACATAAACTGCCTAGAAATGATAGCAGTTGTGAAAGCCCTAGAACATTTTCTCCCCTTGTTAAAGGGCCAGGACGTTCTAGTCCGTACGGACAACATGGCGGTGGTGTCCTACATAAATCGCCAGGGCGGTCTCAGATCGCGATGCTTGCACGCGCTGGCGGAACGCCTGCTGATTTGGTCCCATCTCAATTTAGGGTCCCTCGCAGCAGCGCATGTGCCGGGACTCCAGAACGTGGGCCCGGACAGGCTGTCAAGAGACAATGTTCCCCCAGGGGAATGGTCTCTGCACCCCCAAACAGTCCAGTTACTGTGGGATATGTTCGGCAGAGCGAAGGTCGATCTCTTTGCATCAGCAGAGAACGCGCACTGTCCAATATTCTTCACGAAGAGCACGGATGCGCTGGCCCGCGACTGGCCCAGCGGCCCGCTGTACGCGTTTCCCCCGTTCGCACTATTACCACAGGTAATCAAGCGAGTGAGGGAATGCAGGTGCTCTGTGCTCCTAGTGGCGCCGTTCTGGAGGAACCACGTTTGGTTCTCAGAACTGATGCAGCTCACGCGCACAGCTCCGTGGCCGATCCCCATGAGGAAGGATCTCCTCTCTCAGGCCAGAGGCGCGATTTGGCACCCGCGCCCCGATTTGTGGGCACTGCATGTATGGGTGGTCAACGGATACCCACTGACCTCCCGGCCGGGGTGCTGAGTACAATTACCCAAGCGAGAGCACCCTCTACGAGACGGCTCTATGCATCTAAGTGGTCAGTGTTTTCTGGCTGGTGTTCGGCCCGAAACCTAGACCCACCGCGCTGTAGCGTTGCGGAAGTTCTTTCCTTCCTCCAAGAGCTTTTGGATGAGGGCAGGTCCCCATCCACGCTTAAGGTGTATGTTGCAGCCATTACAGCGTTCTCAGAACCTCTGCACGGTCAGCCTCTGGGGAAAAAACGACCTTATTGTTCGTTTTCTTAGAGGAGCTAGGAGGTTGAACCCTCCGCGACCTCCCATGGTTCCGGCCTGGGACCTCTCCACGGTCCTGGAGGCCATGAAGGGTGGTCCCTTTGAGCCCCTGCAGTCTGTGGACTTACGGTGTCTCTCGTTCAAGACCATTTTTCTCTTGGCTCTCGCTTCAGTGAAGCGAGTGGGGGACTTGCACGCGCTCTCTGTAAGTGCGTCGTGTTTGGAATTTGGGCCTAATGATTCTAAAGTTATGCTCAAACCGAGACACGGTTATGTCCCCAAAGTGCTCTCTACTCCGTTTAGAGCGCAGGTCATTTCCCTGTCAGCCCTTCCGGGGAACCGACAGTGACGGCGATGTAAACGTTCTTTGCCCGGTCAGGGCTTTAAGAGTTTACATTCAACGTACTGCTGCCTTCAGGCAGTCGGAGCAACTGTTCGTTTCGTTTGGTGGCCGCACTAAGGGGCTAGCTACCTCGAAACAGAGCATTTCCAGATGGATAGTTGATGCTATCGCCTTGGCTTACTAGTCTAAAGGCCTTCAATGCCCTTTAGGTGTTCGAGCCCATTCTACTAGAAGTATGGCTTCATCGTGGGCTTGGACTAGTGGGGTTTCACTCCATGATATTTGTAGAGCGGCAGGCTGGGCCTCTCCGTCTACATTTATAAGGTTTTATAACCTGGAGGTCCCTGCGTTGCAGGCCAAAGTGTTGTCTGTATGAGCTTGTCATACACGATGACTGTTATACTGTGTTAAGCACTTCCTTATACATATGAGGTGTCACCATATAATCAATACGTGTTAGGGTTCACTTTGTGTTGACCCACATATCTTCACCATTATGTGTTCCCCGGGCACGCCCTCGGACTTAATGTGAATGGTCTCAGCATACACGGCGCTTTAAACTGGGTTCCCGTAGCGTAAGCTAGCTTACGCAACACGAGAGTACTCTCGTAAGAGAACGACACTCGGTTACTAACGTAACCTCGGTTCTCTCTAGAAGAGGGAACGAGTGTTGCGTAACCCGGCCGTGTTAATGCTGCGTTCTTATTTCGCTTCAGTGTGAAAAACCAAAGAACACCCTATCTGGACCGGGCTTATATAGAGGTAAGCCACGCCTATTCTGGCGGGACGTGACGCACTCGGGCACCCGCGCTGCTATTGGTGCTGACGTCACTCCCAGTCCACCGATAGGTTGCAGCATCTTGCCACAGAGCAGCCAATAGGCGCACGAGCTGCCCATTCTAGGTCTGCTCTGTGCAAGCATGCGTTTTAAATATGAGAAAATTAAAGGATAATTTTTTGGCTTCAGTATTCTCGAGAAAAGGGGTTTTCCCGTAGCGTAAGCTAGCTTACGCAACACTCGTTCCCTCTTCTAGAGAGAACCGAGGTTACGTTAGTAACCGAGTGTCGTTTTATCAATATATCACAATATATCACAATTCTCACAAAACGCAAAATTTAAACTATTTATTTTTATAATTTAAATTTTTTAACTTTATAAACTTTTTTCCTGCTCAGAATTGCGATGATTCGTCTACTATTTAAGCATGAATTTGATGTAAACAATAGGTCTACATAATATTCACATATGCATGTCCATATTGTATAGTTACTGCATGATATAATATTTAAAAACCTGTAACATTTTACATACGTAACATAGGTAAACCTCAGGTAACAGGTAAACGTATAAAGTCTACATTAATATCAAATGAAACACAGAGCTTTGTCCTGTTGAAAGGTAAACATTCAGCCCTGTCTGAGCGTAATTAAAAAAGGAAAGGTGATGTGACCGTGATAATCATTCCTCTGTCCATCAAGTGTGCCATCAAAATCCAAATTTGTTTATATATACAAAATGCAATTAAGTTGGTCAGTGAAAACATTGGAAAACTTTTCTTTGTATTTTTGTCAGTTAAATAAAGGTTCAAGAGAATATACAAATCACAGAATATTGCAAAATGTCCAAACGTTTCTGGCAATGATGTTGTAGATAAGATCAGGTGGCATTAACAGAAACAGAAACTGTCCATTACAAGTTTACAACAATAGGCAGCATTTACCGTAAATAGAAACTGAAAGTGATTTGGAAGTAAATCCTAAATTGGACATGACTTTACAAATTCCTGTCCCTTGCAGTTGCTATGCACCTGTTCTGCTCCAGGAGAGCTTATTTTTTTTAAATAACAATTAATAATAAAGTAAATCATGTGGCCAATCAATTGATGTTTATGTTCTGTCCTGTTTCTAAGTTCATTCACCAATTTACTTATGCACCCTGTAATAATAGCTTGAGAATATGTAATATACTGTAGGCTACCTGTTTGTGACATGCATAGCTGATAAGGGAAATACAGTAGACAGAGTTTATAGATACACAGAATGCATTTATGCTGTTAACTGCGCAGTTGTTAATAAAATTAACAGAAACGGAGCAACCCTTGTATCGCCTCATCTATACATGCCATCCTAACATTAGTTATTAATGAATGTAAATAATAAATTCTGCTTATCTTTTTTAAGTCTATTTGAAAGAAATGGAAAGTCAATGCTCTTAAATGGTGTAAAAGGTAAGGACAGTAAGTTAATAATCAAATTACTGAGAAACACAGAACAAGTCCAAAGTCTCAAGCGCTTTCAACCAACCAACCAATCAATCACTGGCTTTCATTCTGCAATGCAAACAATCAGTCAACTGCTACAATTACTAGGGACTTTAAGCAACAGCTGCGAATGGAACGGAAGTATGCTGTCAGACCGCCGTAGCCAAGAACGTAAAAATCACTAAGCAACTGTAAACAGGACAGCGCAACAAGGCATTCTGTCATTTATTGAGATGACAAAAATGACAAAAAATGTCATTTAAAAAAGCAAGACAAGGATTACTTTTGGCATTAAGTCAGAGAGGAATTTTTACTATTGTATGATGTAAATAAGTCTAAAAACCTATAGATTTACAGTGTAAGCAATACTTTTAACCTTGATTACATGGATGAAGATGAATGCTTAAATGAGTTCCGTGTCAGAAAATGTGACCTAGCATTTCTGGTAGATGTTCTTGGGATTCCCAATGAAATTGTTTGTGATCAGAGAAGTGTTGTGGGAGGAGTCGAGGCGCTGTGTATGCTCCTTAAGAGGCTGGCATACCCTTGCCGGTACAGCGATATGATGCAAAGGTTTGGTCACAGACAACTCCCGGTCCTTTGCATGGCCACAAACTCCATGCTGGACTATATATTCTGCACATCATCACAGGATAACTCAGTGGAATGAAAACATACTGAACCCTGTAGCATTGAGAACCTATGCCGACTGCATCCTACAAATGGAAGCCCCTCTGGATAATTGCTTTGGGTTCATTGATGGCACTGTACGACCCATTGCCAGACCAGGTGTAACATAGAGGATCCTATATAATGGTCATAAACGCATCCACAGTCTAAAATACCAGGCAGTAGCCATTCCTAATGGTTTAATTGGCCATATGTATGGGCCCGTAGGTAAGTCTAAATAATTTACAATCCACAAAAACATTGTCATTACATTTTAAATGTATAAAATAAAAGTTAATGTTTTTTTTTAATTAAAAAATATATTTTAATATAGGAAAAGAAGCATGACTCTGGAATGCTGGCAGAATCTTGGCTGTTGGCATTGCTGCAACATCATGCCATGTCTGTAGATGGTCATCCAATGTGTGTGTATGGGGACACCAAGCATACCTGCAAACTGCGTGTGCATCTGCAAGCCCCATTTCGACATGCTCATCTCACCCCTCAAATGATGGAATACAACAAACAAATTAGTGAAGTCCAAGTGTCTGTGGAGTGGTTGTTTGGGGACATAGCAAACTACTTCAAGTTCATGGACTTAAAAAAAAAAAGTAAAAATTGGTTTGAGTAGTGTTGGAAAATTGTATGTTGTGTCTGCTTTGTTAAGAAATGCACTAACTTGTCTGTGCGGTAATCAGACATCGCAGGTTTTTTTTAACTTGGATCCTTCACACATTCGTGACTATTTTTCATGAGGTAACATGCACAACTACTGTGCTATGTATAAATAAATAAAAAATAACTAAATATAACAGTATACAAACACACAATATAAAAACAGAATAAAAGAATGGGACACTTTATAACAGATTTCTATTTTATTATTAACAAAAATATAGACTTATATATATATATATATATATATATATATATATATATATATATATATATATATATATATATATATTAGTTAGTTTACACAAACACACAATACACATACAGTATAGGCTACTAACAAAATGTTATTAAAAATAAATGCTATTTTATGTTAGCAGATTTTATATTTATTTAATAAGTATTATTTATTTTTTAATAGAAGGATTTATATATTGAAATGTTTTATGAATAAAATCACAAAGAAATGTTTTTAAATTGCAAAACAAATAAAATAATAATTTCTTTGACAAATTTTCAAGTAGGCTATTGAACAGCTCCGTTCCATTCGCAGCTGTTGCTTAAAGTCCCTAATATCAAATGACTACAGAGAGCTTTGTCCTTTTGAAAGATAAGGCGGCGTTATCTTAGAAACAGAAACTGTTCATAACAAGTTTACAAGATCAGGCAGCATTTACCGTAAATAGAAACTGAAAGTGATTTGTAAGTAAATCCTAAATTGGACATGACTTTACAAATTCCTGTCCCCTGCAGTTCATAAAATGTAGATGGGCTCACAAAATACAAAACGACAGATAAAGTGTGTTATAGCAAATGAGTATTCAACATGATGAATATATTATGTATAGGGATGATGGTTCTACCCCTTAATGTCTATACTTTTGTTTTTGATAGATGAAATTATGGTGAGTAAATGACAAACACCTAAGGGGATGATACACAGGGCAACTTTTTGAGAAATGTTGCTGGGCAATCTTGCCGAGCGATTGTTGCTTGGGCACTTTCACATTGAAAATGGGCAATACATTTCTATCTGGATAATTTAGATCGGTCGTGGGCCGTCTCTCATCTGATTGCCCGTTTACGGCAACATTGACCAGCAAAATTGCCCAAAAAGTTGCCCTGTGTATCATTCCCTTTAAGGCTACGTTTAAAAAGAAGGAAAAAAACTTTGACGTAAATTTTGGCGTCACTGAAATTGCTAGGCAAAATGTAACTAAATGAAACCCTTAGCCAAACAAAAATAACTGTCTACCTTTTTATGTTGCAATTCTGCTAAGCTCTCTAAGGGTTAAACAATGGAATGACAAAATTTCCAGACAATGAAATAAAACATTCAGTCATTTTGCTGTGCATAGCCAAGAAAACAAGACACACACACACACACACACACACACACACACACACACACACACACACATACACACACACACACACACACACACACACACACACACACACACACACACACACACACACACACACACACACACACACACACACACACACACACACACACACACACACACACACACACACACACACACACACACACACACACACACAACTAAACAAATACTAAAAACCACACAGACACAATAAATCCTCTACGAAACATATGAGCATCTTTATTGCGTCCTGATCAGACACACCGATTAATTTAACTCTGTCTTCACCCGTCTGAGGATCACAACCTGGGTGGGCAACCCGGAAACTTGTAAGGGTCAAAACAATGCAACCTCAAATTCTGCTCCCCTGAATCACCCAATAGTCCAGTCATTTTATGAAAAACGGTTGAACAAATTGCAACTGTAACCAGCATTTATTAATTATTATTGCAGAGATGGGGTTTGGGGCTGGGTCAATGGGAGTGTTTTCTGGGGGATAAATCTGAGGGAAGAACAGGAGACATGGATAAGGACTCGGAGAATGCAGAAGACAAAAGGTATATAGTTAAAATAAAAATAAAAAGTGTCTGGATCAAAAAATCTAGAACAATGCACTCAATGCCCAAACCCCATCTCTGCAATAATAATAATTAATAAAGGCTGGTGTCTAAAGTACTTCTTCCTGCCTCTATATATTAATGTTCATGGGTAGCTTAAATGTGTCAATTCAGACCTTAAAGGTGCCCTAGAATGTGAAATTGAATTTATGTTGGCATAGTTAAATAACAAGAGTTCAGTACATGGACATGACATACAGTGAGTCTCAAACACCATTGTTTTCTCCTTCTTATTTAAATCTCGTTTTTAAAAAACACCCCTGAAAAACAGGCGAATCTCCACATAATACCGACAGTGACGCAACTGTCGGGGATCACGCCTCCAAAGATTTGCATATCCCAGCCCTCAATGACAGGCACTGCGCAGCCGAGTCATCGGAACAAGCGAGGATCAGAGAGAAAATGGCAGATCATGGAAATAAATGCTATGCTCCAGGCTGTGCAGGGGATGTGAGGACTTTTCATATCCTTCCCACAGAAAAGAAATGTCAACAGGCGTGGATGATGTTTATATATAATCGGATACCGCAACAGTTTAATTCGTTGTTGTTAGTTTGCTCTGCCCATTTCACCACGGACTTATTTTCGAACCACAGACAATATCAAGCTTCTCTCAGCGTCTCAAACTGAAGAAGGGGGTAATTCCAACTATATTCCCGCAACCGGTAAGTAGTGATTTTATTAAAGATAATTTACACTGTGTTAGATCCAGCCTGTAGGCTGTACATCGTTTGCATTGGTGAAAGCATGAGAGAGAGAAACTGCGTTGTCTCGCGATCAACAAACTGTCATCTGCTTGCTCAATGGTCATCACAGCAACATTGTATGTGAATGAAATAGATTTGAATACTTTAAAAACATCTCACGATTCGTTAATCTCGATAGTTGTAATAGTTAAAACGTATATAAAAGCTGTAGTGAAAGTATTCGAGAGAGTTTCACATGTCATTCATATGCAAGCATGTCAGCCAATCACAGCAGTGGCCGGTTCTCACAGCAGACACGCCCCTTCAAACAGAGTGTTCAAATCAGAGACTAAAATCAGGCTAGGAAAAATGCCTTTTATTTCTAAATTATGACTATTTTTGATCTAAAAAACATACTAACATTATAAGGGCAACCCAGGAAACATTATAAAATAATTTAAAAAACCATTCTAGGGCACCTTTAACATTAAGTCTTTTACTGTTATATGTTACCAAGATTCAACAAGACATTTTCACCTGGTATACCCAATGTTTGAATTTGTTGTGGTATTTATGCAAATTAGCACATACGTAATTAGACTATGCACCGTTTGTCCATGTTAACGAACAATTAAAAAAAAACTTGTAATACATTTTTTTGTTTGTCTTGATGCAAGTAATCAACTCAGTAATTTTCATGGTGATATTTAAAGGTTAAGATTTTTACCCTTTTAACGTGAGAATAATAATGAATGGCGTTTAGACTATATTTGGGTCTTTTTCGAAACTTTCCCCTAATGGGATTCTTCGGGGCTTTTTTTTTCCTTACTCAGGACATAGTGAGGATACAAAATCAGTTGATTTTGCTTAAGTTGCAATTTGTTCAACCTTTTTTCATAAAATGACTGGACTATTGGGTGATTCTGGGGAGCAGAATTTGAGGTATCGTTTTGACCCTAATTACAAGTTTCCAGCAGCTTGTTGACCGGGTTGTCCACCCAGGTTGTAATCCGCAGACATCATAGATTTCATTTTTATATGACAACCTTTTACAGCAGCCCATGTCTCATTTCCTAAAAAACATGCGTTTTGCCCCCTGGGTAAGAGGTGGCTTCTTAGGATATGTTTACACGGAACGATCTGAAAAGAAAACGTCTCCGGTTACTTACGTAACCTCGGTTCCCTGAAAGGCAAGGAACGAGACATTACGGATGTCGCATATGGGGAACTCTCTCTCATCCTTCACTTCCGCTGAAATCTTATTGGCTAACGCCAGCAACGCTGGCCAATTGACGCAAATATGCAAATACTGAAACCCCGTTGCAGTATAATGTAAGTGCAGCGTCAATTCCTCCTCAGAATCGAACAGAACGCCAAATCAATAGCGAACACGGCGGCGAGCGTAATGTCTCGTTCCTTGCCTTTCAGGGAACCGAGGTTACGTAAGTAACCGGAGACGTTCCCTTTCAAGGCTACGGAACTTCGACATTACGGATGTCGTATATGGGAACTGTATAGAATCCCGCCGTGGAAGCAAGCAAACCACAGAACAGAACCCAATACAAAACCCCGACACCGCCCCCCCAGAATGCCAGCATTGTGATAGGACGAGACTGGCCAATAGCGAGCCTCTAACTTCTGATAGGTCCAAGGGGACGAATCACAAACTCACAAAACACTGCCAGAATTTGCATATCCCGAACAGTATAACCGGGGGGAAGTCTGCACTGTAGACCAACAGGGCAACAACAACAGTAAAATAAGGCCAACGCACAGCGGTGACAACAGTCTTAATACACATAAGCACACAGAACAACTCATGAGCAAAGCGCAGAGAGCTCTAAATGCTGTGCAAGAATTCAACTCACCGAAAGCACTTGAGACGCCACAGAGGGTAAATCCAACTTGTAAAACCTGGCGAACGTATTCTGAGAAGACCAGCCAGCCGCAAGACATAAATCCTGAATAGACATACCCTTAGTCCAGGCCCACGAAGAGGCGATCGCCCTGGTCGAATGGGCCTTAACATTGAGGGGGCATTCCTGTCCCATACAGTCATAAGCCAAAACAATAGCGTCCACAATCCAGTGAGCAAGCCTCTGTTTAGAGACTCCCCGTCCCTTATTGCATCCACCAAAGCACACAAATAGCTGGTCCGAGCTTCGGAAAGCAGCCGAGCGAGAGATGTACTCCCGGAGCGCTCTGACTGGGCAGATAGCACTTTGAGCATCCGAAACCTAGAGAGGTCGATGGCTCAACAGACAGGGCAGGCAAAGAAACAATCTGCGCCCTGAACGGGGTATTGAGCGATTTAGGGACATAACCCGGCCTCGGTCTGAGAGTCACGTTACAGTTTCCGGGTCCAAAGCGAATACAATCTTCGCTGACAGAGAAAGCCTGTAAATCCCCAACCCGCTTCGCCGAAGCGAGAGCGAGAAGCAGCGCCGTTTTAATCGAAAGCTCCTTAACTGCAATCGACACTAAGGGTTCAAAAGGCGGCCGTGACAAAGCTTCCAAGACCAAAGTCAAATCCCAAGGCGGCACGGACGGCGGCCGTGCAGGGCATAATCTCTTAGCTCCTTTAAGGAACCGAGTCACCAACGCATGTCTACCGATAGACTGTCCATCAACAGGCGGGTGAAACGCAGCAATAGCAGCTACGTATACCTTCAGGGTGGATGGCAGGCTCCCTTCGTCCATTCTGTACTGAAGGAAGCATAGAATATCCGACACCGAGCAGTTCGCTGGGTCTAAACCGATATCCTGACACCATTTAGAGAAAACACCCCACTTCAGAGCGTACAGGCGCCGGGTAGACGGGGCTCGCGCTTCCGCGATGGTATTTTAAACCCGCGAATGAAGCACATCGATCCCGCTCAGCGTCCCTGCAGCGGCCACACATGGAGCCTCCACAGCCCGGGGCTGGGATGCCAAATTGATCCGCTCGCCTGAGACAGTAGGTCCTTCCTGAGCGGAATTTCCCACGGTTGCTCCGTTAGTAACTCCACCAAGTCCGCGAACCAGGGCTGATTCGGCCAGTACGGGGCCACTAGAGTCACCGCCGCCTTTTCCTCCCTGACTTTGCACAACACCATGGGCAAAATTTTCACCGGAGGAAAGGCATAGAGACGGGCTTTCGGCCATCGCGCAGTTAGCGCGTCCATCTCCCGGGGGGAACGGGACAGCGAGAAAAACATCCGACAATGCGCGTTCTCGCTCGTCGCGAAGAGGTCGATCTCCGCTCTGCCGAAATGATCCCATATCAGTTGAACCGTCCCGGGGTGAAGCCTCCATTCCCCTTGAGGAATCCCGTTCCTCGAGAGCATATCCGCCCCCCGATTTAGAACACCGGGGATGTGTGTCGCTCTCACCGAGAGAAAGAACCGATCCGCCCACAGCAGGAGAGATTCCGCCTGCTTGAATAGGTCCCTGGAATGCAAACCGCCTTGGCGATTGATGTAAGAGACCACAGAAGTGTTGTCGGTTCGAATCAACACATGCCGCTGTTCCAGTCGAGACCGGAAAACTTTTAGGGCTAGAGAGACCGCTTCCAGTTCCAAGCGATTTATGTGCCACTCCATCTGCCTCTCCGACCACCGACCGGAGGCGGGCTTGCCCAGGCAGACCGCTCCCCACCCGGTGGACGAAGCGTCCGTCAGGACCTCCACGCGTCGCATCACTATACCCATAGGGACACCTGAACTGTAGAGATCCGGGTTCTTCCACGGGGCCAGGGCACGGGCGCACACACGGTTGACCATAATGCGCTTGCGGCCGGAGTGCCACGCGCTCGGGTTGACGCGCGCTTTCAGCCAGTGCTGAAGCGGTCTCATATGTAGCAGTCCCAGATGACACACTGACGAAGCGGCTGCCATCCGCCCCAATAGCCTCTGAAACTCTTTCAGAGGGACGAGTCTGCCCGGTCTGAAGAGACCTAGCGAAGAAGTCAGAGCCTCCGCTCGTTCGGGGGAGAGACGCGCTTTCATACTCACTGAGTCCAAGCATACTTCCAGGAATGTGGTAGTTTGGCTCGGTGTGAGCACACTTTTTTGGACGTTTACCCTCAAACCAAGCGTTTTCAAATGGCGAAGTAGGGCTTCCACATGGCCGACCAATGTCTCCCTCGACTGCGCGAGAATCAGCCAGTCGTCCAGATAGTTCAAGACGCGCATCCCGCTCGACCTGAGGGGTGAAAGTGCCGCGTCTACACATTTCGAAAAGGTGCGGGGGGCGAGGGCTAGCCCGAACGGGAGTACCGTGTATTGGTACGCCGCATTCTCGAACGCAAACCTCAGGAATCGCCTGTGGCGCTTCGCTATCTGGACGTGAAAATAAGCGTCCTCTAGATCCACTGAAGCGAACCAATCCCCGGGGCGAATTTGCGCTAGGATCTGTTTCAGTGTAGTCATCCTGAAAGCGCGCTTGTGAAGCGCTCTGTTGACGGGTCTCAGGTCCAGTATGGGGCGGAGACCCCCTCCCTTCTTCGGCACTACAAAGTAGCGGCTGCAGAATCCGCTTCCCCGCTCGCTCGGGGGAACCGGCTCTATCGCTCCCTTGTCGAGTAAACTGCACACTTCCTGCCTCAGTACATGAGCATTTTGGGGCAAAGTTAACGACTGGATTACGCCGCAGAAGCGGGGTGGTCTGCGTTTGAACTGAAGTGTGTACCCGTGTCGAATTACATTCAGCACCCACGGCGAGATGCCCGGAATAGCTTCCCACGCCGTGAGGAAACGACTGAGTGTGGGCCGGTCTAGACCTGCGGTCATCGCCGCTATGTGAGGGTTGGGGATAGACACCTCGCACTTCCCGCGAGGCGCCTTTATAGTTAATGACCGTGACTCTGCGCTGCTCGAAGACAGGGCGGGTAACACAGTGTGAAGTGCAAGAGGAGAAAAAAGCTCTGTTTGTAAAGAAGTAATTTGCTTTATTGAACAACACACAACATTCACAACATGACTGCACGCGTCGCTCGCCGAACGCAGAGGGACCGCGTGCTCTAGAGCGCGCCGCTTGGCAGCGGGGCCATCCGTGCGCTCTCCTCTCCTCTTGCCCGAGCGGTCAGGACGACTGCTTGGGCCTCGCTGGGGACGCGGCGGGTTTTCTGCGCGGGCTCCTCTGAGCCGGTCTCTTGTTTCCCGCTCCCTGCCACTGCCCGTGTCGGCCCTTACGGGCATCCGGTCCCGGGCGGGAGGCTGGCTGATGTCTGGCCGCAGCCTGGGACTGGCGCCCCGAGGCGGAAGACGAGCGAGAGCGAGGGCGCTGCGGCGGGGGCGGTGGCGGCGCTCGCCGAGGGATCACATGGCTCATCGCCTTCGCCTTCTTCTGAGTCTCGGAGTACCGCTCGGTGACCTTCTCCACGGCATCTCCGAACAGGCCATCAGGGGAGATCGGTGCGTTTAGCAGCGTCTTCCTGTCCGCCTCCTGCACGTCCGATAGGGTGAGCCACAGGTGTCTTCTCCGTTGCAGAACGGAGGTCTCGGATGGCGTCAGCGTCGACAGAGGCGGCGCCATCCAGAGATTTCAATCGCTTGGCCTGCAGCACTTGAAGAACGGCCATAGCGTGTAGTGCAGAAACCGCCTCCCCCGCGGCGCCGTAGGCCTTGTTAGCCTGGTGAGCCGTAAACCTGCAGGCTCGGGACGGCAGGCTGCGGTCCGAGCCCAGGGCGGGAGCTGACGGGCAAAGATGTGCAGCGACGGTCTCCTCGACAGGAGGGATGCGGAAGTAGCCGTGGTCCCCCGCCTCGTCCACGGGGGGGAACATGGCCTGGGTCGAAGTGAGGGTGCGCGCCGATTGCGGGGCCACCCACGACTTCACCACGTGCTCGTGCACATCAGGAAAGAACGGGGTTCCCCTTTTCGAAGCGGCCTGACGGCGGCTCGATTGGAGGAACCACGCGTCCAACTTGCTCTTTGAGGGCTCGTCGGGAGCCTTCCAGGATAAATCCAGTTCCTCGACGGCCTTCGAGAGGATACGGAAGAGCTCTTCCTGCAGATCCGCGGGGGTGACAGTTCAGGTATCTCCGGTGCACCTTCAACGATAGCAAAAATCCAAGTAGTAGTAGTATCAGCTTTCTAGCACACGATTTGAGCGTGAAGAGAGAGATTCTGAGGAGGAATTGACGCTGCACTTACATTATACTGCAACGGGGTTTCAGTATTTGCCTATTTGCGTCAATTGGCCAGCGTTGCTGGCGTTAGCCAATAAGATTTCAGCGGAAGTGAAGGATGAGAGAGAGTTCCCCATATACGACATCCGTAATGTCGAAGTTCCGTAGCCTTGAAAGGGAACGCAAAAGTGGCGTTGCGTTTTCACTTTTTATTCTGCGTTTAGACGAGCGTTATGGGGGGAAATCTGCGTGCATATGGTGACGCAAAAGTGTGAAATTCGATGTAGTATGCACTCCAGGCGGCTAGGTGGCAATGTGAAGCACTGCCACACAACACCACCAATAACTGAGAATATTTTGAACAAATGCTGAAAAGACTCTTGTACGTTTATCAGAGCTGCTAGGGCAACTTGAAGGTCCGACGTATGGAAATAATCTGACATGTTGGTTGTTATTTTCCTGTACTGGCACATGCCTGTGACGTAAACGCGAACGCGACGAGAGCCACCGTGAGCAGATTTGCGTTTTTACCATTTAGACGGGAACACGACGGTGGAGCGTTTTTAAGATTTCCACTCTGGAAGGTGGTTTCACTTTTTTGCTTTTTTAAGCCCCCAAAACGCTGTCGCCGTGTAGCTAAACGAAAGGATCATCCTACGTTTTCACCCGGAATCGTTCTCGTGTAAACAGGGCCTTATATCCAAACCCAAACACAAACACAGATTGGGCTTAATTAAGAAGCCAGGTGCAATCATTAAGATTTGGTCAGTCAATCAAGTCAACTGAAAGGTAGCAGACTTTGTTCAAGTATCAAGAATATGTATCAAGAATGGACCAAGAATGTATCAAGAATACAAAGTAAAAGAAAAAAAGTTGATGATTGACAATGATTGATAAGGAAGATAGAAAGCTAGAAAAAAAACATGAGGGTAAGATATTAGGTGTGTTCGACCTCATGCAGCTCTGCGCAGACCGATCGGCGCCTGACTTGAAGCAGTGCATCTGTGCATGCCGGTTAGAAATTTTGTCCGACATGATGCAGCGCCGACGCCACATGACTGTGACGTATGCCATTAAAGTAGCGCGAGAGCGATTCGAGACCAGCCGCAGGACTCTGATGACGACACAGCTGTTCCACTATTGGCCGGATTCACCGCATGACAACGTGCACATGTGTTTTGTGTTTATTCTCACACCTTTAGTTCCACTAAAGCTCTCAAATCATTTGTTATAACTATTTTCATGTATTCACGGTGTTATATTGTGTCATGTTTATCAAAATAAAACTGATTAAAAAAAATGTTGATTCCAATTCATTGATAGTAGTAACTTTTTTCTTGTTCAAACAGACGCTGTATAAAGCAGTAGGCCTACATAAAGTATTGAATGGAAATGTCTCTGAAACATCTGTGTATTTTGCAAATATTGCATTTAATTCACTTCAGCTTTGGTAAAGTATGCAAACACCACGTGAGTAGTCACTACAAGAACCAGAAAGTGTCCGACTTCACGTCTCTGTTTGCAGCTATCTTCCTTACCAAGGTATTTTACACACGCCATAAACATCTTGCCAGGGGAAAGCTATACATATGTCAGTGATGCGTGGCACGCTACATCTTGGCTTAATCACTGCTTGAGTACTGTAGATGGACATACTTGCATTTGTGACATGAAGATAGATTATAATATGGCCACATTTGATCACATGCCTTTAATTGTTTACTGTAATCTGGATGACATTCCTAAATATGCTACATGTAATGCCTCTGTAAATCGGGTAAATGGAGAGAAACCGGACTAGTCTAGTCTTACCTGGGAGGAAATTCATACACGCAGATAAATGAGCAATATTTAAAGGATATTGAGCTCCCAAAAGATACCATATTGTGTCATGATGTGAACTGCTCCAAACAAGACCATGGTACGCAACTGCTCAGCCTATATGACACTATTTTAAATAGTATAATTAGTTCAAGCAGGCCCCTGTGTAAACCAAAGAATAATGCTTATGCTGGCAAACCTGATTGGTGATCAGCTAAAGGAATTTTTAAACATAAATTATATCTTATCACCTTTTCAATCAGGGTTTAGGAAGCACCATATCTGAAGCTTTAAAGGTGATAAATGATATTGCTGGGGCATTGGATAATAGGAAAATATGTGCTGCGCTGTTTATAGATAAGTTTTTTTTTCAAATCTTTGAACAGTATGAAATAATTGTATTATGAACATTAATTGGTATGAAGATTGATATCATTATTTTTATCATTAGGCCTACTCTCTGGTAACTAAGATCTTTTAAATATGAAATTTAAAATTAGAGAGTAGAACATGTTCAACTATCTAACATTCATCTTCCCAGAGGTAAAGTATCCCTTTAAAGTGAAACTGAAAGTTAGATCTGCATGTATATATAGCCTCGGATGAGAGCTGCCACCACAACATATTTTGTGCATCCTAAGCAACACAAGACAGAACACTAGCAATTCTGTGATTCTTGGTATCTGTTTAATTTAAACAACTGTGTGTTTCTGCAGTTTAGTGGTATTATTTGCTGAATTTATAAGGGGAAGCAGCGAGATCACAAATGGGAGGTGGAGGATCAAAACAAACTGAAACACCCTCAGGAGGTAAGTGCTGCGAATCAGTGTCTCAAAATTTGATCATTCTATATGCTTGATTTTTTTTATGATATATTTTGATCTGTCCATAAATGAACAAATTCATAAAATTTATAACAAATTAACTTACAATATTTAGAATTAAAGGACTGCATTTAAGAGTTTAACAATTTAAGATTATTACATTGCAAGATTGGTTTATTGGTGTGGTTTCTGAAGGCATGATTAATTGTCAGAGTTATCTGCCCTGCCTACAAAGTATTTATCATTTATCGTATCTTTTAAGTATGCAAGGTATTGAATTAAACTACAGTAAAAATAAGTTTGTTAAAGGGTTACTCCCAAAGTCATTAATTACTCACCCTCATGTCATTCCATGTGAGACTTTTGTTCATCTTCAGAACACAGAGTTCATTAAAATATCTTCATCTGAGTGCTTTTGGTCACTCCATAGGCAGCCTGGGCATCTAGCACTTTAAAGCCCAGAAAGGCAAGTAAGACTGTCAGGTGTGGGGTTGAGGAGATGAAGCGAGGACTCAGGTGCAGAGATGATGGGTCTTTTAATGATAATAAAACAAAATACAAACAAAACTACCCCGTAGGGGAAAACAGAAGACTTGACTCGACTTGACACAAGGGGTAACACACCAGGGGGGTATTGCACAAAAGCAAGATAAGGGATTAAGCTGGGATTTTCCAGTTATCCTGGCTGAATTTAGCCCTGACTCGGTTGCATGAAGGGAGGCTAAATTAATCTACATTAAGTTACTATGGAGATTTACACTTTGAAGCTAGCCTGCTCCGGAGCAGGCTAACAACCAGGCTAAGATTAATCCTAGTGATTTATCAGCTAGTTCCTCCCTAAATCCTACTAGATATTAATGTTTTAGTCACTTCATGGTCCTGCATTAAAATACTAGATATAGGCTACTGTCATTCATCTAAGTATGCGTACTGTAAATTTTAGTTATTATTAAAAAACTGCTGTTCATTTAACTGTCAGAGCTTTGATGAATATATTATTTGAGATTTAAAGCGTTTATTGTCATACACCCAGATTTTCCTGAGCAATTATAACTTTTCTGTCCACAATGAATGCCAACACAGTGCAAAAGAACTATACTATACAATATGAGAAATAAAATATAGATATACATAGACTATGTATATCTATATGCAAGTATAGAGTAGAAATGTACTGTTGAATGAGAAAAAAAATATTCCCAGAGTTGCTTTGGATGTTGATTGGGACAATGCAGCCATATTCCCACATAGCAGAAATGGTAGACTTGTTAGAACAATACATTGCAAATGATTTCAGTTAATTTAGTTTTGATTTAGCCCTTCCCTTAATAAAGGATAATGTAGGCTGGGTTAGGTAACAAATTCTAGTTCCACTTCACTGGATCAATAAATATAAAGTGTATACTTGACATTCATAAAAAAAAGTTACAAGACCACAATGGTTTTGGAATATTTTTCTTTTATTATTTTGTTATCACTTGTCAGCTTGGAGCTTTGGAGAGAAAAAAAATATGATTAATACATTGTGTTACCGCACACGTTTTGTCCATTTTCGGATCGGTGATTCTGTGATCGATTTCATGATCTCTTAAAGAATGCCGTGAACGTGCATTTATCCAAACTATATAAACCTGGCTTGACATATCCGCGCGCTCATCCTGGCTCAGCAAACGTGCAACAGATTAAGCCAGGATACACTGATTAAACTAGGTCAAGCCGGGACTGTTCTGTTATCCTGGCTTTCTTAATTCTACTTTTGTGCAATACCCTCAGGTACATACGACGACGAAACAGCACAGGACTGAAAACACAAGGAGAATAAATAGGGAGGACAGGTGGGGCAAATTAATCAATCAGGTAACAAGATGGGAGGGGACAGACAATCAACAGGAGAGCACATGGCACAAGGAAACATAACATGGAAAGCCACCAAACATAACTAAAACACAAGCACATGGCCAGTAAAACAAATCACCAGCCATGTGCTCACACAAAACGAGACATGAACACGCAGCCAATAAAAACACTCATAAGCCACGTGTTCGCACAAAACATGACAACATGAAAGCACACAGCTAGTGTAAAACACAAGCTGTGTGCAGCACAAGACAAGAAATGAAAGCACACAAAACAAAGACAAAACAGGAGTGTCAGGGCTCTGTCACAAAACCAAGAAAAAGATTCCCTAAGGAGGAACACCAAAAAACAAGACAGGAACATGACAACTCACCAACAGCCAACACAACACGGGAAGATCAAAACAGACAACGAGGGGAGGGAGGGAAACCAAGACAAAGCTAGCATGACGGTCCAAGAAGTTCCTAGAGGGGACCAGGGAGGGACGGGAGGGTTGAGCCAAGGAGGCTCAGGCGGGTCTGGAGTTCCAGCAGAGGGCTATGGCGGGACAGACCAGGCGGGCTCCAGGGGCTCAGGAATCCCGGCAGAAGGCCAGGGCAGCGCTGGGGGGACAGACCAGGCGGGCTCCATCGGATCAGGAATCCCGGCAGAAGGCCAGGGCAGCGCTGGGGGGACAGACCAGGCGGGCTCCAGCGGTTCAGGAGTCCCGGCTGAGGGCCAGGGTAGGTCAGGAGGGTCAGGATCCCTGGCAGACGGGAAGGGTAGGTCAGGTATGTCTGGATCGTTGACTCGGACACTCACTAGACCCGGGACAGGAGATGGAGCCATCTTGTCCGAAGACACAGGCACGGCTGAGCTGGCTAGAACAGTCTCTGGATCGGAAGGCTTGACGTGAAGAACTGGCTCGGAAGACGTGACCCGTCTCTGGCTGGGCAGACGTGACGAGCACCGTCTCTGGCTGGGCAGACGTGACGAGCACCGTCTCTGGCTGGGCAGACGTGACGAGCACCGTCTCTGGCTGGGCAGACGTGACGAGCACCGTCTCTGGCTGGGCAGACGTGACGAGCACCGACTCTGCCTGGGCAGACGTGACGAGCACCGTCTCTGCCTGGGCAGACGTGACGAGCACCGTCTCCGGGCTGGCAACGGGCTCTGGGACAAAAGAATTCTTGTGCATATTCCAAGCAGGACAGCCAAAAAATAAAAGGTGAAGACAGTCCTCTTGGCCATGGAGGGACTGATGGAGGAAACGGTTGGCTCAGGATACGATGCAGCGAGAGGTAGCCAACATGGAGGCATGTGTTGCCCAGACACACATAACAGCGGCAACATAAAGGGAGAGGGATGGGGAGCGCCAGCGGGCCGCCCACCCCCTCGAACTGAAACACCACCCGAGGAGCGGCAGACACAGAACTTAAAATGAATAAGAAGGTTTCTTAGATTAATAAAAACTGTCAAAAGTCTCTTGGACACTCTCCCCTCCGGGACATCTCGCAGCAGAGAGAGGAATGAACATAATTCACAGCTTCCGTGTTCTCTTCTTCAGCGTTCTCTTTGGGGCTCAGACAGAGAGAGATGCACACACACACACACACACACACAACACACGTACCTCCAGTTTCAGACAGAGAGAGGAATGAACATAATTCACAGCTTCCGCGTTCTCTTCTCCAGCGTTCTCTTTGGAGCTCAGACAGAGAGAGATGCACACACACACATGAACGTACCTCCAGTTTCAGACAGAGAGAGGAATGAGCATAATTCACAGCTTCCGTGTTCTCTTCTCCAGCGTTCTCTTTGGAGCTCAGGCAGAGAGAGGAATGAACAATTCACAGCTTCCTCGTTCAATTCGGGGCTCAGACAGAGAGAGATGCACACACACACGAACGTACCTCCAGTTTCAGACAGAGAGAGGAATAGACATAATTCACAGCTTCCGCGTTCTCCTCCCCAGCGTCGTAACAGCAGTTTCAGACAGAGAGAGGAATGAACATAATTCACAGCTTCCGCGTTCTCTTCTTCAGCTTCTCTTCTTCAAGGCTCGGGCAGAGAGAGAGTTATAAACATGGATGAACATAACAGCAGTTTCAGACAGAGAGAGGAATGAACATAATTTACAGCTTCCGCGTTCTCTTCTTTAGCTTCTTTTCTTCAAGGCTCGGGCAGAGAGAGAGTTGTAAACATGCTGGGACTGCGAGTGAACAGCAGCAACACCATTCCCACACTCGCATATTCACCAATACACTGCAAGATTTCACTCGTGCTCGCAATAGAACTGCAATTCAACAGACTCACTGTGCAATCAGGGCTTACACCCACAATCCAGCCGAAATCTCATTCTCTCGTTTTCTCTGGCTCTCTCGGGCTCTCTCCCGCTCTCTCCCTTCCCCGCAGCCTCCCTCGGCCACTCGGCCTCTCTCTTCCCCGCAGCCTCCCTCGGCCACTCGGCCTCTCCCCTCCTGCGTGAACGCTCTGAGTCCACCCTCCTGTTCTCTCCCAGAAGGCTTTTATAACACTCTCTCCTAATACATGTCCCAATCGCAGATCATAATCCTACGCGCCGCCACCTGACGCGAGTTTCCTCATCAGACCTCCCCCGCCGCCATGATCTTCTCACGGGGAACCGGAACCGTCATGGTGTTTCCCCGGAAGTGCTCCCCCGGGGGACAACGCGCCGAACCTTGGTTCCCCCTTAGTCACCTGGTGACATATGGCGCTTTTCCACCGCATGGTACGGTACGGTACGGCACGCTTTGGTGCTTTTCCACTGCATGGTACGGTACGGTACGGTTCGGTATGGCACGCTTTGGCGCTTTTCCACTGCATGGTACGGTACGGTTCGGTTCGGTACGGCTCACTTGTGGTGCTTTTCCACTGCATGGTACGGTACGGTATGGCTCGCTTCGGCCCGCTTTAAATGGTACCTGGTCTGTTGAGGTTCCAAGCGTACTGTACCGGTACTAAAATGTGACGTAAAAACACTGCAGATCACTGATTGGTCGAACAGAATCGTCACTACCAGCGTCATTGGATTTGCGACACGAGACACTAAACCCGCTAGATTTAAATAACCAGTAGACAACAGCCAACGCGGTAGTATCTGTTTTTTACTTTTTTGGAAAAAAAAAGATCAAAACTTTAAAAAAGAAATGGCTGAATCGTGGTCAGTGGACGAGGTGCAGACGTTCCTCTCGTTGTTTGCCGAGGAGCGGATCCAGCGAGAGCTGGATGGGGCAAAACGGAATGAAAAAGTGTTAACCCACGCCATCTACGGAAGACGACCTGCGAGCAATTGGAGAGAGGGTGCCCTGGACTCTGCCACCACGTTGTTAGACAACACAATCGATGATGGTACGTTGTGTTATGTTAACAATATACGCGTAACAATATGCGCGTTTACGATGATCTCATGGCAGTAGAGGCGGCGCAAATAACGATCAGTCCCACCCACTTTGAAGGGGTACTAACTGCGGTGGAAAAGCAACCGAGCTAAAGCGAACCGAACCGTGCCGTACCGAGTCCAGTCGTACCACGCAGTGGAAAAGCGAAGCGAGCCGAACCTTTCCGCGCCGAGTCGAACCGTACCATGCAGTGGAAAAGCGCCAATAAACAGTACACGAATTTCCAAAATGGTAGATGCCCCAGCCTTCCCATCTCCCAAGGGCTGAGGGGCTTGGTGAGGCAGGTGTTAAAAACCTCTTTAAGATCAGCATTATTGCTGTAGTCCAGGTCATTCACTACAGCCAGGAAGTCAGAGGCAAAGACCTTGATGTTACGACCTTCCTGACGAAGAGAGACGCACCTGACGAGCTGGACCATCTGATCCTTCACCGAGGCCCCATTGGAGGGAGATGGGAATAGGAAGGTACCCATTGTCTGCTGAGTCCTCTGATGGCTGTTTCGTACTGTCAGGTGTGGGGTTGAGGAGATGAAGCCAGGACTCGGGTGCAGAGATGATGGGTCTTTTAATGATAATAATAAAACAAAATACAAACAAAACTACCCCGTAGGGGAAAACAGAAGACTCGACTCGACTCGACTCGACACAAGGGGTAACAAACCAGGTACATACGACGACGAAACAGCTCAGGACTGAAAACACAAGGAGAATAAATAGGGAGAACAAACAAAGGTAACAAGGGAGGACAGGTGGGGCAAATTAATCAATCAGGTAACAAGATGGGAGGGGACAGACAATCAACAGGAGAGCACATGGCACAAGGAAACATAACATGGAAAGCCATGTGCTCACCAAACATGACTAAAACACAAGCACATGGCCAGTAAAACAAATTACCAGCCATGTGCTCACACAAAACGAGACATGAACACGCAGCCAATAAAAACACTCATAAGCCACGTGTTTGCACAAAACATGACAACATGAAAGCACACAGCTAGTGTAAAACACAAGCTGTGTGCAGCACAAGACAAGAAATTAAAGCACACAAAACAAAGACAAAACAGGAGTGTCAGGGCTCTGTCACAAAACCAAGATATAGACTACAGAAGTGACAGAACCCTGACAAAGACAAAGTAATGCATGTGAGTCTAATGGTATAATCTCACTTTTATGATGCAATGCGTGTTCATGAGGACATTACAAAGTATGTGTGTTTTGCTAATGCATAAGCAGTTGTTGTTCTGTGAACATTTGATAATATTTTGTATCTGAAAGCATATTAATTTATTGTTCTGAAGATGAACAAAGGTCTTACAGGTTTGGAACATATTTAACAACAGAATTTTAATTTGGGGTGAACTAACCCTTTAAAAGTTCAATTTACAAAAAAAAGTGTCATTACCATAATTCTACTTGACAGTGCACATTTTACTTCACTTAGGTCCCATAATTCTCTACTTATTCTTGTGTTTCTGTTTCCTATGTTTCTTTTCAGTTCAGTTTGTTAGTTTGAATACCCTTTGTCTTGTAAATCCTTATTATTTGTACACAGACACTTACAACTGGTCATGCATGATATTGATTTTATCTGAACCTAATTTGTAAAGTACATTGTAAAGTATGAAGCATATTTATCCTAAGGGTATTACAACTCATGGTGTGTTACAACCATCCTGTCTAAATAGATTACACAGACACATTCTCAGAGAAAGATACCGAGGTACTGTTGAACTGAATTGTTTATATGTTTTCCATAGCACTGGATAAACCATGGAGGAAATTTGAATGGGGGTAAGCTATACATGTTCATAAGCTACAGTATGCAGATAAGTGTTTATTTATATTTCTATGCTGTGTCCATACTCAAAGAGCAAATTTTTCATCTTACAATAATGTAAAAAGTGAAAATGAAAATTTTACTCGACGTTATGTTTATGGATAAATACATCTGTGCTCTATTACAAAAATCTCCTATTTCAGCAAACAAATTAAGACAGATCAAGCTAAAAGAGGCCACTACATTTATATTTTTTAACCTCCCATCACCAATCCAGCCATGGTTTAGTCAATCCGTCATCCGGCGGCTGTTCGTTGCTTATTTGCTTCTTTTTGGGGAGTAATCTGGGTTCGGGATAAATTCTGGGCTCAGAGTCCTCCCCTTAGACTGCACGCCAAATATGTATACCCTCTATCTGATGTGAACTTGTGAATTTGGTGTGTAAATAAATTTGTCTCTTGTCTTTGTGCAGACAGAAAGAAGTGCTGAAAACACGTCTAGAAAGTTTTCGTTTGAATAATCCAGATGTTACATGTGTCAGGATCCTGGTAGCTGGGCAGATTGGAGCAGGGAAGTCCAGCTTTATTAACTCTGTCAATAGTGCCTTTCAAGGAAAAATGGTTTGTGAAGCACAAGCTGATTGTTCGGAATCAGCCGCCAGTCATAGTTTCACGACAAGAGTAGGTATTATTTGACTTCACTCACATGAAATAAACATGATCTTAAAGCTAAGAAAATGAAGCTGCTAAAATGTTAGGAATAAGGAAATATAGACAAATCACCAACTGAACTAGACATCTGTTAAAAAATCAAAAGCATTGAACATATTTTGGCAATGTGTGTGATATTTACAAATATTTATGGTGCCATATTCTTGGTCTTTGTTTATAGCTGACCCCATACCGCATCAGAAATGCAGATGTAGATTTGCCTTTTGAACTCTGTGACGTAATGGGCTTAGAGCCTATAACAATATCTGAGTGTCAACCTGATGACTTTGTCAAAACCATATATGGCCATGTGAAGGAGGGATATAAAGTAAGACATTATATTAAGGCACCATAATTTCCTTTAAAATTAACATTTAAATGTGTGCAATAGCTCTCTCATTTTTATATTTTGTCTTATTTATTTTTTTACTTTATTTTTACAAAACTAGTTCAGCAAGGAGAAGCCACTCTCTAGCGAAGATGAACATTACAATGAAACCCCTGCACTGTCGGATCAAGCTTTCTGCCTGGTTTACGTCATTGATGCAACTACAATCGAACTCTCTGCAGACAATAATAAGATATTTTTTGAGAAGCTGAGGATCATCCGCCAGAAAATCAGTGATAACGGTAAAACTTTTAATGATTTTTATCTTCATTATTTAATCACAACACTGCATAAAGCATCTACATTCCCTATGATAAACTATTTAGCATATGTGCATATATGAATATTTGATCTCCATTTCATCAATATAAAGGTACTCTAAGGTAATTAATAAAAAAATTACATTTGCCATTGTTTTTTTTTTTGTTTTTTTACAACATGAGATCAACTGAAAACACGGCAATATATAAATAATTCAGATTAAAAACATTTAGACTTTGTACCTCGTTGTAGGGATTCCTCAAGTGATTGTCATGACCAAAGTGGATGAAGCATGTCCGCTGGTAAAAGAGGATCTGAAGAATGTCTACACTAGCAAGAAGATCAAGGAGAAGGTAGATCATTCATTTAAACATCTATGCATGTTACATGTTCTATATTTCTGTTTTACAAACAATTTTGCATTTTGCTCATGTCCAGATGGAGATCTGCAAAAACAATGTGGGTGTTCCAATGAACAGTATCTTTCCGGTGAAGAACTACCATGAGGAGATTGACACAGATGATGATGTTGATGTTTTGATTCTCAAGGCATTTGAGCAGATTGTGCGTTCTGCTAATGCAAGACTGAGGAGGGGTGCTTCAAACATATGAGAAATTTACAAGTAGGAAGACCAGAGAATGTTGTAACATGCAATGAGCAGAGCATTTTAAAGGGTACCTATCATGGAATTTTGAAAATTACCTTTCATGTAGTGTGTAACATAGATCTAAGTGAACAAAAACATCCTGCAAAGTTTTAAATATGAAAGTTCACCGTATACAAAGTTATTGTCTCTCAAAAGTAAGAGTCGACTCTGAGTCGCTGATATGAATCGATAGACGAACGATGCATTTTCTCTAACTTTCGTACGTCACTTGTACAAGTTATTTGAATTCGACACGCCCATCAGTGCGCGCGCCGAGCAGACAGAGAAACCTGACAACATCATGTCGACGAGACTCTGTTCTGAAGTGCGAATAAAAAGCAAACTTTTTTTTTCACTGCCCAGGGACAAGCATGTGAAGACTCAGTGGCTAGAGTTTATATTTACAACTATACCACACAAGTATAGCCACCTTGAGCTCTGTTTGCATTATTTTAATGACGATCGCTTCACAAACACAAATGCTTTCAAGTGTGGATTCGCGAGTCGCCTGATACTGAAGGAACGTTCAATACCAGGTTTATTTGGATCAGCTTCCTCCTCCGAATCACAACCTGTAAGTACTATTAATAATTGTTGCTTTTATGTGTGTGTGTGTGTGTGTGTGTGTGTGTGTGTGTGTGCGCGTGTGTGTGTGGGTGGAGAGAGAGAGTGAGAGTTACGCTCAGCAGCTTCTAGGTCTCCAATGTCATTTTTTTTGTTTTTTGAAATATGTGAAATTATGTGAAGCGTATTGTAGTACTGCAGTGCTTTATCAATATGTTTAAGCTTTGGGCTAACGCAAAATATAACTGACTGCACTGAAAAAAATGATACTTTGGACTAACCTAAAAAAATTACTGTAATTTGTTACAGCTAAATTTATTAGTTTTTCTCAAGCTATATTTTTGATTTAGTTGAAAGTTTTCAATTTAATTTCATATCAATCAAAATATTTCTTCTGCCCAAGAAAAAAAATTACATTCACACAAAGTTAAAATATTTTTCATTATAGAGGCCATAAATCATTTTTCTTACTTTGGTACAACTTACATTTTTACTTTGGAAAAGCTTGCTTTTTACTATAACGACAAAGTATAATTTTTACTTTGGTCTAAACTAAATAAAATGCTGTAATTTGTTACAGCTAAATTTATTAGTTTTTCTCAAGCAATATTTTTTATTTAGTTGAAAGTTTTCAATTTAATTTAATATCAAATCAAAATATTTCTTCTGCCCAAGAGAAAAAAATTTACATTCACACAAAGTTAAAATATTGTTAGTTTATTAGAGGCAATGAATCATTTCTTTCTTTGGTACAATTTAAAGTTCCTTCCACTATACTGGAATATGGATAGCTCAAATTTAAAACGTAGATGAGGCCAAACAACATGGCACATGCATGTGGGACTGATGTGGGACTTCGATAACAACCCCAATTTGTTGTGGTGACTGGAGAGGATCTTCATCCTCCATGACAAAAACAGCCATTGTGCATCTCTCAAGCTCGGTTTCAGCTTCATCCTTCTGAACAACCTAATAAGGGACAAAGACAAGACATTTATTACAAAGTTATTTTGATTAAATCAGTGTCTGGTCTGTCTATATAAAAAAGTATGTACACAAAAAAATTCTGCTAATCAAATCTCAAAAAAACTAATTGGAGGTCTAGTAATAAGAACAGGGACGTGCACAGACATTTTGAGGGGCAGGGGCTCAAGTGAAAAAAAGGGCACTTCTCATAATTACGTTTTTTTTTTTTTTTTTTTACTTTTTTTTAAACCAAAAAGTACATATATTAACAACTCCTTTGAGCGTACACAACTCCTTTTTAAAAAAATGATGTATTTGAAAGCGTTTCACCGCACTCACGATAAACAAGGTGCCAGACAGACAAAACTAAACAACTCAAAAAATAAATAAACTGTCCGCACACTTGAATCCTTTAGAGCAAATTTAATCGGCAAGCTTTCGGTCAAAGACTCTCAGGCATGCCCTGAGGATGGTCTTTTGACCGAAAGCTTGCCGATTAAATTTGCTCTAAAGGATTCAAGTGTGCGGACAGTTTATTTATTTTAAAAAATTATGTAAAAAGTTAATTAATTTTATCTTCCTCAAACTCACGCAATTGTTTCATTTTCAAAAGATGTCTACAAAATAATCAGTTCACAAAGAAACCATGGTCTCCTTAGTATTCAATTTTTAAAAAACATTTATTAGGCTTCAAAAAATAAAACAGCTTTTAATTTAAGTGAACTTCAAAAAATCCTCACATAAACCCATAATAAATGTCATAGGCCTATTTAGGCTACCTGTGCCCTTCCTGTCTAACAGGTAGCTCATATACAGAAACTGAATAAAGTTATAAGACATACTGCGCTGCATAAATTATAAATTATATATAGACTAATAATTATTAAAGCTACGCAAGTTATTTAGTCAAGAGCAGTGGGTAATTTTCTCTGTTCCTTTTGTTCTTTGATTAACTTTACAGACAGAAAGCTTTATTGGTAGCTGGCCCTTTAAGACCAGCGGTGCAGAGCCAGAGACGCGGATCTCACACGCGCCTCATTCTCTCACGACAACTCTTTATGTCCATCACAAGACTGCTCTTATGTTGTGAAGATACTTGACAAACTACATTTTGGCATAATTGTGTGTTATTGTTCGTTCAAGCGCGAAAGAGAACTGTATTCTTGCGCGCGGTCTGTGCATGCGCACGATACTGGCGCGCGTCTTCACAGTGAGGACATTCACATGAGAAGAAAGAGAGAGAGGGAGCGCTTTAGAACTCCTGACCTGATATTTAGATACACTATTCAATAAATATATTTGTTTGACAGGGAAGCTGTGCGCAAACAGGATATATATTATTTTTCAAAAAAAAAAAAAAAAAAAAAAAAAACGCCCCCAAAAAAAGGGCACTTTCTCTCCAGGAATAAAAAGGGCAGGTGCTCAAGCCCCTTTTGATGTCTATGTGTGCACGTGCCTGAATAAGAAAATGTAAAAGAAAAGGTTCAGCAGATAGTTAATGTCAGCTCTTCCAAATATTTTTTCTCATAGCAACTCGGCTATCACAAGTAAAGCATTGGTACAAGTATTATATAATATCTTTATCTGCTCTGAAGTAACATATTTCAAAATGTGATAAAGATTCAATATACAGTGTTCTACAAAATAATAAACAATATACAGAATTAACCAGCAGAGAGATAGTTATGTGGTCAGTTGACTATTTTAACCCTTGTGTTGTGCTGAAAACCATATAACACTTGTGCAGTTTCCGGTCAGGCCCTACAAAAAATAGATTATAAATCTCTCAATATGCTATATTATCTCTAAATATTGGATTCAATCTTTTTGTCAACTTGTTTATTAGGACTGTTTTTGTATTTATTTTTCTAACTGATTAATCATAAATTAATGATAATTGATGATCCAAAAAAAGCATTATTTTTCAACAATTTTGGAAATATTAAATCAAATATGAAAAAAGTTGCACTGTTGATCACACTAGTCTACTTTAATGTTTAACCAGGAAGTTTGTTTTGAAATGCTTTTATTTTGTACAAAATGGCAAAGAGTCACTTGTGGTGTTCCTAGTCAAAAATGACCGGCCATTGAATGTGTTTTACTTGCAGGAACAATGGAAGCATTAAGGATTATCAGCTAAATGTGGGTACAATGATGCCTGGACAGATGTATGAGATTTAGGCAAATGTCCTTATTACTTAGTATTTTTATCAGACCTGAGACCATGTTTATGTTTAAAAGTAACAAATGCAATGTTTCAACTTGTCTAAAGCTTAAGTGATTAATGCAAAACTACTTACCAGATACTCCTTGATGAGTTTGTCCACATCTTCCCCAAGGTACACAATAAGGCATTTCAGCAGACACTCCCTTTTTTGATTCACCTCTGCTGAGAGCGCAAACACACACATAATGCATTATTATGCAGTCTTATTTTGTATTTTCACTGATGCAAACAATACACAACGCACACAACTATGTGCTCATAGAGTTATAGTAGTTGTATAGTTACAAAAGCCGTGGAGAAAAAGGAAAAAAGTTAAAAGGCCAAATCTAACTCCACAACTTTGACAAAATTAACACGATTTCTTCTATTACTATTTATGTGATACAAGTAATACAATTTGATGTGTTGTGCAAGTACATACCTGATCAAGAACATTCAGAATATTCTGGGTCTTCTCTCTGACAACTTCTCCCTTGTTTAAGACAATCTCATTTAGCTTGCTGTGGTGCTTGTCCAAAGAAGCCAGGAATCGTGTTTTAGAATAGTTGTTATTCGTATTGACCTTAAAAAAAAAAAATAGTAAATACAAATGTACAACTGTGTGTTGTGTAAGATCTTAGATCTTGAAATAACTTAGCATTCTATTAATTTGTTTATACTGTCTGGTAAAACAAACCACATTAAATTGGGAGGGTAACTTCTTGATTTGGGGTTATTAGCAATTCTTGAAATTTAATAAAAAAATATCAAATAAATTAAACACTGACATGAAGTGAACCTTCCATTATATTTTCATACTATCATGTAATGTCGATAATATTAGCAAGGACACCTCTCTGACCATTTCCAAGCTATTCTCTATTGTTAGTCATTCCTACTTAAAAATACATTAAAATAATATTCACAGTTGTATACTTTGGGACTCAGCAATATTCAGATTCAGCAATAAGGCCAAAATTGCGAAATTTCCAGAAAACAAAATCAAACCTGTAAAACAAAGAAAAAGGTGAGATTTCACATTTTAGTTTTTCGTTTGGGCAGTTAGCACGATCCATAATAATCACTAGTAATAATAGAAGTAATAACTTCTTTTAATAAATCTGTTAGAGATGGAATTAATCCCAGATGTTTTGGTATAGATTAAGGACATGGCATATGAGGACTATTTGTAATTATTTTTGCTTTTTTTTTTTTTTTTTTTTTTTTGTCATCTAACGTTTCCAAAGGCGATGAATTTCAAAAAGGAGTGCGCGCGCATGGGCGGGAGTTTTTATTTTTATTCAAAATCTGAAGTTCATTTAAATTTAGAATAGCTAATAATAGTTAATTATTTTCCGGAGTTGTGCTGAACAGTAATCGGCTCTATTCACACATTGGCTCAATCGAACATTAGCTGATTCGGACACTGGCTTTCTCGTATAACGATAACTTACAGCTCCTGTGGTCAATGTCTAACTTTAATGTTATATTAGTTGACGGTTGCGGTGCATGTAAAAAATGAACTACTTTATTCAAGCACTTCGTCTAACTTTGTAAGAGACAAACAGACAATACACAACACTCATTAAATTTACCTTACATTACAGTCAAAATAATAACAAAATTAACTTTGCATTTGTCACATAGGCACCATATATATTGCGATAGTCTGGTTTGGCTATAGCTTTAGCTAACACCTGCACAAACAGTTGTCTGTAAAGTAATAGCATAACTTAGTTGTCCATCCTGCCGCTAACCATAAATGTGAATGAAAAACACATATTCTCGTTAAAAAGAATACAATTTCGAATGCTTACCATGTTTTAAAGGTGATTTTTCTGGGCCACAGACTGTCTTGACGTCTTCACACTCGAAGCGCGTAATGGCGGATGGAAAAACGCGAGCAAAGAGTCAGTTGATGTGACGTCATGTAGTCACGTGACATGAAAAACTTTGGTTTGAAGTAAAAAAACTATTTAAGTCAAATTGTTGCTTTTAATTTAGTCTAGGGTGTTCGTTATTTACTTTAAGGAAAACTGATCAAAACAGGTTTAAACCTGAAACCATGATTTTCACTTAGTCCAATATAAAAATGCACTTTAAATAAACGACACCGTAGTTTCACTTTGGTCATCTGACCAATCACCGCCGATTAGCGTCACGCAAAGGAGGGGTTTGGACAAATGAGTCGTCAAACGAATCATTAGGGAGTCGGTGAGCAAATCAGGTAAAAATAAATGCATATTATAAGACAACAAAAGTGTTTTTTTGTCATTGCATGCATGTAAAACTGTTGTTGGGGACTCCCAGAACATTATTAGGAACATTTTAAATGCCATAATAGGTACCCTTTAACTGTAAAAATATATAGGATTTTTAGGAAAATAAACATCAAGCTTTTTTCCTTATAGTTGAATGAATGTTAAATGACCAAACGTGTATTATCATCTGAATCAGCACGTTCTCTTATTTAATTTCATATATACCATTTACTCATATACACACACACAACACACACCACACACACACACACACACACACACACACCACACACACACACACACACACAACCCCACACACACACACACACACACACACACACACACACACACCACACACACACACATAGAATATACGTTGTGCCCGTGTAGATGGTGATGACGTGTAACATTTTACTTCTAAAAGACACATTCCATTTACAAAGTGATACAGCTTATAGCAAACATTTGACAATGGTAAAATTGTGTATTTGTGTAATACTCCTTGGATTTCGAACAATATATAAAATAGCTCTTCCTGCTACATGGAAATAAAAATTTGTTGTTGGCAACTACTCATTTTGTATAGTCTTCTTCTGTGTAATGGTAATTGGTAGTCTGTGTGCCTATTTTATTTTGGGGTCCATCTAGCCTATAAATCTAGACGCACCCTATAGCGGCAGCAAAAATTATTTTGCAGCCAGTGGTCTAGCAACTCTCCGTTGGCATTCAAGCTGGAAAAAGACTCTGGTCAGGCCAATAACATCGTGTATAGAGTTGGTGGGCGATCTTAACATAATGACAGCAGAGTTGTGACGGTTACGCGTGATTTCCATAGGTGATTTCCCTACTACTTGAAAACAAAGAAGATGTTGCTGGCAAACAGCGGTCTTTCAAATCGACTCTGGACTTAGTTAAGAGAACATTAATTCTTAAAAACATTCATTCAAGTCATTCTGAAAAAAAGGAAGATTTGTTCTGAGTTTTGATGACCGGATACGGCAAAAGTTTAATATCAACAAGCTCCGCTGGTGGAAAAACGCATGGGACTCACTCATCCACAGCCGTTCGTTGCTCTGGTTGGTTGTAGTGCTGTCCTATTGCGTGCAGAGGGATTTTGAAAGACAACCGTTTATCCCGCCCCTCGGATTGAGGGATGCCAATTGTATGCAAGCCATTTTAGATTATATTGTACCCAGCCTTAGTCATAATTACATTTTTACTAGTAAGAATTCAATTAGAGAGCTCTACAATTCAATTCTTACTAGTAAAAATACAATTAGAGAGCTCTCTAATTCAATTATTTCTAGTAAGAATTACAATTGCAGAGCTCTCTAATTCAATTCTTACTAGTATCAATTCCAATTGGAGCTCTACAAACGAATTTTTACTATATGTCTCCATTGACTTCCATTCATTTTTAATTACAGAGCTCTCTAATTTAATTATTACTAGTAAGAATTACAATTATAGAGCTCTCTAATTCAATTATTACTAGTAACAATTAAATTAGAGAGCTCTATAATCCAATTATTACTAGTAACAATTACAAGAGAGCTCTCTAATTCAATTCTTACTTGTAAGAATGCAAATACAGAGCTCTGTAATTGAATTGTTACTAGTAAAAAACAAATTAAAGATATGTATAACTGCAGAGCTCTTTAATTGAATTAAAGAGCTCTGCAATATTCTTACTGTATAAGAATTGAATTAGAGAGCTCTCTAATTGTAATTGCTACTAGTACGAATTGAATTGTAAAGTTCTCTAATTGAATTCTTACTAGTAAAAATGAAATTACAACGACTAAGGCTGGGTACAATTTAAATTAAACCGGCTTGCCATACAATTGTGAGTTCCCAGACCTAATATCTTGATGTAGGTCTGGCTTGCCAGGCTAGGGTCCATCTGTATTTTTATGCAAAGAGCCAGGCCAACCAGCAGAGGGCACGTGTGAGCTTTAAACAGTTCAATACGCTGGTGGATGTCACAAAGAAGAGTGTATATAAAAGCCGTTGTTCAACACTTGTCCTGTCTCTTTCCCCAGACAACGTTTGTGTGGTCAAGATGCGGTATTGCAACGTTTGTGTTTCTTCAGAAACTCGCTTTGTGTTTGCAAGCGTGTAAGTTTTTTTTCTTCTTTTCAGAACCCCAATACTATCGTGAGATTACGATATTAGATAAGAGACCCATCTTTATCTGCATTGATGATTTGAGTGACACTTTCAACGTTTCCAGTGACTTTATTGCGTTTAATTTACATTAAACCCCTACATCGCCTGCCAGGCTTTCGTTTGAGTACTTGAATAGGGTTTACACGGGAACCACATATGCACCTATCTTTGTTTTCCGGTTGTAGACTCTCCAGTCTGGATCGTGTTGGGAGAACAGGAACACGTGGCCTCGGATGATGTTCGCCATTGGCGTTTGAGCGAGTAGAACACTTGATTCATTGATTCTAAATTGCAATGAATGAGATCTAGATATTGCGGTAAGTTAACCTTAGACAATGGATTTTGATATGCACTTTTTGAATAAAATGATTGAGCCGCTGATGACTTCTATTACTTTTCTGACACCTCGTATGAACGCTGTATTCAGCAGCTGATTATACAATCTAGTCTGAGGCTCGTGCTTCGCCTATTACATGTGAATTATTTTATTTTTCCCACGTTCATGCACTAGTTTTTTTAATGCATTTGTAGTTAATGTTTAGTGTGAAAGATGATACTATTCTGGGCGCTCTTGAAATCATTGAAAGTGCGTGTATATCTGGTTCTATAATGGCTTAAGACGCACCTTTATCTGCCTTGATGATTTGAGTGACGGTATAAACGTTTCCAATGACTTTATTGTGTGTAAATTACATTCAACCCCTAAATCACCCGCAAGGTTTTCGTTTGAGGGCTTGAATAGGGGTAACGTGAACCGCATATGAACCCATCTTTGTTTTGTGAATTGTAGAGTCTCCAGCCTGGATCATGTTGGGAGAACAGAAACGTGTGTTCTTGGATGTTTGCCATTGGCGTTTGAACGAGTAACATCTGCGCTTGATGCATTGATTTCTGAAACGCTATGAATGCGATCAAGAGATGGTGGTAAGTGAACCTTAGACAATGGACTCTGTTATACACTGTTTTTGAATAAATAGTTGAGCCGCTGATGACTTCAATTACTTTTCTGACACCTCGTATGAACGCTGTATTTAGCAGCTTGATTATACAATCTAGTCTGAGGCTCTTGCATAACTTTTTTTAGGGTTCCCATGGTCATGCTCTAGTGTTTTTTTTATTTATGCCTTTTGTAGTGAATGTTTGGTGAGCAAGATGCTATTCTGCGAGTAATTTGCAGGCTCTTTAAAGACATTTCAAAGCTTAATCAGTTTGAGATCTCTTGTTAAAAAATTAAAGTGCTCTTACCAATATGGTTCTAGAACTGAAATATTGGGATCTAATGTGTTTGGCAATAAGCCCCAATCATATAAATTAAATCTATATCTGGTAAGCGTGTGGCTACAACCGTCATATCTATTGGGCGAAGTGTGGGAACTTTCTAAGTTGTGTTTTTGCACTTAGTGTATAGCATTTCAGCTACTGAGATTGCTTTGTTTTCTCCGTCAGCTTTCACTGATGGTTAGAATGTTGAAGCTCCTGACTGCAAAAATGTGTTGAGGTGAGTTTCTTTTTTTTAAAACATTTTTCACTTTCTATTTATTTGTTAGACTGATCGATGAATCCATGATTGATGGATAAACTCTCACTGAGCAGTTTAACTTCATACTATGCATCTCTCTTGGCTGGTTGAGGCTGCAAGGCATGGCCAGCTCAATTTATGCTTTTATGATAAAGCTTTACATCCTATTGTTTGTTATTTGCAGGTGTGAGGATAAAGTGTGTGTCCCAAGAAATCATCTGGTGGCATACAGTTTGGTATCCGATCTACTGTTCTGCGTGGATGTCACTGTGGAAATAATGCATTCTTGAAACCCAAAATATACCATTATGCACTTCATATTACATGTTTGGATGCATTTGTTTGTTTCAATAAAAGTGTGAACAAAACAGTGGCTTTTTTAACCCCTTTGTATCAGTTTAATTTCTATAAATAATAAAAATATGTATTTCTATAAGCTCAAGTTTAGGACACAATAATAAAATGGGTCAATTGAGGTCTAGTGCCGTCATGAAGCCTTTTAAAACTAAGAAATGATTGAGCCTAATATGGCATACGTCCAATATCGTGATCTAGATGATCTGATGGACGATATCGAATAAACAACCATCCTACCTAGACTGATCCACTAGGCATATCTGACGACAGGAAGACCGGGTTCCTGAGACCGTTACATGCTCTCTACTTCCGGATTATTGCTCATAATGATCGCTTCGTTGTGTAGTTCAACACCCAATGATGTTTCAGAGAGAGAACGTTAATACATTCGTGTGTCGCTGATTGACGAGTGTTGAACAATCTACGACGTTTTTAACTAGACTCGCGAGTCGCGCAGCTGTTGGATTTCACGCGTTTAAATGAAACTTATAAGGTGAGTAACGTTAAATGTGGCGACGCTGGAGATGAAAGAAAATATAAATGATTAAATTAGCGAGTGTTCTGAATAGAGAGGGGAGGGTATTGTCAATGCTGTCGTTTGTTCTGTCTACCGTTGGCTGTCTTTTGTGATGTGACACCCACGCGCCACAAAGAAAAAGCTAAACGTTACTCGTTTACGTGGGTAATAAAAATGTTTATTTTTAAACGCGCGCATGTCGATTCTTGAAAGTTACATTGTAGCCTACTGTTAAAATGATGGCGATTTCCTATAGAGTGTTCGATGCCCCAGATTTGCGTGCTGCCTGACTGATGTTTATGGGAGTGGTAGAAAAAGACGGTGTTTCAATGCTTTTTGCGTAGAACTGTGACATTTTTTCAGATTTGACTTTAAACGTAAACCTGGATTGAGCTCTCGGGGATTCATTGCCGTGTACGAACAGTTGACATCTGAATCTGGTTGGTTCATTATCTGTGGCTTCGTGAGGATGTGCTGATAGCAAGTGCTAATGGAAAGAGGACACATTTTGAGTGATGCTGGACTGGCTCTTACTGTACGGTCTCAAGTTTATGCTCTATTAATATTGTTTATGGCTTCATGACGAAACTTTCATTGTCCTCCAAAATCTATTAAATGATTAAAAATTACATTGATAATTTAACTAATACGGCCAGTCACTTGGATTCCCTACTAATACTAGGAACATGTTTTAAATTTTCTACATTTATTTTATTTTATGGGCATTATATCACTCACCAGAAATTATAAACAAGAAAAAAAATGAAAAGGCTGAAAGTCTTGAAAAAAGTAGTCCAATTAGTATTTTCTTTTTAAAAATATTTGTAATAGCCTATTTCAAAAACTTTTGTCTAAAATTTCACTGTGGCATAAACAGCAGAGGACCATGACTGTGTCAATGGCATTTTTTAAATATAGTATACATTTGGATCCTTTTAGTTAAATGGCATGTTTTGTTGATATTAATTTTATTATTATTATTACAATAGTTTCTTCAGTGTTCAATGAAGAAACAAAATAACGATCTAACATCACTAAGAGATTATCAACAGCATTTCTTTTTTGTGGGGTGAGTTACATGAGTTTTAGTAAGTGTTGACCATTATAATGAATACTAGAACACATTTAGGCCACTCAATTTGGGTTACTAACAATAGAAATTAGGACAGATGTGGGTTATATGCCTTGAACTAGATGTGGTCGTTAAGAAACAACCATAGCTGCCTACAACCCTAACCATAACTTAGCAAGTCAAATCAGTTTTATTTGACCTGATTTCAAATAGCTTATTTAAGTCTTTATTAACCATCATGAGGCTGCTGTGTGGTCAAACAAATATGTTCTTATTGCTTTTTGTTTACAAAATATCTGCTCCATCAATCTCATTTTTGAATTCAACTCATGAACATAAACATTTAGGAAAATTATGTAATACTCTTATCATCCTTCCAAGTAATGTGCAGTAATTTATACCAAATTACTACTGAATTGGCACATAATGTCTGTCTCTGCATCACATTTCTAAGTTTCTCTATTTGGCAGGAAAACTATAACATAAACTAGTGGTCTTGAATTCAAAGTTTCACTTTTGTGCTACAAAAGAAGAAGAAAAGAAACCACACACAGCCTCATTCCTTTTCCGTCACAGTCTCATATGTTTCCATGCCAACAGTGACATCAGCACTGTGCAGGGATGTGTGTAAGGATGAAAGACTCCTCTGCTGTGGTTCTCCATGGTTACCATCCACTGCCAGCCAACTGCAAAAGTTAATATCAGTCACATGATCATTTGACCTATATGGGGATTAATTATAATACAACAATGCAATAATGCATTTGATTAAAAAATGGTAACACTTTTGTTTAGGGTCATTAGCATGATGCTAGGATATTACAAGGATATTGGCTGTTTATTAGTAGCCTACTTAGTTATAAAGCACAAATTAATAACCTTAGTCTGCATGACCATATTCTAAATCCCTTAATCATACCCAATATTAATAAGCAGTAATTAGGAGTTTATTGAGGAAAATTTGTATTGAAATTTCATTGAAAAAGGCAAATTTTTATTTTCATGCTGTACAACATGTCTGTATTGGAGTGAGTGAAATGTGTGGTGACATTTATGGTGTATTTGACTGACTATAACAGTAATAGTAGCCTATATGCTGAGTTACGGAATTGTTTATTTAATCAAAACATTTTGTAGAAACGACCAGTTTAAAAGAATTAACTTTGTTAAACAAACATTCAAAATCAAATGTCAAGAGCATCATTACCGTAGCTTTAGGTAAGCAGGTAGGTATAGTATGTAGTGTATTTCTTTTTCAGTGTATAAGTAATTAGCTTTACCTGATCCTGCATTTTCTAACTCTTTCTTTTTGCTTTTAGATTTATGAACAATCGTGTACCATCTAACAAGAGATATCAGCCAACAGAATATGAGCACGCTGCTAACTGTGCCACACATGCGGTGAGTTGTGTGTTTAGAATAAGAATAATCTAGAATAGGAGGGATTAAGGAATCCCTGTAGTAGTGCAGTATCGATTTCTGAGAAACGCTGTTGAAAGTAGAACGGACCGACCACCAAAACACACTTGCAGCTAATCAGGAGTAAGGGGCATATACACTTTGATGGGGGAGGTTCCTGTGTTGCAGTGTGTTTGTGAATATAGGGGTGGAGCTATCAAGATAGGGGTGTGAATCTTTTAGGTAGGGGTGTGCTTGTTTTGGTGATTTCAAATATCAACAGAGTTTTTTCAGAAATCGCTTACTGCACCTTTAAATTATGTTTTATTAACAAAGTTCAGGATGAGCACATTCAGATAATCAACCTAACTAGCACGAGAGGAGGCATATATAGCTCTATCCCATGACAGTTTTCCAGCATCCCTTCACCACTTCAACTACTCAATCTTAAATATTTCCTATCCCAACCAGGAATGGGGGAGTACTCTGGGTTCGGGCCAAATTCAGCACGCCAAATATGCATACTTTTACTATATCCGATTATATGTGAGGGAGGGTGAACTTGTGAAGTGCTCATGGAAAAGATGAGTTTTCAGCTGTTTCTTGACAATTGTCAGGGATTTGGTCATTTTTATTTATATAGCCCTTTATACAATATAGATTGTTTAAAGCAGCTTTAAAGTGATAACAGGGAAATAATGCATTTTGGTTGTTGTTCTACTGAAGTCAGTTCAGTGTTGATTCAGTTCTGTTGTAAAGATCATCAATTATTAAATTAGTTAAAGGAACCGTATGTAAGAAATGCAATTCAATTAATCATAAAATGGCCTTGATATGTCACTAGACATTAAGAAATCATGTTCATTTCAAATACTTATATCACTGACAACAGTGGTCCGGCCAGGATATTGTCATTTAAAAAGTGAAGTTGCAGCCCTCAACTTATGTTGATGTTGTCATGTTGTGTTTTGGTCTAATGCGCCACCCTCCACCTATCTACCAATCACAAAGTCAGTAGTGTTGCGGCATCCGGGTTGCCAGCTCTGCTCTAGTTACCACAGCTGCAGCTACAAACGATAAAAAAATGTCTAACGTTAAAAATCCCAAAAAAAACTTGTTATGATTCTGAAATACTTTGTGACAAAGTCCGAAATATGACAAGGATTTGTATAGGAGATGCCTTTGAAAGATGGAGACGGCTGAAAACGGAGAAGAATTTAAAGACAGGCGCCAACGTTGCTAATTTTAGCCTATCTGGCAACCTCGAGTCAGGGGGGAGGGGATACACCGCTCTACAGTAATTTGAAAGTGATTGCAGTACCAGTTTTGGCCACAATCTTACATACGTTCCTTTAATTTAATCTATAAAGCAGTTCTGCAAAAAATGATGTCATCGTCCAGCTCAGTTCAGTTCTCATACAGCATCGTCAGTACAGTCAGATCAATAATATTGTTGAATGTGTCCCCAACTAAGCAAGCCATAGGCGACAGTGGCAAGAAACCCAAACTCCATTAGGTGACAGAATGGAGAAAAAAACCTTGGGAGAATTCAGGCTCAGTCGGGGGTGGGGGGGATGGCAGTGCACATCTGGCCAATGAACGAAGACAGTTTGATTATGATTCATGGTGCATTACAAGAATTCAGATCGGGATCGGTAGCATTCAAATATTCATCCCGTTCCTTTTGCTTGAAGATCGGATTCATCACGTCAATATGGAGCCAAAGCTGGCCATAGGGTCTGTGCGGAGGACCTGTCTGGTTCTTGTGGTCTTTGCTGAGGATCTGTGCCGATGTCTGTCATGTCGACGAGGCCTTCACATGGGATTGTCTAGTAGACACGGTCTCTGCTGACATTCAGGGCTGCGTTTTGGTCGTGTCTAGGTGCAGGTCCACCATCTGATCTGGATATGGACTGGATCCAGCTGACTACGGTAACTTTGGGATAAGGATGAGACAAACAGACTAATATTAGCGTATTTGCCATTCTTCCGTAGCCTGGGTTTCCCCATACTGCCTTACCGCGATTCAATTCACGCTGAAAGGCAGTCTGGATACCATGGCCAGATTTTTCGCCTCATTTAGGGAACCAATCACAGAACAGGGAGGGAGCAGCTAGACGATGACGACATCTATGCGACACACGGAAACAGTTTGTTTATATCGATTTAACATGGCTGAAGACGCGAAGCTACTCTTTGATAAAAAACTTAACGTCATTGTTTACAAAAAAGATCTTTCCCATCGTCTTCTTCCTTGTCTAATTTCTGTCGCTCTACATACGTCATCTATAATCGAAACGATTGGCTATGAGCTACGTACAGGCATATTTGATAGACATTCTTAGCACCCGATAAACTGCGACGGGCATTCTGAAACCACGCCTCATATACGAGAAATTGCGCATGTGGTTCCCAGACCCAATTCTCAACGAGATTGGGTCTGGCGTTAGCCAGGCTAATTCTTCCGATGAAACAAGTACATCGGGTGTATTAGAAAATGTTTCCGTTTCAGGTTTACCTAATTTATGCAGCCTAAAAATCTTTTAACTGATTTGAATAGAAATAGAATAGAAATTGATAATGTGTTATATGTATGCCAGGTTAAAGTGATGTGTTTTTAGTCTAGATTTAAACTGACAGTGTGTGTCTGCTTCCCGAACAATGCTAGGAAGACTATTCCAGAGTTTGGGTCCTAAATGAGAAAAAGGTCTAACTCCTGCCATTGATTTTGATATTGTAGTTATTATCAGCTGGCCAGAATTTTGAGATCGCAATAGACGTGAAGGACTCTAATGTGTTAAGATCTCACTAAAGTACAGAGGATCTTAACCATTTAGTGCTTTGTAAGTAATTAGCAAGATTTTAAAATGTATGCAATGTTTAATAGGGAGCCAGCCAATGCATTGTTATCAGAACAGGGCTAATATCATCATACTTTCTGGTTCTAGTAAGATCTCTAGTCCACTTTGGACCAGAGTTTGTTTATTAAGTGTGCAGGGCAACCACCCAGTAGACCATTACAATAATCTAGCCTTGAGGTCATGAACACTGAATTTAATTTACTGCATTTGTCATTGAGAACATAATCGTAATTTAGATATATTTTTAAGATGGAATTTTTTTTACAGATGCTTGAAATGTGGCTTTCAAATGAATAGGGCTGGGAAGATCATTCCACTAGCAAGGAACAGTGAACAAAAACTTTCTTGAGATTAATTGTGTGCTTCTCTGTGATGGTACCATGCAATGTTCACTTACAGACTGGAAGCTCCTTGAGGGCACATCACTCGTAAGAGAGTGGAGGTTGGAGGGTGCGGAGCCCGTGGCCATCCTGTAGGCAAGCCCCAATGCCGTGAACTTGACGCGAGCCACAACCGGAAGCCAGTGCAGAGAGATGAACAGTGGTGTGACGTGGGCTTGTTAAAGCAGCACTATGCAGGATTTTTAGCTTAACAGAACAGCTTCAGAGTTGTTGCAATGGTTATATGACTATTTTGGGGTTTAATGGTGGGCGTCTTGAGCTGCCATAAGATCCATGCAGCTGCCATGAGATCGTCTGGTTGAAATGAAAAGAATAGATGTGTGTCATCAGCAATGATAGGATAAACCATGTGTCTGTATAATGAGGACTCATCAGTGATGTAGTGTATATGGAGAAGAGGAGAGGTCCAAGAGATCCATACTTGGTCAAGAGTATATACTGTACATATATACAATAAATAAATGCCATACATTTATTTATAAAATTATTTCCTATAGTCTACAGTCAGTCAGCACATATTGTTCTATTTAAATAATCTGTGACTATATTTTATTCTCAGCTCTGGATCATTCCCAGCATTGTGGGTGGGTTCTTATTGTACCTCTTATCTGATGACCACTGGGAGGAGATTTCAGCATGGCTTTATGGGGCGGGACTATCAAGTCTTTTCATCATATCCACAGTTTTCCACACTGTCTCCTGGAAAAAGAGTCATCTCCGGTAAGACTTTCATATGAGCTAAATCAGCTTTTTGATCAGTACATTGTTCAGTTTGTGTACTGGGCATTCAGACACTTGAACATGAATGTTTATCTAGCGAGTTGCAAGTGATTTTGTTTTCATTTTATGAAATCAAGCTAGTGTAGCTGGAAGAATCTTTTAGGCCTAACTGATAATCCATCTTAATATTTATTTACACATGTGCATGAGAAGTGATATTTTACTTTACTTTTTAGATCGGTTGAACACTGTTTCCACATGTGCGACAGGATGGTGATCTATTTCTTCATCGCTGCATCCTACACACCATGGTGAGCTCATGTACAGAGTGAATGTTGTTTATGCATCCATTTAAGAAATGAGTTTAAAGTCTGCATTAGGGATTAATGGCTTTGTGTTTGACTTTCAAAAATTGACACAGTTAGAAGTGCAGGTTGGTAGAAAGGGCTATGTTCACACTGTCAGTTTTTCCAGGCATTAGTACCGTGTGTTAGCTCATATCTCCGTTACTGTAAGTTACCGAAACCACACATGAAAACCCGCAACACACGCACGGTATAGACAACCGTTTGTGCAGCGCAGAGTGGCTCTCTTGAACTGTATGACGTGACAGACTAGTTATCCAGTCCGGTTGTGTTCACACAGCACAGGTTTTCCAAGAATGTGGTTGTGCATCCTGAAAATGTATTGTGTGAGTTCGGTTATAGAATGCGGTTGTCACTCCCGTAAATCACTGTGTCGGAACGTAACTGTATTAAGGATTCAAATGCAGGACTGAGGCCCTGTTTACACCTGGTATTAAGGTAGGGTGACCATATTTTGTCCTGAAAAAACAGGACACTCGGCCAGGCAAACAGATAGGCCTACTCAAATGATACTCGAAGTTTACTCAAAGAAACCTTATTAATTTCAATATATTTAAAGTAGGTTATGCCTCCTCTGTATGGATAGAAATTTGTTATATTGTTATATGAAAACAGGACATGTCCTGGGAAAACAGGACAGTTGGTCACCCTAATTAAGGTGTGTTTTGGTCAATCGGATCACAAGGGAGACACATTCCCGTTTACACCTGGTATTTTAATCCATCTCTCTCTTGACCATTTTCAATGAGCACGACCAGAGAAAACAGAAAAACATACGGAGAGTAGTAGGTAGCTTTCGTTTCTACTCTGACAACTGCAAGACCACGCCTGAACACGCAGTGTTTTTTATCTTTTCACGAGTTCACACTTACTGTTCATATAATTAGATGGACTAAAGCTTTATGCGTATTTGGCATGCTGTTCGGGGGGAGGGCTCCGAGCTCGAAATTTGTCCCGAACCCAGAGTCCCGAACCCAACCTGTCTGCCTAGCACTCTTCCCATAATGTTAATGCATTTAGGCAGTGAGTGAGCGGTCTTTTGCGGCTGTTTCGAACACATTCGACCACATGACGTCTACACTACGAAAGCAATCTGGTCAAATGAGTTTTCAACTACCTCTGGAAGTGGTTGAAAGAGGGCAAGCTCAAAACATTTTAGACCCAATTTTCACCTGTATTTAGCATTGTCCATTTGTGATCCGATCGATCAAAAAATTCTGTTAACACAGAAAAATATTCCTTATTTTGGAGCACCATTAATTCTATAAAATGATGTGTTGCTTAAAGTCACAAAGAAATCACTTCTTATTTTTGTATGGAATATTGCAGTATTTATTATAAATGGTATGATTTCTCTTCTCTGATGACGTGTTTACTGGCTTATATTTACTGGACCTACATTTTTCTCTTGTTCAAGAACCTGTTTCAGTCTGATATACACTGATGAGCTAAAACATTATGACCAGTCACAGATGAAGAGAATTTTGTTGGTCATCTTGTAATAAGACTACACATTAAGGTCTGGGTAGATTAAATGGTAAGCAAACAATCAGCCAATCAGCTCCTGTAATTAGCATGTTGGATGCAGGAGAAATGAGCAGGAATAAAGATCTGAGCGACTTTGACAAGGTCGAAATTGTAATGGCAAGGTGACTGGGTCAGAGTATCTCTGAAATGGCAAGGTTTGTGGGTTGCTCCGGTCAGCAGAGGTGAGAATTTACCAACAGAGTTAGAAGGAGGGACAAACCACAAACCGGCGACAGGGTGTTGGGCGTCCAAGCCTTAAAAAAGGTCGCAACTTCCATTTCATGCCGACTTTAAACTTGCAATATTTTGTTACTTAGTTGTATTGACTTGATATAAAATTTCATTTCAAGTCAAACAAGTATTCTGAGAGTATTCAACAGACATGTTTAGTTGTAGTAATTCAAATAATGTACTTGTTTTTATCAAAGAAAGAAGAAGAACAAAGAAGTCAAATGTTGTATTAGTCTTTTCAGTTTGATTATAGTTGTTTCCCAATTTGTGACCCAGCTGCATAGCCTTGAGTTACGAATCTCAATTGTACTTTTACATTTATTTACAGTGCATACTGAATTAACATTTAGTGTTTATATTCCCTGGGAATCAAACTGTGAGACTTTCACAGATAGTTGGTGTCCGAAGCACTATTAATTAAGGATGTAATGGCTTTATGGCAGGCTGACGCTGCGGGAGCTTGGTCCATGGGCCGCCCACATGCGTTGGGTTGTCTGGGTGATGGCCACTGTAGGAACTGCCTATGTATTCTTTTTCCATGAAAGGTGAGCACGTGTTTGACAAATGACAAATAGTGTTTATTTCTACTTACATTTTCACTTTGGTCCATTTTCTGTGCTACAGGTGTTTCTTTTGTCCTTTGTGTTACAGGTTTAAAGTTGTAGAGCTGATTTGTTACATAGCAATGGGTGTTTTTCCCGCCCTTGTCATCCTCTCTATGGTAAGAAAATGAATGCTTTCAGCTGAAAATGTCATGACAGACTAATTAGAATGAAATGAAATGTCTGTATGTTTTCCTTATAGGCAGACAGGTCAGGTCTGTGTGAGCTGCTGGTTGGTGGCGGGTGTTATGTGTTGGGCATTGTGTTCTTTAAAAGTGATGGAATAGTGCCCTTTGCTCACGCTATATGGCATCTCCTTGTTGCAATGGGAGCAAGCATCCATTACTATGCCATCTGGAAGTACCTGTACACACCTCTCAATCAACCAACCAGTACGGCCCGGTGACACACCTATGCATACACCTAACCACAAATCATTTGAATATATATTTGCCACTAAAGTGCTAGAATTCTACTAAAGCATAAACAATATTGTTTGGTTTTTTTCTCTTGTGTTTTTGCTATAGCGAACAGTTTGACTGATGTAACTCTTGTCACTTATTAATAGGTCTTTAACTAGCACAGAAATTACAACTAGCCTTTGTGAGACTACAGACAGCAGGGGTCATTTTGGACCTGAAGCCGTGTGCAATCCTGAGACTGATAAAGGATCCAGAACATGAACATTTCTGGAAAAGTCTATGGACGTATTACATGACGGTTTACAATTTTTTAAAAGATATATACTGAGCAAATGTAAAATCACTGCCAGATATTTGTAAAAACACTCATCCTGGATAGTAATTACTTGACTACAGTTTAAAGGTATTTCTGTAGTGTTTTTTTAAATTGATGTAAGATTATTCTGCCAATTCTGCCACTGCCAATGGGGAGATTTTCTTATTTCTGTCAGAAATATGAGTACTTTTCGTATTACTGTACACAGTATCGATTCTCCATGCTTCTAGTCTAGTGCAAGTTTGTTGCATTTTTGGATGTGTAATGTCTTTGGGAAAATGCCACAAGTGCTTGATGACAATGTCCAGGGAAAGATTGCTTAAAGCTTTTATGGCTTAAAGGATAAGATTAGGGTTTTTTGACTCATACCACATTATGATTGTGTTTTTAATTTTTCTTTCAGATTTAAAAATTATTTATTATTTTAAATAATATTAAATTATTTAATTAACTGGACTACAATAGGGTTTCAGCAACAACAACAAAATGTAGGGGTTGGGTCACAGCTCACTCTCTATATTGAGACTTAAAGTGCCTCTATATGCTTTTTCGAATAATACCTTTAATATAGTTTGTAATATAGCTGTTTGTGAATGTCAAAGGTCTGCAAAGTTTTAAAGATCAAAGTGCATGACAAATAATAATTATTGTCTCCTTTAATGAAAGGTTTGATTCTGAGCTCACGAAACGAGTCGTCTGCGATTCCAGTCTAACTTCCGGTTACATGTGTAACTATGCAACAAATCTGCATAACGCCACCCTATGGTCTTCATTGGTTGTTTGCGAACAACGTCTGACCCCTCCTTAAACACTGTAGTTGTAGCTGAGGCTTGGAAGAGTTTGGTTCATGTTGTCAATATGTCAGCTCTGCGAATCCACTTTGCATGCACTTACAAAAGGATGAGGACTCCCGCTGGAATTGATACGGCATTGTTACATAGTTCGTATCACTTTTTATGCAAGCGCTGAGGAAGCATACAAAGATGGAATTCAATAATAGGCGTTTCGTTTCAGACGTGTGCTGTACGCTGTTGACAAATCACAACAGACTGGGTCGTCTGAAAATTATGTCAGATTTGTTTAATTTTGGATGCATGTAAATCTATTGAAGGAGACCCCTAAAACAAAATTAGGAACCTTTTAAATAGCATAATAGAGGCACTTTAAAGGCTTTTGCCCATTTTACTGCACTCAATTTCGGTGAAAATCTGAAAATAAAGTGTTTTATTTTATTTATTTAATTATTTATTTATTTAAACTTTCAGCTGTTGTAGATATTATATCACGAATCATTTTGTATGAATGCTTAACAGGATGTGAAAAACAGATACACTGAAAATCGCCAGCTATTTGCCTTCATCATTTATAGGTTTCATGAACAGGAGTAAAAATTACACCGATTTTTAGTCAGGTTCACCTCAGATTATTTTGATCTCTTTGAATTCAATTAAGGAACAGTTACCCCAAAACTGCAAGTTCTGTCATAATTTAGGCCCTGTTTACGTTACGATGTTTTTGGTTGATCAGATTACAAGACGAGGGACCTGTTTTTTTATCTGTCTCTTTTGTCCACTTTCAACCACTTCTGTCCTGATTTCGACAGAAAAACAAGTTCGGTGACGACAGAAAAACAAATGGATAGCAGCAGCTTTCGTTTCTGCTTTGCGTTTCTGCCGCAAGACCACGCTGAACAATGTGAGTGTGTTAGAAATCAGGAATGGTGAGAGAACATTGTGCTAGGTACATTTTAATCTTCAAACCAAACTTGGGTCTTCAGCCGACAAAAATTAAATCCCATCTGGCTAGCACGCTTCCCATAATGTTTATGCATTAGGTCAGTAGGTGGTCTTTCGATCTGATTAATCTGTTCGAACACATGGGACCAAATGAACGTTTACACTACGAAAATAATCCGGTAAAATGCGTTTTTGACTACCTTTGAAAGTGGACAAGCTCTAAACGTTTTAGACCCCGTTTACACCTGTATTTAGCGTCCACATGTATTCCGATCTACCAAAATGCATCTTAATACCAGGTGTACAAACAAACTGCAACAATAAAATACCATAAAAAGGTTCCTCATTTTTTGTTTATGCAAGAAAGAAAGTCAGCGGTTCGGAACAACACGAGGGTGTAAATAATGGCAGAATTTAAATTTTTGGATGAATTATAAGACACGTTTAGCAAACTTTTGTGATTAACCGGTTTTCTCAGCTTCAACATCTGATTACCAATGGTCAAGGTTTGTAAATTAGCCGTCCTTTCCATTGGACTGATCAGCCAAAGCTTTTCCTCTCAGGGTTGCTAAATCACTGGCTGGTAATCACAATTTCTGAAGCATTCCGTTTTTGTTTGCGCTCCCTCAGCCCATTCATATTTTAATAACATTTTAACGTTGAAAATAAATTGAACATTATATTATTGTCGTGTTGATCAGGGCTAATAGGTGATCAGGGGCACTCTTGCTGTCACAACCACAGATTGTCAAGTAAAATTAAACATGGGCACGCTTACACACAAACAATCTATAGTTTTTATTTCTCAAACTAATAAACTAAAGTCTTTCTAAAAAAGTATTTAAATTTGTATGGCCTTTACAATAACGTAAAGCTCTTAAATATTAGAATAACAGAATCTTTCCCAAAATGTGCATTTGTTATTGTTTTACATCTTAAAATAACTGATATTAAATGTATTATGATTATAGAAATTGTTTGGTCTATAGTTGTATTCCACATGTACATAATCATATTTAGCTGCATTATAATGTTGATATTTATGTTTGCTGTGTTAAGATTATACATTTCATAAGGATTTCATTAGTGGTTTTTGGATTTTCTTTTGGTTTTTGGATTTTTTTTTTATTTTCTATTTTTTTTTTCTAGGTTTAATTTCATGATGAGTGAATTTCAGCTGTAACGTGTATACTATTGAAACACATCGCCTTAGTGAAGATTTACGCTTTTAGTGGACCAACAAGGTGAACGTGATTTCACCAAATACAACATGTTCCTGGATCAACATATTTTTTGGTCCTGGAACAACATTCAAATCAACCAATCAGATTTGAAGGACAAGTTTACAGTTTATGTCAAGTTTAGGCTTACAACCAGGTGCTTCTACATCAATGTTATTCACATTCAACAAAATATGTTGATCCAGGAACATGTATTACTTGGCAAAATCATTGTGACTTTGCAAACACACTGTCAGGTACGTTTTTGCACCCTTACAGGGTTTTAGTTGAAAGTAAGGGCTGTTTGTGACTTAAGGTTTCAGTTTGAACTCGAAATTGCTTCTGCTCTAATTTTTTGCTTTACCGAAACGTATGAGTTGCACTGAAAATGTAATTGTCTGTAAATACATGAGACCCTAAGGATATTTTATTAACCAAGTAAGTGTTGATGTTACGGATGCTGTTGCCTATAATGTTCAGTATAATATCTAAATACATTTTTTAACACAATTGTAGAATGAGTTTAACTGTTTCTAAATGATTTTAAAATGTGTTAGTGACTTTTGTTCATTAAGTGTTCCCTGTTTTTGTCATTTTTGACTGCGTTTTTCAAATCTTTGTTTCGTGTAATCTGCTTTATGATGTGTTTACTATGAAGGAGCAGTTACAGTTTACATTCACCATACAGCTTTCACTGCCACTCGGCCTGAGATTATACATTTCGATTTTCTTTGACCTCGAATGAAAACAACACTATTTATTATAACTCATTAGCGTGTGCACACTGAATGTAAAAGTCTCCTTCCTTTCACTTTTGAGTCACTAGAATATGCTGGATGGCAGATGTTTGATAAATGCTATGATTAATTATGGTGTTTTAACATGTTGAAATGATAGAATGCTTATAGTTTACCTTTGACTCAAAGCTAACCGAAAATGGACAAACCAAGTTATAAAAGTTATCACATAATTGAATGCTATTTTACCCTGACACATCTTTAGTTCAAAATCTTTAGTGTCTTCAGACAAAGGGATAGTTTAATTCTCTCATCGTTTACTCACTCAAACCTGTATGAACTGCTATTTGCTAAACACAGAAGAAGGTATTTTGAAGAATGTTGGTAACCATGAAATGGTACATTTCTTCAAAATGTTTTCCTCTGTTCAGCACAATGCATAGAGGTTTGAAACAACACAAATGATGACATATTTTTTAATTTTTGTGTGAACTAAACCTTTGAATAATGTAGAGTTTAGTGTAGTCTGTTCATAATATCTGACACCACACTTCACAAAACATCAGGTTGCCTACCTGTCCTTAATTCTGGTGAGAATTATGAAAAATATGAATTCGGTAAAATGACTGAATCCTCTACTTAAACTGAATCTGCTTGAAACCTAACCCTGACCTCGCTGTAAATATCATTTGTGCCTTTTCAAGTTTGGGTGTGTTTGGGAACAGTTCAAGGCTTTGTGTTGTCGGCCATTCTGCATTTAAAAATGTCTTTTGAACTTTTCACATGAAGGTATTTGTGATTGTGATTTCAATGCAACGTTTGTATTGCCCCAGTTTTTGTATTAAGACCATGTTATTTCATGCTTTTTATCAAGGTAACTTCCTTCTCTGAAGCATCATTTGAGTCCTGCTTACTTGCATTTTGTATGTCTGTGGGTTGATCAATAAACACAAAGAATAAACACCATTTTAAACACAATTATATTCATTAATTTATTGCTTTATTTACTGAAATTGCAGTTAATGTTGAATACAGTCATACTGCAGGACAATTTTAACTAAAATGTTCCATATAAAATGCATGGTCTTTACTGTCTATCCAGATGTGGCTTTAATTAAATCATGTTTTAATTGTCAAGACACATTTAGAAATGGAATTTACAACCAACAAATGGTTGTGTTAAATCATTGTTACAGTATTTCTCAGCCATTAGTTCCACCACCAAACCACCAGATGTCACAATTCTAGTTTGGTTTTACTTCATTGTGATCATTTTCTGTTTTTCAGTACAGACTTTAAAAGAATGGCAATGTTTTGTATGTAACAAATGAGCTTTCTAATTTCAAGGATCTTTCATTTTTATGCCATGGATCAATCCATTATACCAATACAGATTTAAACACTGACATTTGTAATGTAGGCCTAGATGTGAGCCAAATACATAGGGATTTGAATGAGTGCCTCTTTCTGAGCTGCCGGATGTCCCAGTAGAGGGTCCCACTTTACACCCTCAGAAGACTTCAGATCTATTAGTCATTCCACTGGAATTAATTATTCATATAGATCTGCCATATTCTTAACAGGCATTTTCAGTAAAGTGCCCAAATTACATTCAATTGCAATTCCCAGTCATCCGCACATTTGCATAACATTTATTCTTTAAGCATTGAACATTATTTTAACTGCAGTTTCTCTTCAACCAAGAATTGTAGCCAAAATAAATTTAGAAACCAATTACACTGTCTAAAACCAACTAAAATTTTGAAACTGTCATATAATAAAAAATAAATGGGCCTACATTAACTCAATCCCCAGAAAGATTAATGGGTACAGATCTAACATACACATGATATTAGAATACACCGTATTGCTATAGTTAATATAGTTAATTCATATGAATTTTCTGAATGAATGTTCTTTCACATCATGGGTGTTCTCGCCTTTTTTTTCAGTATCAGTGTGTAGAAAAAAATATGGATCATAGCCATCTGAATATAGCTCACTGGAGCTGAACTAGGCTATTCATATGCACACAGTGACACAAAAAAAGTATATCCAAATATTGCAATGAATTTTCATCAACTGGTGTGCATTTTTAGATGATGTCTAAAGTAGCTTCTATTTCACAAGCCTAGGGTTGAGCCCGGTGGTCAGTACCTGGATACCTGGAGACCTCCTGGGATAACTATTGCTGCTGGAAGAGGAAGAGGTGTCAGTGAGGCCAGTAGGGGGCGCTCTCCCTGAGGTCTGTGTGGGTCCAGTATACAATAATGGGGAAACAATACTGTCAAAAAGCCCATCCATCAGAGGAGACATTAAACCAAGGTCCTGACTCTGTGGTCATTAAAAATCCCAGAATGTCCTTTGAAAAAAAGTGGGGGTGTAACCCCGGCTTCCTGACCAAATTGCCCAATTGGCCTCCTAATCATACTGATTGACTTCATCACTCTGTGTCCTCTCCACCAATAAGCTGGTGTGTGTGGAGGTAGTTCTGGCACATCTTCCAGATGGATGCTGCACATTGGTGGTGCATGGTCGAGAAGAAGTGTTATATAAATGTAACAAATTATTAAAGGGATACTCCACTTTTTTTTGGAAATAGGCTAATTTTACAACTCCCCCAGAGTTAAACAGTTGAGTTTTACCATTTTTGAATCCATTCAGCCGATTTTCTGATATTTAGAAGAATATCAGTAACCAGACAGTTTCTGGTCCCATTGACTTCCATAGTATATATTTTTTCTACTATGGAAGTCAATGGGACCAGAAACTGTCTGGTTACTGATATTCTTCTAAATATCAGAAAATCGGCTGAATGGATTCGAAAACGGTAAAACTCAACTGTTCTGGGGGAGTTGTAAAATGAGCCCATTTCCAAAAAAAGTGGAGTATCCCTTTAAGTAGGCTACACTTTAGCATACTGGTTGTATTTATATTACATGCAATTAGTTGAACTTAAGAGCGCTTTTTTGTTATAGCAACATTAATCTTGGTATGTACTTTAGTATGTTACTTTAGTAGGCTGTAAACTTTTAATTTGACATTATTACAGTGCAATTTTTAAAAAAGTTTAAGAAACCGAGTTATTGCCTAATGGACTTAGGCCTATCACTTGCATGCACAGTTTTGAAGTGCACTATAGGCTTCAATAAAGAAAGAAAATAAGTGCTCTTCAGCTCTTCTGAGTTCAGAAAGGTGCTAGCCTAATCAACTCAACTTTGACATTAAATTTAGTCAGTGTAGCCTATATTTGTTTTGCAAATGAAAAAAACATATTTAGAAAAAATGCACTTGAAGGGGGCTTTATTAGGCTACAGTACGCATTCAGTATAAGCCATATTCAATTCGCGCGAATGAAAACGAGGCTGACGGATGGATGCACAGTCAATTCGTGGCTGTCGCGTGTCTAATTTCAATTCGACAATAAAGTTGAATTACGACCCATTCAACAGACTGTATGTCTTTCTCATTCAGCCTCTGTTTAATTCGCGAAATATTACATATCCAATGGGATGGCATATACACCCTGCCTAAATCCAAGCGTAACAATGCGAGAGAGCTTCAATTCCTCGATTCGGCTGTTTCCGGCTGCAGTCGGCTTAGGGAATGCAGACACCGAAGCAAGCAGACTAGTGTAGTCAGTGGAGACGGGCAAATTAAAAGAAGAGGAATGGGATAAACAGCTCCGACGGCTAACCAGGAGCTGCGCCGAAAAATAAAACCAGCAGGTAAGGCATTCCGAGCATACCAACAATAGATTTCTCTACATTGATATCTCTGTTTGACACCTCACTATTACTGTACAGGTAGACGTTGTCGCATTCCATGACAGTGACTGGGCGGACCTAAAACTGTATCCCACCGGCCCGTAGAGCTAATTTAACATATGAACAAGAAGAAATACTGGCAAATGTCAATAACAGGAGTCAGGCGAGCGGCTTGTGAGGGATCAGAGCTCTGACTGAGACTGGCTGGCGGAGACCCGTTAAGACGCTTGTGCGGATTAGGACTCGCGAGCAGGTGCCTTTGTTGGCTCGCGCCGTTGCTAGTGGAGACCCGCAGTAGCCCGACGCGCTTCTTTAAAATTAATGCCTTCAAATGAGCGTCTCTTCAGCACACGGGGAATAAAACGTGCTTGACAGGTAAGAACTATTTTGCAACCTTGTGTTTGATGTCTTTCCCTTTTAAGAACCAAAAATAAACTTTCTTTATTGTATGCTATACGCCATTTAAAAAGTGCTGATCTTATGCACGCGCAGTTACATTACAGTATAGTGTAAAATGTTTATGAAGGTTAAATTATTCATTCTCTTTTAATGCCCTGTACCTTTAAGAATCCTATAACGTTTTGTTGTAAATAATTGTGTGCACAGGATGCAAAAAATGGATCAAACGAACACTTTAGATGTACGTACAGTTGGCTACCTGTAGACTGATAGATTGTTAGGCTATAACACGCAGCATGTCGACTGCATGCAGTTTGTGAATAGGCTTCAGGAGCACGGTGAAGTATTTTCACGCACGAGCAGATGGTCTCCGTTTAGACTGCCGAGTAGTGGGGATTTTAGCTGATGCAGTCTCTCTCTCTCTCTCTCTCTCTCTCTCTCTCTCTCTCTCTCTCTCTCTCTCTCTCTCTCTCTCTCTCTCTCTCTCTCTCTCTCTCTCTCTCTCTCTCTCTCTCTCTCACTCTCTCTCACACACACACACACACACACACACACACACACACACACACACACACAGACACACACATTCTGTTAGAAGGTGTTTCTCATGTCTGCAGCATTGGACACACTCATCTCTGCAGTCTATCTATCATCTATCTATCTATCTATCTATCTATCTATCTATCTATCTATCTATCTATCTATCTATCTATCTATCTATCTATCTATCTATCCATCCATCCATCCATCCATCCATCCATCCATCCATCCATCCATCCATCCATCCATCCATCCATCCATCCACAATCATGTAATGTAAATGCTATTGTTCTTTAGTGGGTTATTGAATATTGTAAATTATTGCTGTCCAGAACTATTCTCATAGTTTCCATCAAGCTGTATTTTCCATCATATACTTGGCAACATCCCTGTTTGCTTTACACAAAAATGCAGCCTTGCCCATCCTGTCTATTTCTTTCTGTCTCTCTGACACTAACTCTGTTTATAATAAACTCATCTGTATCTCCAGTTGTATTTCCATGTGCCTCTAATTGCAATAAATATTATAGTGTTGAGTTGAATTTATTACCATATCTTATCTGTAATCGCTTATCTAACTGTAATATATTTATAAATTTATGTTAGAGGCAATATATATATATATATATATTATATTTTATATATACATATACATGTAAGTTTGTGAATAGTAACACTGTTGGCATTTGACAATTTGCTGTTTTCTCAGTTCTAGGTTTTTTTTTTAACCAATGCACTTTCCGGCACCATGTTCTACGGTTCCTCATCTGCCAGCATGTCTCTGCCATCCAAGAACCGCCTGAAGCGACAGAGTCGCACTTTTACGCAGGTTCTTTACCGGACACTGAGTTATCGGGATCGTCGCTCTGTGACCGACCTACCTGAGCAGGTACGGGACGATCCAGCGGAGCTTTCCACCCAATCATCTGCACCAGGTGTGCTGAAGATATTTGGTGATGAAATCAGTGCTGGCGCTAACTACAAAAGCGTCCTTGCCACACCTCGTTCCAGCGCCCAAGAGTTGATCAAAGAGGCGCTCGATCGCTATTCTTTAAACAAGGCCTCGGTCTGCAGCTATGTGTTGTGTGATGTGATTGGACGGTTTGAGGGCCCAGACCGACGGTGGCGGACTGAGTGCCTTCGGGCGCTAGGGAACAACGAAAAGCCGCTTCTCTTACAGGACCTCTGGAAGCCAAAAGAGGGTTACTCTCGCCGCTTTGAGCTCAGGAGAAGAGCAGAGGTTGAGGAACTGGCAGCAAAAGAGAAGGATACAGTCACTGCAGGTAATGCACAAATGCATTCATTGAGAAACAATTCTTGTAAACTTTTTCTTGTCACGTGATTTTATTTCCTAATGAATTGAAACAGGAAAATCCTGTACAACAGGGCAAAAAAAAGGCATTAAAGCACATTTTTCTTTCTTATAAAGGAATACTTAACTTTAAAATGAAAATTCTGCCATCATTTATTCACCCTAATGTTGTTTCAAACCTGTATTAATCTCTTTCTTCTGCTGAACACAAAAGATTATATTTTGAAGAATGTCGGTAACCAAATAGGTGATGGACCCCATTGACTTCCATAGTGGGAAAAAATAAATACTATGGAAGTCAATGAGGTCCATCAACTGTTTGGGTACCGACATTCTTCAAAATATCTTCCTTTTTCTTAAGCAGAAGAAAGAAATTCATACAGGTTTGAAACAACTTTAGGGTCAGTAAATGATGACAGATTTTTCATTTTGAAGTGAACTATTCCTTTAAGTAATCTTTTATCAGTGTTTACTTTATTTCAGTATTACCTCAGACATCTGAATGAAAATTGTGATTTTACAATTACCGGACAATGACAAATAGATTTCACTATTTGATAATTTGATGTTATATGGAATATGTTCATAGATGTTTTACAATAAAAAAATAAATTATAAAAGCAAAAAATCAATTGTAACTATAATATTTTAATGAAAGAAAAGTAATCACTTTTAACAAAAACATTTTATATAATAAATTATAATTATATAATTAAAAATATTTTTTTTAGCATTGAGCTGATCAGATGTCTGATTTCAAGCATTGTTTCAGTCATTATTTTCAAGAACAAGATTTAATAGTTCCAAGCTGTAATTCAGCAGTAGCATGACTGCCGTGATCAGCTCAGTATTACGCTAATTGTTAGCTTCCAAACAGTTTTGACTGCTCAATTGCTGACTATTGTTGGATAATTTTTGTCCGATTCCAGAAAATGTCGGAAGTGGGAAATTTGATCTCCTACACCACACGATGGCACAATCATATTTAGTGTTATAATGTTAATTATGGCAAGGACAAAAGTCGTGAACACAAAATGCATGCATTCGTTTTAAAAACAGCCTAAAAAGCAAAAAGTAAGGTATCATTATATATTACGTTACTAATTTCATTTTGTACGATGCTCTTCAGTCGCCACCATCTTTGAAATGACATCAATTGACATCTTCTCTCTGAGATCGAGATTAAATGGATTTCCGACTTTAAACATCCCTCCAGTCATTCTCATTTCTTATTTGTGCATCCTCGGAAGGATAAACCAATGTATCCTCACTCATGATTTCTCAGGAAGCTTCCTCGCTCCTCGCTTCTCGTTCCTCGCTCCTCACGGTGCAATTAAAGAATTGAGATCCTCTAAGTTGGCGGAGTTTGATTGGTTTCCAGGTCACAGGCTTGAGGACGTAGGAGCGAGAAAACAAGGAAGCATCAATTTGAGTATTGAGAAGCACCCATTATTTTCAAGTATGAGGGTGAATTTAGTATTCATAAAACAGTAGGGGAAAAGTACTCCAATGGTAACTATCCAGAGAGATTTGGTAGTGTGCATCCAATGAACACTTTATCCCAAGAGGCCACAGGAGCGGATATGTGAATGGCTGCCGTAGGTCACATGACAGAGACAACATGGTGAATGTAGTACGTTCGAATTTCATTCATACTACACACAATCACATTATATAGTGCACTAGTTTCAAACCAGTTGTAGTACCAGTATGCAATTTTGAACGTAGCAATTTTTAAGATTAAAACAAAAATGAAATATTGCCTTTCTTGTTTTGAATTATCATGTTTTTAAACATTTGTTTGCCCACATTTGCGAAACAGAAGCTTAAAATCAGCTATCACATCATCACTCCTTTTAAGTGCTATCTGAAGATAAAAGTTGTGCTGAACGTATCACTCCTATATCAACACTGTGGTATAGATGTTGTGATAACTGGCACTAGATCTTCATTGTTCTTTGTTATTCAGGGATGCTCAGGTTTGCTAATGCCAACACGCAGATGTCAGAGCAAGTCTCAGAGATAAATGCACGACTGGGTCTGCCGTGGTATGGCCGGCCTCCAGTAGTTGAATTGAGGTCTCAGTTTCACTGTTTTATTTGTGCACTTTTATTGCAGACTAGTCATAACATCTTTCCCTCACTGTCTCTCTCTTTCTGTTTGTGCCTGAATGCTGTTGTACTAAATTACAAATTCAACAAGGTGGCCATTGAGCCAAAACACAGGGTGGAAGTTAAATCAATATTAGCAAGCACGTTACTCAGGATAATTTATCCTCAGGTTCAACTGCATTTCTTCCTGGTGGGATAGAAAGAATTGGGGGAAAAAAAAATATCTGCAGAAGTGCGTAAATCTGACAAAACCTTCCTTTGGGGATGTTCTCAATTGAAATAATAATAAAAAAGCTTTTTTATTCTAATATGCAAACCATGTTATTTAGTATATTTTAATACAAATGTCCTCATTTAGATTGCTAAATAGACTTTTGCTTATGTGTAGCTTTACTGCTAAACTCTACACCCACTTAGTTTTAAACCTACAGTAGTCTGGATTGTGTAACTAGAAGCTCCAGTTAATCTGCCTTATTGGAAAAATCATATTCTCAAGTAATGCATTATGGAATCTTGGGACTTTTTCTGTGACCTTTCTACAGTGCTATTAGGTGCAAGTAGTTCTTGTCTACATGTGATTGCATTTTACAGTAATTAATGAAAATGTTGCAGGCTTATCAGAGGATCTTAGTCCTTAAGCTTGTTCAAAGTGGTCTTCTTAAACTTGGCTTAGCATCCTGCTGTTTCTTCATGAGAAGAGACGCTCACATTGGGACTGTTCTGAAAAATGCATGCGTCTAGTGCTTTTCACAGTCAATCAAAAGGGCAGTGATGTTCAAGAATATGGAGGCATATACATAGATCAAGGGTTTAGGAAGGTCATGGATGAGTAAAGGTGAAGAAAGGTTGGGGGATGGATTATATTTGCAGGTCAACACCACCATCTGCACACACACATATTACTCAGTGACAGATGCTGCTTGGGGGCTTTATGAATAGTGTCTAGGTATTTACCAACACATGCACGTTTTATGACAGGTTTGGAATTGGCAGTTATGTCTGCATGAGCACAGTGTCAGAATATTGTAGAACTGTATTTAAATTTAACTCCCTCCCAGTTCAATCCTATATCAGCAGTTTCTTAAATAACCTGTAAAAATCATTGTAGAATCTATACAACGGATAGTCTCTTAGTCTCTTTGGAAGTCTCTTACAACAGGTTTACATGCATCCAAAGTCAAAAACGCTTCTCATAATATACATTGCAGAATTACCTTTTTTTTTTTACAGTCTGTTAAACGGTACAATAGATTCAGTCTCCCTGAATCCCTCCTTTCTGAGAGCCTACTCTGCTCTGATTGGTCAGATTGCCCAGTCTGTTGTGATTGGTCTGCTGCTTACAGTGTGTGTCAGAAATGAAATGGCTATTACCATATCTGAATTTTGGAGGCTTGCTCAGCTCTTGATACACAGTGATACAAACAATAATGATGAAGTGGTTTTACCGTGTCAATTTGAGCCCAAAGGATGAGGCTATGAATGTGCATGTCGACAACATCTAGGCCTCCGCTACAACTACAGTATTTGAGGGGGGTCAAAGTCTATGTTGTTCACTGGCAGCCAATGAAGACCATAGGCTGGTATTATGTAATTGTGTTACAAACCTTCAGAGGTGTGTGCAGGAAGTAAGACTGGAATTACTAATGACTCGTTTCAGGCAGTTCAGAATCAGCTATTTCTTTTGGGAGACAATAACTCATGCATTCATTTATCATGCACTTTGATCTATGAAACTTTGCATACCTTTTACATTCACAAACAGCTATATTACACACTACAAAGCATAATGCGGCTCATATTCTACATCTATGCTTCTATGCATCACAGGAACATTTAGATGGTGGATAATGGCATGATTTGCTTGAACAGCTTACTTGAGTGAGTGAATAAATAGAATTATGTGTGTATTTTCATGGTTTTGTTGGTGATTTATATTTGTTGTGGTGTTTACCCATGCCCAGGGACCCACACAAACTCCCCTGTGCTATCTTCAACCTTGAGTAGAAGCGGGCATGGTAGATGCCATCGGAGCTCCCCCCGGGGCTGGCGTTTGATACAGCCCTGTACAACTATTGTAAAAGGTGGGGACTGTCCTCAGGTATGGTGTCAACCACCAGCCCCACCTCCATATACAGTACCATTATTTTCAGACCCATAATTTACTGTATTCCTCCATGCACCCGTCAAGTGTTGACTTCTTATGCCCATGCACTACCCCATTTATCCCTCATCCCACAAGAATATTACCTTTATTTTATCATGCCTCTAAACTTTGTTATTTTCTTCCTTGAAACAAAGTTTTTGCAATAGGTTTGCTCTGTTTTTTTCCATACAGTGAATGGGGATGCGGGCAGTTGAGCTTGAAAAATGACCAAAAAAGCACCAAAAGTACCATAAAATGTATTAATATGACTTAAGTTGCTTTGTTTGAACTTAAATTGAGGTTACTAAGCATGGCATAAAACTGAAATAGACTCTTTGTTATGCTTTGCATTTCACCTCCATGTCCACTGTTGTCTTTTAATGCCTGAAATAAATTCCACTTGTTTGTTTTCATTTTGGCTGTATCATGATTTAAGATCACTGCAACCCTCTGACTGACAGCACAAATTAAGGTTAAACGTATTCTATGAAATTTCCAGTTATATGTTTTTTTTGTTTTTGTTTTTTAAGCAATTTTGAGTCCATTTATTTAGCTAAAACTATCTGTTCATTTAAACCACATAAGGTTAGTTTTGTGGCTAAGGACAATGTATGACAATTTCCTAAGTGATTTTCTCTCTACGGCAGATATCAATGCTCAAGCAAGGAAGCTGCAAAGAAACCGTGCTAAAGGAACAATGACACTCCAGCACGGCTCCTCATTTTGCCGCAGCCTCAGTGAAACCAGCCTTAACTTGGTGGGACTGCCTGGTGAGGAACCTAAACGGTACTACTCCACCCTCCCAGGGCCAATCAGAACACGCTCTGCGCGAGACGCTGAGATCCGTAAAGAACGAGATGGTGGCGGAGTTAAACACTCTCTCTACCAATCACCACACTTACTGCTCCTTCAAGGGTACAACCAACAGGTAAGCAAAATCACCTGTATAAAATGTATATACTATTCAAAAGTTTGGGGTCAGTCATTTTTTTAAAGAAATGAATTCTTCTAGTCAGCAAGGATGCATATAAACAGATCAAAAGTGACAGTAAAAATAAATAAATGTAAATAACATTACAAAAGATTTCTATTTTTTTATTCATCAGGAAAAAAATCTGAAAAGAATCACGGTTTTCACAAAAATATGAAGCAGCATAACTGTTTTCAACATTGATGATAATAAGAAATGTTTCTTGTGCACCAAATTAGCATATTAGAATGATGTCTGATGGATCATGTCACACTGAAGACTGAAGGAATGATGCTAAAATTTAAATTTTGCCATTACAGAAATAAATAGCATTTTACATTATATTCAGTTAGAAAACAGTTATTTTAAATTGTAATAATATTTTACAATATTACAGTTTTTACTGTATTTTTTTTATCAAATAGCTGCGGCCTTGATGAGTAAAACATTTTACAATTATGTATATTATTATGTATAAACATATTATTACATATAACATGGAATAATGAAATGAAAATCATGAAAAGATAAGTGAAAACATTATTTAATAATAAATAATACAATTTTTTTTTTTTTGATGTGTCACAGGAACTTTCTAAAAGTCATTATTTTATGTCTGGAGTTGTGTTTATTGTTTGATTTGCTTTTGTTTGTCAGGATTGCCTGGTTTACCTGTTGAATCGAGAGCAACACACAGTTGGTCAGGAAACAGCATCAGCACGGCCAAATATCTGCCTGTCGTCTCCGGATGTGCTTCCACTTCACTGCCGAATACGTCGTGCTGTGCAACGGCGTTCTTCCTCGGACCAGCGGCTACTTCTAGAACCTGTCGCCCATGGCAATGTTCTGGTTAACTTCATGCGTATTGAGCGGCCCACTCCACTACATCATGGGGATTTGCTGTCCTTTGGTGCTCATTACATCTTCCTGTACAAAGACCCACTGAGTGCGAAACCTCTTCCTGCCCAAACTCTCACTCGACTTCGGGCGCTGGCACGACTTTGCGACAGCGAGTCGGGGGGTGTGCCTGAGAAAGGAGAGGCATGTCGTATGTGTGGGGCTGTATTACATGAACCAGTGGCGTCTCGGCGCAGCTCTAAGGCTCCAGCGCGAGGTGCACAGAAGAGAAAGCTCGCGTTGGAATTTGAGCGGGCTCACGAGGATGCGTTGGTGAACCGGGTGCTGACACTTATTGAGCCGAGCGGGGATGACCACAAGCTGACACCAGCATATTTGCTTTGTCTATGCATCAAGCACTCAGCTAATACATTTCCACCTGGCAGCTTTGGTAAACTATTGCTGAAAATTTCCAAGAGGATTCAAACCATCGCATGGGTTAGTACTCAAGTCAACAGTTTAGATGTGTTAATATGCTATTTGTTCCATGTTCAAATACTTCTGTCCCAATTTGAGATTGCATATTTAATTTCCTACAAAGTTGGGATGTGAAATATATTGGTGCCACATTGGATATTTAATTAATCAATATCTGTCGGTATTGGATATTTATCGGCCTATATTGCATATTTAATTGTGCATGCATATTTCCCCTATTTTTATATTTAGATTACCTTTGCTATCATCTAATACTCACTTAAAATTAATCTTTAAAAACTCTAATAATTAAATGGAATAATAATGTTAAATGTAACGTTTTCACTGTACATTTGATTGTTTTGATTTCTAAATTCACTTGTAGTATTTAAAAACATTTGTTTTTATCTTTTAGGGAATTACACACTTTACCTTTAAGAGAAGTCTTGTTTAAAACTTTTTATTTATGCAGCAGATACCCTGGTGTATGCATACTTGGCCCACTTAATTGTCTGTCACCCATCAAACTACATTTCCCACAATTCCTATGGCTCCTCCCACTGTCACTGATGGTGTGTTCAAGTCATCTCGTACAGATCGTATTTACTAGTTGAGCGCACATGAACGCCACCACAATGTCATAAATACGAGCGGGATGCTCGGGATTTTCATTAAGCCCCAATCTTTACAAGTTGGGGGCATGTCACTGAGAAACATGGCGAATACCACAATACTTAAAGGTATTTAGCAGTGATATTGCTAGACTTTTCTGTTTACAGCGTAGTAAGCTAATTGCCTGGACAGAATATGATGGCATTATAATATAACAATGTAATATGTAACGCTAAATGTTGCAGTGGCTTCACAAATCAATTTAAAACCCAAAGAAAACCCAATGCACATTTTTTTGTTCTTCATTTTCTAGAAATACAGTTAGAGTTTAAGAAACCTGCTCTATTTAGTGTAATTGATTAAAAAAAGTACACCGCTATCTTTCTCCGACAAAAAGGACTTGAACGCACATGCCGTTCATAAACACGACTTCCCACCTCGTAAGTACGAACTTCCCAGGAGGACTTGAACACACCATGAGACTGATTGTGTTTCAGTATGGGAGAAGAAAATGATGGAATGGCAAGCACGGCAATTCTTGTCTCTATCGGAAAAAAATACTTGTTTCACAATTTTCCACATAAGAATGAAAGAGTTTTCTGCATGTTCACAATGTCCAAGTGCAAGCCTGTTTCTTTTATACAAAATGCATAGCAATAGCATTTGCATGAAGAGGATCAGTCCCAGAAGACCCATTGATTGATTTTCTGCTGTGAGGGTCAGTACTGTATTCACCTCACATGGCCTTTTGTCTTTGTTGACAAAGGCATTTTCCTTTGTTGATTTAAACACTACAGAAATGTGTGAATGTCCCTTTAATCTTGCCCCAATTAAACCATGCATGACCGTCTTTGAACTCATTCATTATTAAAATCCAATTTTAGAAGGTCAACCATCACCCCAATATTAACCAGCCAAAGAAAAGAGCAAGAAAGGAAAGGTTGAAAAAAAATGACTTCAATGTATTATACCTCCCACATGCAGCTATTCAAAATTTGATGACATTAATTGCCGTCCGTGTCTGTGTCTCGCAGGAGAAGACAAAGGAGTTGGCACAGAAGCAAGCTCAGCAGTGAGTATCATGTTCCCCCTTATAATACGCACATGCGTGCACTTTGAATGTGTGACACTCTAAGGTCACTTGGAGCTGAATAGGCTGTCACCAATTCTGAAAGCATCGCCCCTGAGTCAAACCATTGAATGTGTGTGTTTTTGTTTGGTTATACAGTCAAGATCCTGCCTCCCTGTCTCTGCTCAGCATCTCAGACCTAGTACCTGATCTCCAGTTCATTTTCTTCTGGATGTCCAATGCCATAGAAATACTGTATTTTATCCAGCAGAAGTCCCCTGCATACATGCAGACTATTGAGCTCATGGACGATAAAGGTATGAAACGCTCTTTTTTCCACTAAAAATAGTTTCCAAACTCAGGGTGAACGGAATCCTGGGTTTTGTTGTGCTTTACGTTTCACACTGCTCATACTTTACCCAGGATTAACAATTAAAGGTAGGATAGCCAATTTTCGGAGTGGCTAGCAATAGCAAGCTATTTTTAAAAGCATAAGATCCCACCCTCCCTTCAGAGCGTCTCCAAAGCCACGCCTCCTCCAAAACACATGAACGCCGCGTACAGCAGGGAGCAAATAAAAGCATCATGAGAGGCGGCTTTAAACTACCTCATGTCTCAAAGCACATAACATTACAATAATAATGAACATAAACAACTTAAAGAACTCTGACCTGTACCACCTGACTGCTGCAGATTATTTCCCGCATTGATAGTGTTGCCTTTGAAATGCATACATTTGAGTCACGAACCACTCTGAGTATGATGTCACAGGTTTCCATCTCTTCCATTCCTAATTACATTAGTTATGGCGTGAACGCAACATAAACTCTGTGTTTTGGTTCAGGAGGAACTGTAAAAGGTGGCTGGTGTTTCGTTTGTGGTGCTCAGTGACTGACGTCTGTCTAACTCTGCATAGCATGAAACACACTGATGACGTGTGATGTCTGCGCGAGCAGGTGCTCGGATGTATGAAATACATAAGTTGACAGGCAGGTAGGACATTGTATCATTGCATTTGGGCCGAATGCAATGATTGGACGAACATTTTATGGTCCTACGCCTTCCACAGACGATATACATAAATATCTTTATACCACTTAACTTAGTGATTGCTATCAGGATATGATGAGACATTCAACCTGCTTAACAAAAAATGTATCTGGAACAAATCGTCTAACCTGCCTTTAATCCTGTGCATTCAGAAACTGTGTTTCACACTGTACATTCCTAAAGCCTGAGTGAATGTTCTTATTTGCATATTTGCGGTGTCAGTGTCATTGATTGGACAAGCACAGTGCGCAACCTGTTTATTCAAAAGCACTAGCATTGCGTGTCCTCATGCATTGCCTATTATCAAGTTTTTCCTAAATGGACTTTTCGGACTATAAAAGTAAGAATGGAACGGTCTATTCTTCACTGTAACTGATGCGTTTTACATCTGCATTTGACATTTTTCCTCATCAAATGCTAAAACGACTGTTTATACATCTCCGTGACTGTCCAAAGCACATGAATATGAGACACGTGATTGGTTGTCAGTTGCATAGTATCTAGTCATAACATTCTCACACTACATTGTTGGCAACACTGGTTAACACTGCAAAAGCTCAAGAGCTTGGTTTCATACCCCTGAGTGAAAAGCAGTGCTAAGTGTGAAACGCTCCTTCACTCGACGTTAAAAGCGGGGTTTAAAACGACGGTAACCCGTGGGTTAAATGCAGTGTGAAAAGTCCTTCTCAATTGTTTTTAGACTAGACTTGCAAAGCTGCAATGCCCATTATGGACTGTGTCTATAGGGCCCAATATAGACAAAATTAAAAACAAGATTAACTAGACAGGAGGATTAGAGGTTATAAAAGACACATCAAATGTGAAATGCAATGCATTTGGTCTAATTTTTTTTCTGTCTAATTGCAGCAGGATCTAAAGAATCTCTCCTCTCAGCAACAATATCAGCAAATGAAGAGGCTATGACCATACTGGAGGAAGTGATCATGTACACCTTTCAGCAGTGTGTCTACTACATCACTAAGGTAAAGTGTAGTATTACGTTATATGTGTGGCGCCGCCCTTGTAAGATGTTACCAGGGCTGCTGGGAATGAATTATTTAATGTGTGTGTGGCTTCTTGTATGTGTTGCAGGTCTTCCACCCCTCTACCTCCTTCTATTTCAGATAAATGCTGTTCTTTTGAACTTTCTATTCATCAAAGAATCCTAAAAAACGAACAAAACAAATGACTACAGTTGCCACAAAAATATTAAGCAGCACAACAGTTTTCAATATAGATAGATAACAAAAAAGCGGCAAATCAGCATATTAGATTTCTGAAGGATCATGTGACACTAAAGACTGGAGTAATGATGCTGAAAATTCTGCTTCAGCATCACAAGTATAGTGTTTTTGATCAAACAAATGCCTTGGTAAGCATAAGATGAGCATACAAGATTTCTTTCAAAAACATAAAAAAATCGTACCTATCCCAACTTATTGACAAGTTTGTCAGTGATTCCTATCACATCATGTCATGTAGTTTTGCGACATCTCAGGTGCTTTAATTTTGCATTTTTGAGCTAATCAGCTGAGCCATAATTGCCATGTGACTATGAGTAATGACCCTAGAGCCACAGGAAAATGACTACACTAATCATGGCAACACAAAAGAGGAAATGGTTCTAAATCCTTCATTAGTGACACTTTTAAAATAATAACACTAAATTAATTTATTAAATTGACAGCCCTATAATTAATGTGAATTTGTTGGTGTCTGGTTATCCATGTCTTAACAAATGCCTGTTGTTTACATTTCAGACTTTGTACGTTGTGTTGCCTGGCCTGTTGGACTGTAACCCGTTTGGGACCGAGTCTTCATCAGAGCAGTGCCGGCGGGCTGTTGGAGTGTGTGTGTGTGCTGTGTGTGTGATGCCAGAGGCGGTTCGCAGGGTGGTGAGTGTGTTTCAGACTACATCAGACCTGCTGCAGCAGTACCAGGTTCATGCAGAGATTCAGAGTCAAATGTTCGCCTACCTCTTCTTCTTCACCAATGTCTCACTCTTCAATCAACTCATCGATAAGGGTGAGACACACACACACACACACACACACACACACACACACACACACACACACACACACACACACACACACACACACACACACACACACACACACACACACACACACACCCTTTGATATATTTTCATTAAGCAGACACTGCTGCTATGGCAACAACAGGACACAGGTAGTGTGTCAGCAATTGCAGGCAGAAGAAAAAAGGGATATACAACGATACAAGATGTCATATCAGAATGGAGACACTGATGAATTCGAGCAAATATTTTTTTTCTGCCCTCTAGTGTTGGAGAAACTCTGAGCCAATGGACTTCCTCCATCGTTTTTTTATTCTTAGGAAATAAATATTTACTTCATTTTGTTCCAAATTATGTTTTTTTAAGATACATGGCAAGAAATATTTGGCTGCTCTTCTAATGAGAGTAGAATGACAACTTGTGTGGTATATATTCCAAGTCCACTAAAGCTGTAAGATAGCTTTTAAGTCATTGTTCAGTGAAAAACTTAGCCTCACTTGAAGTCAGTGGCGGCGTTTCACAAAAACCTAGAGTATGGCATTCCCTCGCATAACATTAAATTTCATAGAACAACGACATTACCGAACGATATACCTCACATTAACAAAATGCACAAAGCACTGTTAACTTGTAACGCGTTGTGTCAGGAGGGAAAAAATATAGGGATAGCTCACAGCTTATTAGGCCAGACAGAATCGCGGAGGCGATTGGCATAACAAATACTTTTATTCACCAATCACATTCGGGGCAACTATCTGTACCACGCTCCGTCCACATCGTTATCAAACAAACAAAACCAGATACAGTAAAATGAACGTGAGTTGAGAGCGTTCATTTGCACTACGTGCCTGTCTGTTTGGCGAAAAGATACATTTCACTGAATATCTACAGTGGCGTAGGGCGAGGGCGTTATGTGCTTGAAAGGAGATTTTGACGCGTTCGACCGGAGTTCGAATCCGCCTTTTGCCGAACTCTCTCTTCTCCCTTTTCCCAACACCGAAACCCTGATATGGCTTTGTGCCTTTATAAAACAGCACAAGACTGTAATTAAGTAGCCTATATAGCCATTCTGTTTGTGCTGCGTGATTTAAAGAAAAGTGCAAACTTTGCTCACGCAATCAGCATGGTGATCTGTTGTTTTCTCCAAAATAAAAGCTTTATTTCTTGCAAGTGAAGAAATTAAGACTCGTTTATATGAAAGGAATATTTCATAAATAAGCCCAGATTTTACAGTGGGAAACCGTGTTTAATTACTCCAGCATCATTTAATGTAAACTGCATGTATTTCAAACAAAGAACTACACAGCCTAAAATAGGCCTACACGGTCTATCAATAAATGCATGGACGTTTTCATCTGCTTTTGTTCTGACGCTGAAGCTGCGGAGAAGCCGGTAGGGAGGAGCCGGTTTCATGTGACTTTTAAAGGTGACGACTGACTGAGCGATCACGAAACGCACATTTTTGGGGGGGCTGGGGTGGAAATTTAAGGGGTTTAAAAAGCCCTTCTAAAATCTTTAACGAGCATCATCATCATCATCAGCTGATGTTTTATCTGAACTCTGACTGCTAGGGTATGGCAATGGCCATACTCTGCCATACGCAAACGCCGCCCCTGCTTGAAGTTTATTCAATGTAATTCAATTACTGATTTATGTATATGGGAAGATTTTCAAAATAGCTTAAAAAAACAGCATATTCATGCAGAGATTATTATTAAGTATACTACTGCGGTTGGTTATATTTTGAAATTGTTTTTTAAATAAGTATGCTCTTCATGGCAAACAGTAAAATAGGAATATAGCGAAAAATAACAATTTAAAAGAATGTGTTTCTATTTGAATATATTGTAAAATGTCATTTATTTCTGTGATGGCAAATTTTCAGCATCATTACTCCAGTCTTCAGTGTCACATGATCCTTCAGAAATCATTCTAATATGATGATTTGATGCTCAAGAAACATTTCTTATTATTATCAATGTTAAAAACAGTTGTGCTGCTTAATAATTTTGTGAAAACGAATGCATTTTTTTCAGGATTCTTTGATGAATAGAAAATACACAGAGCATTCAAAGAACAGCATTAATTTGTTATGGAAAACAGTATAAACAGTATAAATGTATTTTCTGTCACTTTTGATCAATTTAATGCATCCTTGCTGTGTAATTGTATTACTTTCTTACAAAAAAAAATCTTACTGACTCCAAACTTTTGGACGGGAGTTCATATTTAAAGGTAATATATATATGTATATATATATATATATATATATATATATATATATATATATATATATATATATATCATGAACATAGTTGCTTTTTAAAATATTTAGTTTTGCATTGCATGTTGCAAAACTACCATCAGTTTTTTAAAGGACACATGTCAATTCTGCGTGTACATGTGCGCATTACTCAAGGTGAAGATTATTTCTTCAGACACCCATAATCCTCTTTATGTCATAACAGACTGAGGATAAGAGCTGGTCTTACACACAAACATGCACATACACTCACACAAAGTGTGAAGAGTGGTTTTGATTTGAAGTACTGCAGTAAACTCTTCATTTTAATTAGTTACAATAATTAATTATAGTCTTATTGCAAGTATTACAAAATGCTATATTATGATTCTGAAAAAGGGGTTTGTTGTGATTGTATGTTCTTAGGCCCTGCACGTGGCTGGTTTCAGCGTTCTCGGGTCCTGCAGATCCAGGCTAGTGTGAAGATGCTACTGGACTGGGCTAAAGGGGTGGGACATAATCATCTTGCACAGAAATTCTTTGCCAAGTTCTGTAGTGCTGTGAGCATCCTGGCCACAACACCACAACAGCTCTCACAGGTAATGCAGGGAACTGTGTTAAGATGTTGTTCACACAGGTTTTGTGTACCTATTAAAGTCAGCAAGAAACGCACGAGTCGGCAAAAAAATGGGGAATGTGATAGTCTTTTCTTCTCTATTGTAATGTACAGTTGTATTCTGAATTATTCAACCCCCGTTGCAAATCAGGTTTATTGGCAAAATTTAGAGACTTTCAGCTGTTTGCAATGAACAAATCAAACAAAAGTAATTGAAATAGCTCAGCACAACAAATGTTATTACAAATTTAACCGAAAATACAACTTTTAATGACTTCCACAGTCTCAAAATCAGTGCCGCTGCTAGCCATTTTGGTGCCCTAAGCATAATTCCTTTGTGATGCCCCCCCTCCCCCCTAAAAAAAAACATTTTCATTTAGGGGGGCTAAGCCCCCAATGAGGTATCAAAAAATATATAACATTTTTTTTTCAAAAAGTAACAGTTTAGTTGAGGGTTTTATAATCAGTGTGGTCCCAAATTTGAGGCAGGTAAGTTAGGGGGGTTCGGGGTTTCCCCGAGAAAATTTTGGATTGCTCTGAACTACAGATGTGCATTTTAAGATGTTGTGAAGGAAAAAAAAAAAAAAAAAAAAAAAAAAAAAAAAATTCGATAACAGCTTTAAAACCATTTCTCTCCTCATCAGCATCACACTCTTTTTCTCTTTGTTTTTATCTTGCCCTGTCTCTTCCCATCCTAAAGTTGGCTTTTTTTAATTTACTAAAGGCTACAATTTGTATTTTATTTTCAATATGTACACATTCATTATTAATCCTGTGCCTAACAACATGATGAAATGAAAACGGCTTTGTTCATGTTTCTTGTCCCCTCACAATGACAGAAGCCTAAACTATTACACTAGGCTAACTTACATGTTACATAGGCCTATTTTCAGTTCAAAATGGCGAAATTAGACAAAACTATATTAGTTTGCCTTATTATTTTTTGTCATTCTTTCAACATTTATGACCTAAAAAAACTGTCAAATATATAAAGTTAAGTTTAGCTACTTACATCTTATCTCGCACTTGACCGACTGAAGCGTCGAGTTGCACTGTTAAAATTCGCGCTCAGCGTCTGTGAACATAAAGCCCGCCTAATTTGATTGGTCATCACAAATAATCTGACATTGACGAGCAGTGACAGACCAATGAGGCTCAGATCATAGGCTTAGATGAACACACACACACACACACACACACACACACACACACACACCCTGTCCTCTGTTTCTGACGTGCTCTCTGCTCAGCTGCGGATTGAAGATGAAGATCGCGCTGAATCTGATTATAACAAGAAGTTTGATGATTGATTTTTCATTAGGCTATTTTTGGTGCCCCCTCCGCACTTGGTGCCCTACGCAGAGCGCGTGATGCGCGTGGTGGGAGCGGCGGCACTGCTCAAAATTATTCAACCCCCTGAATAGAATGCCTCACAACCTCACAAATCTACAAAACAGGTGTTGTCTCAAGCACACATAATTCAACTAATCAAGGGCTTTGTTAGTTGCACCAGGTGTGCTTGAGCTAGAACACATGAAATATCTGAACTGGCTAGGTTTGTTGAGTTCACAGATCAATCAATTATAATAAATACTGCAAAATCCATAAAAAAATGGCGACTTTAATTATCTGTGATATTTCACATTTATTTGAATTTAGAATTTGGTTGCATATATTTCTTTTTTGTGTCATTTCTGTCAGGACCATTATCGTCAAATAAGATTGACAATTAGCATATTGGTATTAGCATATAGTTAGGATTGGCGGTATGGTTCTGTTCAGGGCAAGAACTCCCTGCGCATCCATGCAGCCTAGCATGGATAAGAGCAGGGAGAGCAGCAATAACCCTCCTTGGGGTAAACAGAACAGAACCAACATGAATGTATGCAAATATATTTAATTCAAGATTTTAAAAGAACAACATAATTCGAGAATTTATTCTGATTCAGAATGCCAAATCCTGACTGGCGAGAGGAGGAGCTGGGGATGAAGGAGGGTAATTAGCTTCTGAGAAACGCGATAGCTGCTGATAATACTGAAGGACCTTATATATGTATACGGTGATATTCCTATAGGTACATGTGGATCAGCTGAGAGTCAGCTGATGCGAGCTTGACTAATGTGACCTGCCAGAACTAACGCTACGCTTGATATTTAGAGTATCATGTTTTGATTATATTGAGACAAGCTACAGTTTCAAAGTAGCATTACCAACACCAATCACATTGTTGAGGACATTAACGACTCTTGTGTGTGTTTTTGTCTATAGATGAGTTGGAAAGCTTTGTGTGCCGAGCACCCGTCCCTGAAGCCTGTCCAGCTACACAGAATCCTCACACAGTACCAGCTCATGGCTGAGCTTGGTCCTCTACCAATCTGGCAACCCAGTAGTGAAGATGAGGCCTATATCTACAGAACAGGTAGGTGTATGAATGGGATTACTCTCGATCTGATTTTCAGAGACTTACAGAGACTGTGTATGATAGTGTACAGTACATTGTGGATATGATAGTGTACATTGTGAATGTGTGTCTTTTTAATAGTTGATCTACTGGAGAGTTTTGAGAACCACCCTCCAATTGTGTTGCCGAGTGCTGGATTTAAGGTGGACCTGGAGAGTGATTGTGTGGAGGACAGTATATACCGCCAGCTACTTTACGTTCGTCACTTCGTTTGGGGTCTTCGCACCAAAACCCATCCTTCTAATGGCTGTGCAGACCGGCAGGAAGCCCAGGTAAAATATATTTTAAAATACAATATATATATAGCTTTTTATCAGCTTCATTCGATTAAAGTCATTCTTAAAATGTGAACTTGTGAACTAGCCTAAAGACTGTAGCTTACAACACTAAGATTTAATTCTAGACATGAGATTCGTTCTAAATCTGATTACAAGATTAGCTGTGTAATTACGAGCTGCTGGCTAAATTACAGACCATGTGTGAGTCAGTCTACAAAAAAACACAACAAATTTTCTGGTGTTGCGACATCGTTTAAGGATTATCCAAGGCTTATTTTATTGTTTGTTTGTTTTGCCTTTAGTTTAATTGCTTTATGACTTTATTCAAGTTGAAATCACTCAAAATGTCCATTCCCAGTATACAAAGTTAATACAATTCCTCCAATGTTTTTTTTTGTTGTTTCCAGCAGAGGGCAGCCATTCTGTTCATGTATATGGTAGTGACTGTACATTTTATACAAAGCAGATACCCCTAGTGCCATTTTTACCACTTGAGCTACAGGACTATAGAAATAGAACAATTCAACAATTCTCCCTCTATAGTTCAAATATGAAACCACTGTGTCTTTAAAATATTGTTGTAGAAAATAATACAAATAAAAGGTCCCTTTCTCCAAAGCACTGTTCAGGTAAAAATAAAAAAATAATGTATACATTTTTAAAATCATATTCTAATCATAGTCAATAACTACTGTGGCATGTAAATAATTTAAAGGGGGCATGAAACAGAAGTTGCAATAGTCTTTTTTTCTCTATTGTGACATATATCTGAGTAAAATGGCTTCTCGATCAAGAAAAAATGTAGGGTGGGACTATATTTTGTCCATGCTAATTAATTGGATGGTTGTGGTTTGCTATTGGTCGATCTCAAGTGTCAGAATGACAGGTCATCAGAGAAGAGAAGAGTTTTTTGATTAAAGTTTAAAGGGGCACATGAATTTAAAAAATAATGATGTTCACAGATTTATCATTTATCAAAAACACTGCAATATTCCATAAAAAACAAGACTTGTCAATTTTGATTTCATGGTGACTTTAAAGAAATAACTGACATGTTTGACCTTGAGACTGTTGTTTTCTAAGGGTCGTCAACTTGAAATATTGATATTAATAAATGATGAAAATTCTGTTCTCCAGCGTGAGCCTCCTCAGCCTCACTCCAATTCACATGCAGCAGCTCCTATGCGTGGGGAGGGAGAGGGGGAGGTGCGGGGATCCTCCGCGGGTCTCGGAGGAAGAGGAGAGGGAGCGGGAGCCGAGGAACGACCCCGAGACAAGCCACCGCACAGCATTCACCACAGAAACGGGACCAGCATCCGTTACACCAACCAAACCCAAGCGACAGACTCTCCCTGTATACTGACTCCACCTAATACGCCCCTCTATCCGGAACACACGTATATACACTCCAACACACAGTCCAATTCAGTCCAATACCCTGAGCATGCTTCACAAGAGCACACACATACACACTCTCACACAAAGTCCAATGGTTGCATGCGTTCTACTCCAGAGCACAAGAAAATCAATGGCTTCATCAGCAATGGCATTGAAGGCAAGTCAAAAACGCCTTTTGGGTCGTGGATGTGTGTGTTCTTTCTGCTAGATTTTGTCTTTTGGGTCATTCCTGTTATGCAGTACTTTCTCTTTCTATTCAACTGAATGTAATGTTTTAGAGACAAACCAACTAATACCACAAAACACCTCAGAATTCATTAAATATATTACTAATACTAACTTCTTCCATCATTCATTTATTCATTCATTCTTTATTATTTGTTATAACCAGGCTAATGTGCGATGTGCTGTTTTTTCGCCAAAAATATTTATAAGGAAACAGGTTTTTGTTTAGTTTGAATCAATATATATATATATATATATAATATATATATATATATATATATATATTATATATATTATATATATATATAATATAATATATAACCACTCCTATGTTTACCTTATAGGGATATTGTGATCAGAGTAAACTAATTATAAATATAGTTTTTTTTAATATTTTATCCAGTTGGAAAACAATGAGGACACAATGTACTGTGTATTAGGAATGAGCCCGTTAGTGACTGCACATTAGTTTTGGTTGTTCGACAACAGACATGTAATCATGTCTGATTTGTGTACATCCCTTTTTAATTTCACTTGAATGAGTTTGTGTGAATACATGTGTTTATTTCTTGTAAACATATGTGCAGAGTTTTGTGTGTATAGTTCTGTCAGTTTTGCGCTTGTTTACTCTTTGCATCATTTAATAACTTTGTTTGCATGAGCAGCAGATGCATATGCCTGTGGTGAACATTGATTTTGTTTATTGGCCCGACTTCGGAGTCTGTGTGTGTAGATGTGAGTGTCAAATGAGCACTGAGTCGTGTGTGTGTGTGTGTGTGTGTGTGTGTGTGTGTGTGTGTGTGTGTGTGTGTGTGTGTGTGTGTGTGTTGTGTGTGTGTGTGTGTGTGTGTGTGTGTGTGTGTGTGTGTGTGTGTGTGTGTGTGTGTGTGTGTGTGTGTGTGTGTGTGTGTGTGTGTGTGTTTGTTTGTCCCTGCCCCACTCCAGGCTCTTTGAGTGGTTGTGGTTTTCCTTTCCCTGTCCCTGTCTCTCATCTGGACCCAAACTCTGATGATATCTGTTCCGTCTTTGTAGTGGACCTGGATAAAGGACCGTACGGCCTGGGAATGGGACTTATCGATGGACTTGTGAGTCTGTGCAGACTTTTAACATTGGTGGTCAATGTTCTATGCCCATAACCATTTGTTCCAAAACCTAGACAGTGTGTTGCAACATAGGCTTATTGGAAAAGTGTTTCTACCTACATTTTTGCAAAGCTCTAAAATAAGAATTAGTTAAATGTACCTATACATGCAATTCACTGCAGTTTCCAGCTGAAATGTAAAACAGCCACAACTATTCCTTTTCACACAAATTATCATCACAGGAGCAGGTTTTAGATGAATAAAGCCTTGTTTTCACCTGGTTCCTTTTACATTACTATGTCATAATCTTAAAACACTTTTACTATAGTTCATGATTTGTAAATTAATACATTTTGACGTCTGTGTCACATAATACCTCCAAATGTATTACTTTTCTGATAAAGTAAATGCGCTTGGTAGCTCACCTGTTATAGCATATATATCAGATATGAGTCCTGTGAATGACAAGTCACAATAAAAAGCTCTAAAATACCGTGGTTGCAGCAACAAATGCATTTGTATCTTGCGTTTGCTTTTGTTAAAGGGATAGTTCACGATTCTGTCATCATTTACTCACCCTTATGTTGTTGTAAAGTTTCTTTGTTCAGTTGAGTGCAAGATATTTCAAAGAACATTGGTAACTGCACAGTTGCTGGTCCCCATTATATGGAAACTTGTTTCCGCCACAGAATACAACATAAAAAAGGTAATTGCGATATTTTTTTTAATCTAACAATTATGCTAGTTATAAAGTCAGAATTGCGTGATGTAAAGTTGCAATTGTGTGTTAAAAAGTCAGAATTGTGAGATATAAACTCGCAATTCTGAGAAAAAAAAGTTAGTTTTCTTTTACTTTGAATTGGACTTTATAACTCGCAATTGACGAGTTTATTTCACAATTCTGAGAAAAGATGTAAGAATTGCGAGATATAAACTCGCAATGTCAGATTTGCAAGTTTATTTCTCCTTCACCTTTGAGTTTAGATCTCAGAATTGCGAGTTTATATCTCGCAATTCTGACTTTATAACACGCAATTGAGCTTATATCTGAGAAAAAAGGTCAGAATTGTGAGATGTAAACTCGCAATTGTGATATAAAAAGTCACAATGATCTTTAAAATGTTTTATTCTGTGGCAAAAACAAGCTTCCATCCATATACCATTGACTTCCATAGTATAAAAAATAAAATACTACTGAAGGCAATGGAGACAAGAAACCTTTGGTTACCAACATTCTTCAAAATATCTTCTTTTGTGTTCAACAGAACAAATAAACTCATGCAGGTTTAGAACAACTAGTGGATGAGAACTGATGTCAGAATTTAAATTTTTGGGTGAACTATCAATCTAAATGTATTGTTTAGGTTCAGGGTGGGGTTTAGTGTAGGTAGTAGAAACGTGATATTTACCTTTTATCACCACTCAATGGACATTTCATTTCCGAACTGCTGTGACATGGACACCAACCAACGTAATAAAACATCGCTGGTTCATGTTCATCTTTTTCAGATACAGCTGAACATCCTTTAGCCCCACACACTGGACATTTCACTTTGAAAGTGTCAGGAATCCTGATTATCCAAATTATAAGGCAGTCTTGCATACACCCTCCATTGTAGTCCCATAATATATTGCTGTCAGCTAAGGTTTTAGAATAGAACTTGTATTTTAATCCCTCAGTATTATTACTATAAAACAGCCAAACTAAAAGACTTAAAAAATTTTTGTTGATAGAATTCTAGCCATTGTACTATTTTTGGACAGATGTTTGATTATGTCGTGGATCATACGTTAGCCCGCAAGCTAAAAGTGGTGAAAAGACTAAAAAACACAAAATTCTGATTCATATCATAAGCTTTAATTTAAAACTAGCCTGATGGGACCGATCATTTCACTTTGATTCCATACTTTCTTTAAAAAAAATAAGCAAAACACAATTCTCGGTTTTCTCAATCTCTCTGTATATACAGCACACCCCTCTGAACTCTCCTGGAATCTACATCAGGACACTGATTCCAGATGGACCGGCTGCTGCAGATGGGCGACTTTGCATTGGTGACAGAATCCTGGCAGTGAATGGGACCAGTCTCATTGGAGCAGACTATCAGAGGTCAGGGCCCACATATAGGCTACACCTATAGCGATCAAATATACCATGACATTTTCACCAGTCATGATCCTTTGCAATGATTATGTTTCTGTTAACCCTGACATTTGAATTCCGCTATGTCTGTCTCTCACAGTGCTGTGGATTTGATTCGTCTGGGGGGAGGACGGCTCCGGTTTCTTGTCGCCAAATCAGATCTTGACGTATCAGAGAAGATCAGTGCCTCTTCCTGCTGAGAGAGAGGCTGCGAGTGTGACCCTCTACCTAAACGAAATATGAGGAGGACAGCGAGTCCTCCTTTCCGAGACTGGAGACTGGAGAACAAGCACACTATAGGACCTCTCAGCGACTACAGCTCTCTATCTCAGCCCTGTACAATACTGCAGTCTTTTTCATTCAGAACAACAGTTTGACACCTCTGTCTGTCTTTACCTCTCAGCCAGTCTGGTTTCGTCATTGAAGGGGAAGGTATTTGTGCACATAATCTGGCTGATACTGTACAAAGACAATAATATTCACATAATGGCAGATATGAAACAGAAGTAGGTTTTTTAAGAGCGTTAATTTGCTCAAGAAAACAATAAAAAAAACGTTCAATGGCCTCGCTAAAAGGCACAATTGAGTCTTTTTTTACAAATATCTGATCCTTCATGATTGATAAAAAGATTTGAAACGTAAATTTAACATTTTTCTGATTGATAAAATCTCTACTGGTACAAAGGTTCTCTTTCAAATTGTTGGTAAACAACACTAATTTGACTGAACATATCTATATATTCTGAACAATTGCACTCAACAAATCAATCTCAAGAGCCTCATTTCATGGTGCAACTCTCATTTTTTGTGTTCCAAGTAGGCTATCTTTAAATTCTCAGTTTCCTATGTTAGCAGTACTCACAATGGCAACAGTTTAAGGGTTAGCTTAAGGGTTAGTTCACCCAAAAATGATAATCTGTTCATCTTCGGAACACAAATGAAGATATTTTTAATTAAATCATAGATTTATGTCCCTCCATTGACAGCTACTCGACTACCACTTTCAAAAAGTGCATAAAGAGAGCGTAAAACAAATCCATAAATAGGCCCTATAATTGAGCGGTTTAGTCCAACATTTTCTGAAGGGACACGATCCCATTATATGATGAACAGATTGAATTTAGGCTTTTATTCACATATACATATTCATCAACTCCCATATCAGTTATGATGAATGGAAGCTCCAGAATGTTCGCCTAACATGCAAGAAGTCTCTTCCAAAAATTTTTGACTGAACCGCTCAACTATGGATTTTTTACAATCTCTTTGAAGCATCAAAGTGGTAGTTGCGTATAGCTATCTACTATAAAGGGACATGAATCTCTCCGATTAAAGTCTTACCGGTTTGGAACGACATGCCGGTGAGTAAATAATGACAGAATTTTCATTTTCAAATTTTATTTTCAGTTCACTAACTCACAAGTTGCGCCTATATATCTCAGCTATATATCATTGATCGTTTTCAAAATGATAAAGTGTTAATATACTACATAGAATTCACAATATAAGCTGCTTTGTTTATATTTGAGTGGACATAACTTTTGAATACTGAAAAAGTGTTTATTTTTTCCATTATTTCATGTTTGTACTAAATCTGTATTGCAATTTTTCATAAATGCATTTTTTTTCTCAGTTGAACTTGTATTTGGAAGATTTATATGGTTATTAATATACCTTGCTATTAAATTGAACGTTGAGAAGTCAAATTACACTCGAGTGTCTTAATTCGACAGAAAACGCTGACTTGCAACATTGACCAGGAGAGAGCGCCAAAACACTGCAGGTGTGTTGGACTGAACAAAACAGTAGGCTACATGAATCAGTTCTACTACTAAATAAATGAAATGGACGACGAGCATCTGGTTTCGCAAAACAGGTATTTAATTAGCTTTACAATCTGATGCAACTATAAAGTCATAAGTCATTAAACTGTGTTTGTTTCGGTTACAATTTATTCTACACAGTGAAGACAAACGTGAACTACACATGTAAGTCCTGCAGAGGGCAGTATTGTCCCACAGTTTGTTCGACGTTTCACATTTGCTGATAAGCCTTCTGAGGTAGGTCTATTTACGTTTCACCTTAGGCGATTTTGACAAAATATCAAGACACTAATGTGCTTCATTTGTTTTAAATTGAAATATCGAACATTTTATCAGACTTTATAAATAGACTTAGGCACAGATTGAGAGGAATTCAAGCGCGGGAAATTCTTTTAAGAGTTTTGATTCAATTGCTATTGCATCGCTGCTTCGGTCTGAATGCGAAAATCCTTAATCTGATCTAGAGTTTAGAAGTTTTTAGAGAAGGAATGTCGATGCGTTGGTTTTCAACGAGTTAGTTGAAATTATTTACCGATAAAAACAGGTTGGTAGAGACAACACAAAAAACTTAATTTGACTCTGCAGGTAGTCATCATGGATGGGAAAGTCACATCTCATTTCAGCGAATCGTTTCTTTCGAACAGTTCATTTAAAAGAAACTGTTCAACTCTATTCTTCCACGTCATTGCGGCTAATTGACATTTCTGCGTGACATGCTGAAACTTTCTCATGTAGAAGTGTTTCGTGTTTTAAAATGTGCATTTGATGTGTTAATATGGGAGTTAAGTTGCAGCTAGCTATTGCATGTTCAGTTTTATTTTATTTTTTTTGCAGTCATGATTAAGAAACAAATTATTAATTTAGAACCTAAATATAATTTAGCTACACTGAACAATCAATTTGGTATCTCGGTTGAAAAACGTTTTTACTTTACGTTAAGTAAAATGCTATTAAAATCAACTCTGTTCTGTGTGCTTGTTGATTTTGTAAATTATTGTTTAAAACATATATATATATATATATATATATATATATATATATATATATATATATATATATATATATATATATATATATTTAAATCGTTATGTAGGCTACAGTCGTCAGTTTTCAGTAGGCCTAGATGTTTTACTTGTAATGTTATGTTTTTACTATTGGTTCACTCGGTTCTCGGCTCATTGCGAGTCGGTTCTCAGTTCAGTGAGATTTTGACTCGAGAACCTTGGTCCGATTGAGTAGCCTATAATAGCCTAATGAACGAATCGCTCAGACCTGTTTGTGAGCCGGTTTACCTGATTTATAGAAAAGATTCGAATTCGAACAGATTTGTGCCTTCGTTCATGAATCAGACAACGTTATCTCAAACCAGACACTTATGAAGTTGCATGATGGTGAATGCTGTTTAGGATGCAGTAGACAGCGAATTCGCTCACCAGCTTTGAAGACACAGCCTACCTCAGCAGCGCACTGACAGGTGTAAGATTAACTTTGTTAGGCGCGGGCGCGTCCGTGCGCGACAAATTAAATTAATGGAACAAATTTCCCCCGTAATTAAGATAAAAATTCGTGTCAGCTATAACCTTGCCTAGCGCTAATTATGTACAAATGATTTATCATCTGTTTCGGTCGGAATATTAATCTTCAGCTCGTTGCAAAGCGCGGCTTGTGTTAAGAGATGAGGCTTGATTAACACTGACAGGTCTAGTAACTGCTCTCTCCCTCGCCTCAATTAACAGATAGTGGATGCGCAGGCAAGCAGAACCCTATTCTGAATCTGCAGCGACTAAAATACCCGAGCTTTCAAACACAGCTGCAATACGAACTCCTTGTTATCCCTTATTCGACTAGACGCCATATTTAATTTTTCGCAAATGAAAAAGAGGCGGTGAGGGAGAAGATGTTGCCCACGTTCAATGGCCTTAATACAGCTAGGGTGTCAATCATTCATTCAACTGACGTTCAGGAAAATTGAAAATATACATCTTTTATACAGAAAATCTGTTGACAAAATACTACTCTGTAAAAGGTGTTTTGAAAATTACAATGCATGTCTGGCTCGTTTTTTATCCTTGAAAATTTAAACATGTCGCCTCTGAATATAGTTCATTGTCGGCATGAAGACTTTCAAACTTATTTGTTGAAACACTCGCTTGTTACTCTGACATTTATGGGGATATTTTGTTCTCTAAACTATTTAAATCATTATCATACTTCATATGTAGCCTATAGTCAATTTGTTCTCCACTGTTTACATATTAGCCCTGATATATTAATATCAGTCATATCAGTGCATGTGTTACTTACTATCGCTATGGCATTTTTTTCTGAAGGCAGTTTGCTAGGTTAAGAAATACATCATGCTACGACCTATATCATCACACCGGTGCTGATACAGAGTGACAGGACACTAAGCTGCTTTATCGCAATGGATGGGCTTGCAAACTGTATCGTCAATCATGTGAAATGAGCAGAAAGCACTGTGAGGGGCAACAAAGTCAGGGCATAGTTGGCCTTAATCATTAGTTTATTCACTTGGCCGCAGACAACACATGTAACCCAGTAACATCGAACAAGCCTAAATGTGTTGCATCAACACTTAGACATTTCTCTTTATTCTTTATTACAGCATTGGTCTATTATGGCCAGGATAGCTTAAACAAGTCAAATAGACTTATGGTTCTGATGACTTAAAGGCAGGGTAGGTGATTTGTTGAAACATATTTTGTTATGCTGGTTGAAAGTCTCTTCACATCCTGATAGCAATCAATCACTAAGTTAAGTGGTCTAAAAGTAGCCTATGTATATGTATCTTCTGTGGAAGGCGTAGGACCATAAAATGTTCATCCAATCATTGCATTCGATGAAAAAATGTCCTACCTGCCTGTCAACTTATGTATTTAAATACCTCTGAGCATCTGCTCACGCAGACATCACACGTCATCAGTGTGTTTCATGCTATGCAGAGTTAGACAGACGTCAGTCACTGAGCACCGCAAACGAAACACCAGCCACCTTTTACAGTTCCTCCTGATCCGAAACAATGAGCTTATGCTGCATTCACACTATAAATATATTTGAAAGAGATGGAAACCTGTGACTCGAATGTATACGTTTCAATGGCAACGCTATCAACGCCTAAATGAATCTGCAGCAGTCAGGTGGTACAGGTCAGAGCTCTATAAGTTGTTTATGGTTATTATTATTGTAATGTTATGTGCTTTGAGACATGTAGTTTAACGCCGTCTCTTGTCTCGTGATGCTTTGCAGACTCTGCTGTGTGCGTTCATGTGTTTTGAAGAAGACGTGGAGACGCTCTGAAGGGAGGGTTGGATCTCATGCTTTCAAAGCTAGCTTGATATTGCTAGCCTCTCAGAAAATTGCCAACCCTACCTTTAAAGACAGTTGCATGAAGGTATTTTTCCCCCATATGTGTGTTAAGGTAGGGTTTAGGTTTATTTTCCATACTGCCACCCATAAGAGAGGTTGATGATCAAGCAGGACCAAGGTCTTATAATGGTGAATCAGTCCGAGGTAGACACTGAGAGGGAGATTTATTCAGGGGCACTGACATTTGGTCTATATATTGCTGATAACAGTGAAGACCCTGGAAACTGCACACAGCAGCAGATGATGAATGGAGCGCCTGACCGTAATCACTTATCGCTTCAGCCTCTTCTCCTCCTCCTCCTCTATGTGACAGGAGTACCATCTCCGTTTTGCCTCTTCCTGACTAAATATTCACTGTCTCTTCAAGATCTCCTTATCTTGGCAGCAATGAATCACACAACAAGCATTTTGAACCATTATTAAAGCAGGAATTTATTTATATCAGGGAGTTGATAACGATAATACAAATACTCTACTGAAGGAGTGTACTGGGTCAGTGTTTGTAAGGAAAATAATGTTACTTGATTTTTTTTTTAATTATAATTTTTTTTTTTTTTTTTTTACAAATGGTGGCTACTAAAGTCAATGCAAGATTGGTCATTATTCCAGTGAGAGAGTGTTTCTGTGTTTGACCAAAGCAATAGTAATATCATTATTTCTGTATGTTATTTTATTCTTGCTAATGATGTGTTTTTATTATTCATTTTTGAAAAGCCATACTTAAATAGGCTTTTTAATGGCAGATTCCCATTGTGACAACTTAGCCCAAATAATGTGACATGTCCTGTATTTTGTCATAAAAGGCAGTGTCCGAACAGAAACATTAGAAATTTTGCAACCCTGGAATACTCACTGGAAGTGTGACAGCTATTCCTGGTAACATGTAGGCCATCTTAAGAAATCGAAATGCATAGAGCAAACATGTCTTAGAAGCATCTAAAAGGCATTAGTTCCATATCACAATATGATACTAACATACATTTTGACATTTGTGTTTAATAATTGTACAGGGTTGTGTTGTGAGAGAGCCCACCGTACTGTTAGGGCATACTCGTCATCGGGAGGGCAGTCCTGCTCCCCGCAGAGGATGAATAAATCCATTTTTAATGACAGTTGCTTGTAACTAATAATCTTCGCCGCAGCAGGTACGACGTAGCATATGGGTTGAGAAAGCAATAGGGATGATTGCTTCAGCCACTGGATGGGTTTTAGAGAAGCAGTATAGTTAGAAGAATAGGAGTACAAATACAATTCTGCCACACAGGCAGCAGTCGGCTCTTAAGGTTGACTGGAAAAGATGCCCCTTCCTCACTGATAAACAGACCTCATCCTTTTATGCTATCTCTAACAATTTCACCTCTCTCTTCTCTCCTCTCTCTCTCTCTCTCTCTCTCTCTCTCTCTCTCTCTCTCTCTCTCTCTCTCTCTCTCTCTCTCTCTCTCTCTCTCTCTCTCTCTCTCTCTCCCTCACCCTCACACAACACACACACACACACACACAATAATCAAGAATATATTGATTACTGACGTAAGTTTTCTAAATGAACTTTTATCTGCTAAGGCAACTAAACAAGATGATGCACTTATATTGCAGCCTGATTATATTCACAGTTGCCCCATTTATATCTGAAATTCTATTTGACCATGGCTAAACCTAATCTGTAATGGCTTGTAAAACTGCCATCTATTCTGTATGTAGCTATCGGCTGTGTGGTTTGGTCTCCAAGAATGTTTGTTCTATCTCAGAGGGATTTTCACACTCCACTGGACACAAAATCTCTATAGATTCTATTGAAATGGGAACCTGGAGGCTGGTGCTCTTCATTTACCACCACAGCCCCCACTTCACTGCTTTCCCCCAGCTACTTTCTCTTATAGTTTGAGCAATAGGAATCACTTCCAGATGAAATGAAGGAACGACTTGACACAGTTCGCTTTAATGGGGTGACAAAATGAATCACGACTCCTCCAAGTATCCATCACGACCAAAAAGGTGACCACAAATGATCTGTGAACCACTATATATTGATTACCCGTGTACTACAAGTGTCGGATTTAATGTTCAAAAGGGCGCCTTGGACAGCTGCAGCCTTAACTCTTCTTTGATAGATTTTAATGGTGAAATATTGATTTCTGTCTGGTCAAGGTCTACTGGTAGGGGCCAAAGTCATTTGTTGGGCAGAGCTGGACACCCGGTTTGCGAGTCACAATCAATCATGTTGGCATAGAGCGCCAAAAAAAGGGAAGAAAGGGAAGAAAAAAAAATAGGTGGAAACGCGCGGACCAAAATACGATTCCCTCCCCGTACTATAGTCTCGCAGCTGCACTCCTTTATCGTCAGGGAAATAAAAGGAAATATGAGCGCGATGTCAGTTTATTGAGTGGAGAGGCTCGGGCAAATTGCACATGACGTTGGGTAGGTGGAGTGGCCGTGAGTGAAAATGAAGGTGTGGAGAGAGAAAAGGAGCGACTATGTTTTATTTAAACATCCTTCGGGAGACTACAGGCTCAGGTAATCTGTTGTGTTACAACTCAGTGCCCCGTTCCCCTCCATCCGCCGCGATAACAGCGAGCGCCTAATAGGAACCCATCAATCACAATAAGCTTCCAATTTCGCCCGGTGTCTCTACACTCTCAGCCACTGTTTAACGTGCTCTAATAACGGTGATAACATACTTCTATAGCCGCAGATAGCGACCCGAGCTCATCCGAGAGGTCATTTAGGCTACCTCGCGCAGATTAAACAGCGGTGAAGTCAATATCTCTTTTAACTGGAGAATGTAGCCTAATACGAGGAGGAAACTGACAAGATTTCGAAAAGAGTGACGCAAAAGCCCAAAAAGTATATACTTGAGAGAGGGCAAAGGTACACAGATGGAAGCGGGAGATCTGATTGTGATTATGTTGCTTTCCTAATGATTTTTGCTCCACTGGTTTGCTCGATTGCACTGGTTGGGGAAAGGCAGTCTATTAGGGTGTCAAGGTAACTGGAATCGTCTTTAGCCCCTCTCTCTCTCTCATCTTAACCCTGCACGATGAGCCTCCGCGGTGAGAAAGACCTACTAGAAGAGATAAATGCATAGTGGCTGCGGTGGCGTGGTAATGAACATGCCACATTTACTAGCCCGCGCCGTCAAAGCGCGCTAATTACAATCTTTATCCATGAGATGTGGTGGCGTTATAGGTCAGACAGGGAAAAGGCCTTCTGGTATTATAATACGGATTTTTTTTTTTTAATCAGCGAAATGTCCTTAAGCAGATTTTAGAAAATTAAATGCATTTAAGATAGTCTTAAACTGTAGGTCTAGCTAATTATATTCTATGTTGAATATGCGTATTTTGTGTCGGATGGGACTACGTGCATGTGCCGTGGTGCTCCAAGGGACTTAACACGGTCAAATGAAAAGGTACCATTTGGTATTTCAAAATATTAGGCAACCTGTGTAAAGGAATATTCTCAATTATAAAATAAAACTATGGTCACATATTCTTGAAGGAAAATGCTTTCAGGTACGCATTAAAATTCCTTCAGTGCACAATATTTGAAGCTTTTCAAAATCAAAGCTTTTCCGCCACTGTAGCCTATGTGGCAATCTTAGGAAACACAAATATTTCTTCAATTATCCCATCTTTTAATTTTTACAGTGTAGCCTGTAGCCTATAGAAAGACAGCAAGCTTTCTGGAACTGCATTACCACTCTTCTGGCACGGGTTCTAAATCAACGCTGTATGATTTGGATTATGCGATTTAGCTTCTACTTTTCTCTGAATCCCCAGGAGGTGGCGCACAGTCACTTATTTACAGAAAGTCGTGCTGGATCCCTTCGTTCTTCATTTTTCCTGCACTTGTGCAGATTCACCCGTGCATCTTCATGACTAAGGTGACACGCAACTAGCATGCTGCATTCAGCAGACAGTCAGGCATGACCGCGTGTGTCTGAGGAGAAACACATGCATTTGAATTTAAAATCGCTTTTCTGGGATTTAATTGATTTATATCAATTACATTTATATCCTGGTTTTTATCCAGATTTATAAGGATTTAGCTATACATGTTAAGGGCTATATTCTAACTTGACGCAAAAAGATACTGTTTATGAAATTAATGGTTTAAGTGAATTGATATACACAAACAAATAAAATATATAAATATGTTGATATTAATATTAGCTATTGATTATAAAACATAATTTGTAGAATGTCAATAGCCTAATTAGGCTATTGCAATATTTTGTATTTATGAATGGATTTTTAATAACAAAATGGAACGATTTTAAAAATGAAAACATTTTAGATGTTCAAATTAAGTTTTAAAATAGGCTACGAATAATTTATTCCTGATGAGTTATATTAAAAGGGGCCTATGGCTACACATTTCAGAATTATTAATTCACGTTAATATATAGACATCAAAGTTTGTTTTAGCCTATTTTAACCTTTTTATATAATTTATTAAAATGATAACGATGTTGTGATTAGCCTATTTTTTCCCTATCTTGAAAAGTGACAAATGTATTTCTTAAGGCAGCCTGTCATAAGACTCTTATAATATATAATAGGCCTATATATATTATACTTTATTATTCCGTATAGCAAAAGTTAATAAAAATGTAAGTGTCACCATTTTCAAAATAGGAAAGGCTACTTGTAAAATTCAAATATTTGTCACCTTAAGGCTATTTTTAGGTTTTACCAAACCTCAGATTACACCATCTCAGCCATGTTAAAGTCTAATTATATTTCAGATAGACTGATCAAGCAGAAGAGATATGTTTGTCTGGCCTTGCCTCAGGCACACCGCCCTCTTCAGAGAATTTTACAAATGTCTCCACTTTTTCACTTAGCTATACTAGGCTTAACCGTGTTTGGATTTTCTCTCTTTGTTTATTTTCTTTCTTTGGCCTCGTGTCATGCATGGAACGGTGCGTTTGAGATGCGCATTTTTGTTTACCTGTAATATTGAGCGATTTCAAGCTATACGCTTTAACTAGTCAACTTGTTTTACAGCATGTTTGTTTGTCTGTATATTGCATGACAAAAAATAACTTTAGTAATAGTCTTAGTATTTATTAAACGTGTCATAGCCTAGTCTACGTAATTTTGCAAACAAATGTGATTATGTAAAATATGTTATAGCCTATTTCATTTCCATTTATATAAAAAACGAATTAAATAATAGGTCTACATTTAATAATCTTTCCTTAAAATGCATTAAAGTAGCCTAAATGAGAATGAACACTAGCTATCACGGAAATTTAAACTTACTTCTCTCGTCTCCCTTATTGTTATGTTAATCAATCTGTTTACCATTTAATTTAGAAATGAATCTGCAAGCTATAAAATGATATCACTGTATGGCATATAAAAAGAGCGGTCAGAATACCTCATTAACAGGCGGTGGTTGTAACTGAGGAAAGATGGACTTCATTGCTGTCCTATATCCATTGTGAACCTTACTAATACCCTGGGCCTGTCAGTCAACGATTTGATCATGAGTCATGTTGTCTACAGAACAATACAAGAGTCATGTTAGGATCTCCCCCAACAGAGGTTTGTAGCTCTAGTTCATGGAAATCTCATTACATATTAAAATGTAGGTAATTATGCACCAAAAAAACAAACAAAAAAAAAATATGTGAAGGAGGAAAATACCTGCATTAAGTCGTATGTGTTAAATAAGTTCTTGACACTATATATATATATATATATATATATATAAATTAAAAAATATATTGTAAATTAAGGCAGATGTCTTAATAAATCAAAATAAAAAATAAACAGAATGAATGCGAAATTATTTCTTATATATGTTTTATGTTGTGTCATTAAATGTTGATTCAGGTTCTAAAGTAAGCTCTACATTTGCTGTGTTCTTGTATGTGTGTTGCTTAACATAGGCTAAATCTTGATATCTGTGTTTTGCAGCTTAATAGCATAAAGTAAAAGAGCAAAAAAAGTTCTGTCTGCTAAGCGGGTTCTACACATCAGTGTGAGGACTTTGTTTGGCAGAACAATGCTTGCAGTCACACTTGAGAAAGCTGATCGCTGTAGCATGGGTGCACCGGGAGGCCCACAGCCTTCAGAATCACTGGGATATCACACACACAGATGCTGCATAAATACAAGAACACACTCTGAAAAAACACCATCAATGCTCACTAGATATTAGATTTAAATATATGAAGCCAAAGCATTTATTTGAAGTAAAAAAAAAAAAAAATAGAATCTAGAACAATTTAAATGTAAAAATAAAGGATTTAAGTCCACATTAACTGGAAAATGCACACCAATGAGAGTCAAAATTATACAAAGTGTCTTTAACTATTGTTTTATTTAAATGGTTGCACTTTATTTTACAGTTGCATGTACTTAGTGTACTTGGGTAATATAAGGTAACTACATGGCTTAAGGTTAGGTTTAGGGGTAGGTTCAGTGTTAGTACCTATTTGCCAGTTATTTTAACTACTATAAGAAGTAGATTGTGTATACAATGGGAACAGGTCTGTTAAATTAAGTGCTACCATTTAAATTGATCATTTGATACAATACACTTACATACATGATTTTACATTGTACATGCATTTAATAAAAAAATACCTGAATTGACATCTACACGGTTAAGTGTTTATCCTTCCCTTACCCCTAAACCTATTAAACCTGTCCTTAACCATACCCGTATAGCAGCAAAAGTGTTTGAACACAATAAGTAGGCAATTCAAAATAGTTTTTTGAAGTACAGAGTAGTTATAACACCTAATATAAAGTGTGACACAAAATAGTTTTTTCAGGTGGTGCCTTACTTGCCTGACGAAGACCTTGCGATCGAAATGTTGTATATTTTAATACATTGATTTTTGGGAGCATCAGTGGTAGTATGGCGATTTTTGTTTATTTCTTTATCTGATCAAGCACCTGCATGCCTAAAGTTTCTGGATGTGCGCATATTATTATTTTTAATCCCTTTTTTTCCTCCACACAACATAATTGCTAATTAATGCTTTCTACAAAGTTCTTGTTGTTTCATTATTATTTGCTCTGACCTATACAGTTATTTATGGCGATGTCAACATTGCACTCGTGGACAAATATAGGCTAGTATATTTTATTTCCCGAAAATCCCCTAATCACTTGTCCACACTCATGGTGGGATTCTGTGTATTTTATTGTATATTTTTGGTTACTATTGCAGAGCAGGACAGCTGTGACCAAACTCTATCATATGTGGACCACATCCATCCTAATGGGGTTAGGGAGATGGAAACGGACAGTTAAAAGACAATGGATGGATTCAGCATTAAGTGCAAGCGAAGCATGTGGGATAGTCATTATAGCATGATTTGCAGTGTTGACATCCATATAACCTCTATGATGCTGCAGTCATGGAGGTCTAGTGAGGGAGTTAGATCAAAAACACAGGTCCTGGATAGATAATGTGAACCACTCCACTACCAGACTTTCTCAAACATCATTAAAGTCTTCAGACCGTGGGCCAAATGTAACCTTTTGGTATAGTTCACTTTCTGTACCGTATTGCATCTGTCCAGAGATTCTGTTTATAGCCAGGGATTGTTTTAGAATTGAACAGCCATTTATATTTATTCTCATTGTAAAGATAATATGCCAAACACTAAGATGATATGATCAATATCAGTCCTTAATCTTGAATCTGTATTTTATGTAATATGTGCTGTGGATCTCCTGCTTAAGCATTAACTTTAACATGGACATTGCGACCTCAGTGAGTGAGATTCAGCACTATCACCTGATTCATCATCAGCACCAGTAGAGGTGTGCGACCGATTTACACCCTAAATGACAAAAATGCAAGTCCAAAGATTGTTTATTATAATCCCATTCCCATAGCTTTACTTATTGATGAAACTTTTGTTTATAGAACAAATAAAGATCTTGAACACTAGGGTCAATGCTGACCGATTTCTTAATGATTAGAAGGAAAATGTGTGTATTCAGAATAGATTATATTAGGGATCATACCAGTCGGAGTTGTATTGTGTTGTTTTTATTTGACTGAATATTTCTTTAAAGGAACCAATAAAACTATTCAATTCTATTTTAGGTTGCACTTTATTTTACAGTACGTTCACTTTTGTGTACTTAGTAACTACATGGGTTAACATTAGGTTCAGGGTTAGTACCTAGTTATTACCTAGTTACTGTAATTACTATAATAAGTTCATAGTATGTACATGGGGAACAGTACTGTAAAATAAACTACTACTCTATTTAATATTTTAAATTGACCCCAGTTGAGCTTTTTCTTTATTGTTTCATAATATTTTAAGCACAGATAGGCATGAATAACAGTAACACATTAAAGATCTGATCATCACCTTTGACTGTATTGACATTATCTTGCTTTAACTATCAATCATGGTTGCATGGTCAAGATGATTGCACATTTAACATATTTCATATTTGCATTTTGACTTTCTCTTAGCAGGAAGCCTGATTATTCAGATGAAGCTCAATGATGGAGTGTTTCCTTTCCGGGGCTGTTTTGGTGTGATGTGGGTGGGTCTGCCCCTCATGTTAGGGTTAATACGAGGGTAGGAGGCGTCACACGCAGGTTATCTCCCATAAGCCACCGCCTACGGCTTTAGTCGTCACCATTTACAGCCGTTTAACCCTTAACCTGCAACACAAGGTCAGCTGACAGCTCCTAGAGAGACGACCAAATGGATTTATTCAGATGAGTCGCTCCTGCCTATAGGAGCAATTGTTGAAATCGTAGCTATGAATATGTGTTTGCGATAAATTCTGTATGTATTGCTTGTACACACACGCACACGCACACACACACACACACACACACACACACACACACACACACACACACACACACACACACACACACCACACACAACACACACACACACACACACACACACACACACCTCTTAATGGACATTAATGTATATTATTGATAATAATAATAGTCACATTAGAAAAATGTATGTCCTTGAAGGTGTGTGTGTGTGTGTGTGTGTGTGTGTGTGTGTGTGTGTGTGTGTGTGTGTGTGTGTGTGTGTGTGTGTGTGTGTGTGTGTGTGGTGTGTGTGTGTGTGTGTGCGCATATATATATATGCATTTTTTCTTGCAATATCTTTAAAAGAAATATTCATATTAAATATAAATGAATGTTATAATTATTAATATATTAACAATAATATTAATAAGAATTAATTATTAATAATATATGAATTTAAATCATTTTATGTAATCATGTGGCCCCCGATGGGCCCCGGGCTCCTGATTGCAAACCACTGTTTAAGAGCTCCTAAAGTATTTAGGCTATATTTTGGGAGAATTTATTTCTTCTTAAAGGTTCAGTATATTTATATATTCAAAATTAAATATTTATGTTATTTGTGATATTGATTTATTTTTGTGATATTTCTTTTTTTAAACTCATTGTCCAGAATTGTTTGCACTGGGGATGTTTTAATACACACAAATATGTTAACCCTGACACATTTGGACCGTGTGGCAAACAAGTACATTAATAACCAGGCTAACACGTCTCTGTAGTGATGCCTGTCTCGACATGTACATGCATCCTCTGTGTTTGTGAAAGATGTTGGAGATTACAGAGGGACCATGTGTCTGAGTACCGTCTGGATCCCCGTGACTTAAGTGTAGCATACAACTGACATTACTCTTACAGAAGAGGTTAAAACTCCAGCCCGAATGCTAAATCGAGAGAGGCTTCGAAATCCACAGTCTTAGCATTCCACGACGCAGTGTGTACAGGCTGACCTTAGACAATATATTGAGCGGATGTCAGGGCAGAAACCACGGCTGAGCACCCCTCCTTGAACGGCAAAGATTTTAAAGGTAGACTTGACAGATTATATCAGGATGATTGATAATAATGCTCCTTATAGCTTCTCACAGTAATCCACAGAAACTCACTGTTGTTTCCTCAGTAGAGTCTAATGTGAAGGAAATACAAATTTGACAGCTAAGGTTTCAGATTTGTGTTGCAACACAATTATTGTTTTTGAAAGAAGTCTCTTATGATCACCGAGGCTACATTTATTTGCTACAAAAAATAGAGTAAAACAGTACTATTGTAAAAAAAATATTACAATTTAAAAGAACCGTTTTCTATCTGAATATGTTTTAAAATGTAATTTATTTATGTGAAGCAAAGCTGGATTGTCAGCATCATCACTCCAGTCTTCAGTGTCACATGATCCTTCAGAAATCATATGCTAATTTAGTTCTTGGTTATTATCAGGTATTATTGGTGACTGATAATGGTTCTTTTTGTTATCAATGTTGAAAATATTGATGTTTTTGCTGCGTAATATGTTTTGTGTTTTATTTTTTGTAACATGAATGTCTTTACTGTCACTTTAGAATGAATCCTTGCTGAATAATTTCTTTATTTTTTATCTATTTATCCATTTATTTTTTAATCTTTAATACCCCAGTTTTAAATGGTAGTGTATCACGGTTTCCACAAAAATGTTAGTTTTGCCATCACAGAAAAAAAAAATGCATTTTAAATATGAAAATAGAAAACAGTTCTTTTAAATTGTAATATTTTGCAATATTAATGTTTTTACTGTATTTTTGATTAAATAAGTGCAGCATTGGTGAGCATAAGGGTTTCAAAAACATTAAAACATCTTAATTATTCTAAACTTTTGACGGGTAGTGTTTGCTTATAAAACTTTTAAATGAGATATAGACATTACACACATAATGTGAATTATTATATCTTTGGGTGAATTCAGCATTTTTCTTTAAAGAGAATAATTATGTAAGCCCTGCATGAGAAAGGGAAAAGGAGAAATCTTATCTGCTCTTCTGTCTCCCAGTGCAGACTGAACGGGGAAGGGGGTGCAAAGGGAATAGACTGATTTTGATGTCGAATGAGAAGCGACTGGGACGCTACTGCTGAGAACGGAAACACGCACAAGCGCACACACACATACACACACATCCCGTCTGTCTTTAGAAAAGACCTGCCACATAATTAAAAAGATAAACTCTGTGATCACTAGCCTGGAGATAAGGGTCCTGTGAGGGTATATCACACACACACACACACACACACACACACACACACACACACACACACACACACACACACACACACACAAACACATTCTGCAGCAGTCATTGTGTTTACACATTTGTAATATAGGCAAAATTAAATAGGCTGTCACAGATATATTAATTTCATTAAATATTCATATATGCATAATGACAAATGTTATTAGTATTGAGTATTAGAATAAACATGTTGCTTAATATTTATCCGTTACAATCATAAACGAATTCCCTTGCCTCTGCAAAACATATGCACGCATGAAAATGACTGAATTACTACAAAATTAGCTTCTAGGGGAAGAAAGTTTATAGGCGTCATAAAGTTTCCAAGACCAGAAACTCTCAATGTTCAGAAAGCAATGTTGTGATTGCAGAAGGTAATTAAGCATTATTTAGGTTTTCCCCCCTTTTGTTTACATTTTGTTCCCAGAAATATAAAATATTAAAATTAGAAATACCCAATAAAGAGAGAAAAGTGATTATATATATATATATATATATATATATATATATATATAGAGAGAGAGAGAGAGAGAGAGAGAGAGAGAGAGAGAGAGAGAGAGAGAGAGAGAGAGAGAATAAAATTTGTCAAAGAAACCTTTAAAGACGTCTTGCTGAGATGCGTCTGCTTTAAACACGTTTTCAGTATTTTGTTGTCAAATTTTTATTTATTTATTTACAAAATATAGAATCATCAAAAATGAATATACAAGAAAATGAAATGTAATGCTGTTGGTATAACTGTGTGTGCATGTTAAGATGAAAGCTAATACTATTTGTAGCAAAACAATTATAATGACCTAGATATTAACATGACAATGAAAATGGTAATTAATGTCACAGATTTCAACAACTTGCTTGTGAGATGCATTATTTTTGATCAAGAGGAGACAATCTCAATATTTAAATCAGTGTACATACTGACTTTGCATATAGAGCTGTCATGTATTAGTTGTCTCACCTTTTTCCAATTATAGTTGCAGAGTGATCTGAACCCAGTTTGTTTAGGCTCAGTTTGGTTTAGTTGGCACATTTCAGACCTCGCTATTATGCTTCAGCAAAACACATAACATATTCACTGCTTCAGATCTGAAAAGATGTATAATGACTTTTAGTTTGTTTATAATATTTGAGGCCTAGTCTTTTTAAATAGTAAGTTGTGAGGTGACCAGGCTTGTCTCCTGCTACTTTTTTTTAAATGTAAAAATGGGCCAGTTCTAAAAATCATGTAAAATAAGATGAATTCTGCAACCCTCCATTTATAAGCAAAAGTAGAGGGAATGTGTATCCTTCTAACACACTGATAAGGACCGCCTCTGGCCTGTCTCTCTGTACATGTTTTGTATGGCTGTAACCCCGCTGTGAGGTGTCAGGGTTTATCAGCAGCTTTGAGGCCCTCTCCACATCTCCTCACTGACTGACACACACAAGGGCTTTTAATACTTCACCCTTATTAACACAAGCACTAATAGTATTGATAACGGGGAAGAGAGGTGGTGTGCTCGCAATAAGGGCATCTGTCATTGTCTCTCTCTGCAGGCCGCAGAATCTGCTTTGGTGCATTAATTCAATCGCATTATTGCGGCGAAAGTCACAGATATAATGGATTTGTGCAGTCTAACAGAAAATGGCTTTTTAAAATACACACAATTAGGTGAAAGTCAGTCTGGCTCGCATATCAGCATAATGGGGAACGAGGAAAGGTTTTATTATGCCAAAATATGGGGGTTAAATGCATGCTCCGATTTATTATATCCAGGTACAAGGTTAGTTTGGTATTGAAAAAACATTATTGATTTTAATATCTGTGTTTAGTGCATTAACTTTAGTAATTGAATCTGTTTTACTTTCAGGTGTATTTTTTTACTTTTCATCCAATGCTCTTAAATTAGGAATTATACCATGTGCTGCCAGTAGCCAAGATGATTTTGTATAGTAACAATAGTATCTAAATATATAATAGTGGAATTTAGATGGACGATTCAAAAATAACTTGCTTTAATTTCTGAATAGTTCATTTGAAACATTCTCAAAGTCAATCTGCACCTTGTCTCACCACTAACAAAGAGCAGTTGTTTAATAAAGCATCCAAAATCCTCACATGCCGGAGCCCAAACTATTATGAGTCTCCTCTATGAAAGTGCAAACTCAGCCATGAATATTGCATTTCTAATAATACCGTACACGCACAGTTGCACAAATACACATATACACACTCTCACCCTGACACACAAACACAGGCGCACAAACAGAACGCGACGCACTTTGCAGTTTTATTGCCCGATGCATAATCTCTTATTTACGCGGCTGTTGAGGTGTGTCCTCCACAGTCCGTTGCTCTCCGACTGACAGGCTGCACCTCTTTACCCACAATGCAGTGGTAAATTCAGGACCAGGCAGCTGTCTCCTCTGTTAACCTCTCTCTTTTCTCCTTACAAGACTTGCAAACGCTTTATACTCCTAAAGTACATGAGGGAAAATAATCAGCATGTGGAGATGATCCACATATAATTCTGAAGGGAAGAAAATAGCGATAGAATGATGTTAGTCACACAGCAAAGTTGTCACAAATGTTATAGTAACTGTAAGGTTTTTAGTCAAAAGTTCAATTACACTTAACTAGTTTTCTTTAGTATGGATTTGTATTTCTAACATCTATTTCAACTCTATAAAAAAAAAGATCTGAAAAAAAAATCCAATGTCATATCTTAAATAGTTTTTTGGTATAAAAAAGTGAACATAATAAAATTACAATGACATGCATTCTGTCATTACTCTAGTAGCAGTATTTAATTATATATTGATGTGTGCATGCATGTATATTTACAGTATATGTATGTATGTAAGTATGTATGTATGTATGTATGTATATAACACTTAAATATAATTTAAGTATTTTATTTTAATTTAAATATTTATGTATTACTACATATATATATATATATATATATATATATATATATATATATATACATACAGTGTATATATATATATATATATATATAATATATATATATATATATATATATATATATATATATATATATATATATATCAATTTTTTCAAAATAACTTGAAATCCTATTCCTAACCCTTACAGCCACTGAGTTAGCAGCACTGAAATAAAAATTAAGCAATTTAATCATCTGTGGAAAGGGCAGGACTCGAAAAACTCCAGCCAATCATTTCCAAGACCACATAGAATCATTGGACAGTAAGTTCGTCAATCAAACGGCTGTACCACACCCCCCTCCCCCCAGCGCGCGTGACCCCCTTCGTGGGCATACTCAAAGCTCGTGACGCATGCGCATCTCGTCAGTAAAGCCTTTTCCATGATTAGTGGTAAATCGTCTTTACAATCTCTCGCGCATCTGAGTTTTCGCTCGTGCATGATTGCGCGTCCATGTTCTTCGAGTGGGTGGAGTCAGGGCCAGCGTTGGAGTAAAGAAGGTAGGACCATTTGAATTGTATATTTTCAAAATCTGCCGGTCGTTTTCCAAATCATATACCCCACCATTAAAATAGATGACACTTGACTGACTGAATATATCTGTAACATATATGCGTATATGTATGTTATATATATATATATATATGTAATATATATATATATGCATACATATATATATTACAGTGACATGCATTCAGTCGGTCAAGTGTCATTTTTTTTTTTTTTGATGTTTTATAATTGTTTTATTCTTTGTTGAAAAGCCTTTACATTTTGGCAGTTTACCAGCTATTATTGCATGTTGTCACAAAAGGTGGGCAATAGCTTTCCCCTGACTTTAGGATCCGCATCTGCAGGCCTACAGACAGCCTTGGAAACATTCATTGGAGTAGACAGTGTGACAACATGCCCCGGTCTCCCCTAAGCTTTAGTTGAGAAATCAGCCTGAATCACTTTAAGGATATTTTGATGCATCTAACAAGGCCTTTTGAAACACATGCTCGCATTCACACACAAACACAGACACACACTTGCTGGCGTCTCATACATGACTCGTCTCTCTTGGAGCTGGCTCGCTTCTGCTGTTATCTGACCCCCCCTATCAGGAGTAATCCGGCTTAGCTAACTTAATGATGCCACTTGTGCTGTGCAGAATGCGACGGCGAACTCTATAAATTGCATCCATTAAAATGCAAATCCACCCTTGTCCAGAGTGCAGGGCCCTGACACAAAAGTGAGGGAGTCAAACCGTGCTCCCCCTTCTGTCGCCGCGCCTCTTCCCACAAGGAACAAATACCACAGCGATAACTGATGCTACGATTATCATTCCTCTGCCATATTGCGGATGGAATGAACCCAGTGTGAAGGAGAGGAGGAAGAAAAGAAGCGGAAAAAACGGGCCCCCGTTTCATTTTCAGAGATTTATAATTTTTTTGTTGTTGTCAGGAAATGAACAAATGGTTATCAATGTAACGAGGGAATCTTTCTTATCGGCTTGCCAGGTTTTTCGTACTGATACTCTTTGCGGCGTATTCCACAGGAAATGAATTTCTTCCTGTGGGCGACTGCTCTTTTTTTCCTCTTTTTCTATTTTTTAACCCCCTTCTTGCATCTTTTCAATTCTACCTGGCTTTAAAATCTGTACCTCTATAACTGTTTTTCCATAACGGTATTAAAGAGCTAAGTCGGCTTATATAATATTAAGTTCTAGATATTAAGATAGATCACAAAGCAACAGAGCAGTTCAATTCATATTATTTTGTCTGTTCCTTTCCAGTTTGTGATGCCACCGTTGGCATCTGTGTACTTTTATTGTTGTTAGTGTCTGGGATGTGTGTGAGTTTACTTGTGCGATGATTTAAGCTTTCTGTATTGTGTGTTAACTTGCAGGCTTATGAAAATCCAATGAGGAAAAAAATTATTATGGGGACACTAGGCTATTTATCACACTCTTTACTTATTTCTGAAAATCAATATAGACACAAATCTTAAAGGGATAGTTTACCCACAAATAATTACTCACCCTCATGTCGTTTCGAACGCGTAAGACTTTCGTTCGTCTTCGGAACACAAATTAAGATATTTTTAATGAAATCTGAGAGATTCTGTCCCTCCATTGACAGTCTACGCAGTTAAAACTAATCCATATGAATTTAGTGGTTATAGTCCTAAATTTCCTGAATAGACACAATCACTTTATATGATGAACAGATTTAATTTAGGCTTTTATTCACATACAAACATTCATCGACTCACACATCAGTTGTGGTGAACCAACAGAAACTCAAGCATGTTCGCTTGACATGCAAGAACCAATGAGGTTCATTCTCGAGTTACGCATCACATTTCAGCTTTCGCACGAACCAATGAGGTTCATTCTCGAGTTACGCAACACATTTCAGCTTTCGCACGAACCAATGAGGTTCATTCTCGAGTTGTGCAACACATTTCAGCTTTCGCACGAACCAATGAGGTTCATTCTCGAGTTGCGCATCACGTTTGAGCTTCCGCAAGACCCAATGAGGTTCATTCTCGAGTTGCGCATCACATTTCAGCTTTCGCACGACCCAATGAGGTTCATTCTCGAGTTGCGCAACACATTTCAGCTTTCGCACGAACCAATGTGGTTCATTCTCGAGTTACGCATCACATTTCAGCTTTCGCAAGACCCAATAGGTAGAGTTACACAATTCACTTCGATAGTTCATCCGAACGCAACACATTTCAGCTTTCGCACAACCAAATGAGGTTCATTCTCGAGTTACGCAACACATTTCAGCTTTCGCACGAACCAATGAGGTTCATTCTCGAGTTACGCAACACATTTCAGCTTTCGCAAGACCCAATGAGGTTCATTCTCGAGTTACGCATCACATTTCAGCTTTCGAAAGACCAATGAGGTTCATTCTCGAGTTCGAAATCACATTTCAGCTTCGCAACGACCCAATGAGGTTCATTCTCGAGTTCGCATCACATTTAGCTTTCCGCAAGACCCAATGAGGTTCATTCTCGAGTTCGCATCACGTTTCGAGCTTCCGCAGACCCAATGTTAACTCAGTCATCACTATCCCAAGAACCAATGAGTTTACTCTTCGGACGCATCACTTTTACCTTTCGCAAACCCCATGTTAAGCAGGTCCTCATCAAAACTGTCAAATGACGTCTGGGACGTCTACCAACGTCAATATCCGCCTTTTTAGGGTACCCTTAAACGTTGGTAAATGACGATCCTGGGACGTCATACAACTGACGCTTTACCTTTAACGTCAGTAGGTGACGGGGTAGGTTTAGGGGTAGGTTTAGGTCTGGGGTAGAGTTAGGATCCGATAACGTCATCTAACCGACGTTTAAGGGTACCCTAAAAAGGCAGATATTGACGTATGGTCAAAAGACGTCCCAAGACGTCAATATATGACTTCTTGGGATGAGACTGCGCTGCCCAATGAGGTTCATTCTCGAGTTACGCAACACATTTCAGCTTTCGCACGAACCAATGAGGTTCATTCTCGAGTTACGCATCACATTTCAGCTTTCGCAAGACCCAATGAGGTTCATTCTCGAGTTACGCATCACATTTCAGCTTTCGCAAGACCCAATGAGGTTCATTCTCGAGTTCGCAACGCATTTCAGCTTTCGCAAGACCCAATGAGGTTCATTCTCGAGTTGCGCATCACGTTTGAGCTTCCGCAAGACCCAATGAGGTTCATTCTCGAGTTACGCAACGCATTTCAGCTTTTGCACGAACCAATGAGGTTCATTCTCGAGTTGCGCAACACATTTCAGCTTTTGCAAGAACCAATGAGGTTCATTCTCGAGTTGCGCATCACGTTTGAGCTTCCGCACGACCCAATGAGGTTCATTCTCGAGTTGCGCATCACGTTTGAGCTTCCGCAAGACCCAATGAGGTTCATTCTCGAGTTACGCATCACATTTCAGCTTTCGCAAGACCCAATGTAACACAGTCTCATCCCAAGAAGTCATATATTGACGTCTTGGGACGTCTTTTGACCATACGTCAATATCCGCCTTTTTAGGGTACCCTTAAACGTTGGTAAATGACGATCCTGGGACGTCATACAACTGACGCTTTACCTTTAACGTCAGTAGGTGACGGGGTAGGTTTAGGGGTAGGTTTAGGTCTGGGGTAGAGTTAGGATCCGATAACGTCATCTAACCGACGTTTAAGGGTACCCTAAAAAGGCAGATATTGACGTATGGTCAAAAGACGTCCCAAGACGTCAATATATGACTTCTTGGGATGAGACTGCGCTGCCCAATGAGGTTCATTCTCGAGTTACGCAACACATTTCAGCTTTCGCACGAACCAATGAGGTTCATTCTCGAGTTACGCATCACATTTCAGCTTTCGCAAGACCCAATGAGGTTCATTCTCGAGTTACGCATCACATTTCAGCTTTCGCAAGACCCAATGAGGTTCATTCTCGAGTTGCGCATCACGTTTGAGCTTCCGCAAGACCCAATGAGGTTCATTCTCGAGTTACGCAACGCATTTCAGCTTTGCACGAACCAATGAGGTTCATTCTCGAGTTGCGCAACACATTTCAGCTTTTGCAAGAACCAATGAGGTTCATTCTCGAGTTACGCAACACATTTCAGCTTTCGCACGAACCAATGAGGTTCATTCTCGAGTTACGCATCACATTTCAGCTTTCGCACAAACCAATGAGCTTCGTTCTCACGTGTCAAGCAAGTACAGTTGAGGTTCTGTTTATGTTCGCTGATCAATGTTTATATGTGAATAAAAGTGGTATTATATGTGATGATAAAATCTTCATTACATAATTTACTGTCGACTGAAAGTATATCAGTACATGATCGTATTGTGTTCACTTGTTTATCCAAACATAATACATTATATTGGAAATGATTGGAGGATAAAAAATGATCCCAGTTTAGAAAAGTTTAGGGATATTTGTAATGAACATACAAAAACACTTCTAGAGAAAACAAACATTTATGCAATTTGACGTTTGATTAAAAACCTTATAGTTACCGAGAAGTAACTTGCTACACGTGACAACTAGCCCCAGTCTCTCGTAAATGCAATCTATAGGTTGGCGTTTTTGCCGGAAGCTGAGAGTGCTCTTTTCTTAATCGATAATGAAATATTGAAAATTCCTCTGGTTGACATCTTCATGTCTTAAGAACTAAAAAAGAATGACTAAATACCACAGCTGTCGGGTGTGAGTGAGTGAACGAGTGAGTGATTGATTGAGCAGTTGAGTTAGCAAACTGAAGCATAGTAGGATTTATTGAGATTAAAAAGAGTTTCCTTTTATTTATCATAATCCCTAAACAGTATTGGTTTTGAAATGTCATATATTGATATGGTAATGTTTTAATTTTGTCCATCAGGGTCACAGAGAAAAAGACAAGGTCGTATTCACACCATTATGTTTTGTTGCATGTAGGCATCTGTAATAGAAGGCTGTGTAAGACACTGGACAATAGGAGTGTTTGAATTTTAAAAAAGACATTAGACATGGAGCCGCTCAACATAACATGGCTTGACTCAAGGTTTTCTGGACAGAGCCGATAAGGCTGCCCTGGGACCGAGTGTTGAACATGGAAGATGTATCTGAGAGTAATGTTTCATTGTGCCAAAGCGTGGGGAAGCGAACTGCCAATGCTCTGATCGTCTACACCTTTCAAGCTGTCACCGGTAGCCAGGGAAAGGGAGAGAGAGATGAGGAAATGATAGAGGAGGCATGAGAAAGTGATAGATGGATGGGGGAATGATAGAGGTTTCCAATCTGTCGTTCTCTGAGTCCAGAGAGCAGTGTCATGACAACTAGGATTTGGGGTTTGCGTTTTAAGTAAGATGATAAGTAAGTCAAGTGTTGTGTGCAGTTTGGAGATGAACTTGTGGTAGCGGATTATATTCCTCAAACTAAATTAGCATATTTTGTAAGTAATACAAATATTTCTTATATGGTATATCTGAGTGTTTTTCAAATACACACATGTACACCAAAAACTGGTATTGCTCAGGATACTTCACTCAATAATACCATCATATCTTATAGTTAATTAGATATTTAGCATTTTTAGGAAAATTGTGGCTCTATATTGGTGTTGTACTGTTATAAATATTATGTTCTACTATTTACAAACAACAAGTTGCTAATTAGTAGTTAGGTTAACATTTTCATATTTATATGTGTATATCTTTGTTCCTTAAAGGTACACTTTTTTCGAAATTAACTACATTTAAATGTAAATATATCACCAATCCTTCTTCCAAAACATATTTTTGTCTAACTCTGATTAATTGTTAGCATATATTTTTATATTTTAGACCTGTCTGGGTGTTTGTTTGTTTTTTTGTGGGGGAAATTGCATACATATGTCACTCACCCTTGCATGTCTCATGATATCCGTAAATAGAGAAAAGTTGCTCCGGCTACTTTGACGCATATATGGTGTGGGATTGGCATAGGTTAGTTGTCACAATGAGCGAGAAAGCTTGACATGCTGGCTAAAAGAGAACACGACAGATCTTGTGATAAAACAAGTATCAACACTGGCATGGCTTTTCGGACATGGCGACTGAAGGATTTGAAGTGTTGTAAAAGCGGCATAAATATGGTGTTTCAATGCAAACTCATGGCAATTCGCAACTATAGTTTATGTTTTACGATCTCATACATACGTTTTCGTACAATTTGTTTAAACCCCAGTGACGGGTAGGTTTAGGGGCGTTGTGAGGGGTGGTCCTTCATAATGAGATCAGTTTGAAAATCATACAAATTCATACGAAATCCCCACCTCGTAAAATATTTACGTTTTCCCTTGGGGTTAGGTGTTTTTATAAAGTATTTTGTTGAACAGATAAATTGCCATATGTAGCTCTAACAGAGTTCATTGTAAAGCATTAGGTGTGTTTGACGTGAAGCGGCGCTGGTCAGGCTGATCGGTGAATGACGTCAAAGTACCGCGAGAGCAATTAGAGAGCAGACGGCTCCATATGCTATTGAATCACTCTCGCGGTACTTTGTGATACATTGATCGGCACAGCACTGCTTCAAGTCGAACACACCTATCTGTATTGTGAAGGGTCATATTAATAATCTGTACAGTCATGCAAAAAAACGCATTTGTGTTTTTTAGAGTAGGTAGAGTACACTCTAAAAAATGCTGGGTTTGTCTATATTTGACCCAAAATTGGGTTAAAACAACCCAGCATTTTTTAGAGTGTAGGGTAGAGGCTGTTCAGCTTAAGGCCTGGAGACCTGTAATGATCCTTCCTTTTACTCTAGATGGCCAAGTTTGATCGTGTTCTCGGCGCTCCGCCAGAACCTAGCGTGGAGGCCGATCCAAGGAAGCTCAATAAACCACCCAATCGGTAGTAGCGGCAGGCAGTGTGCATAAAACAGTTCTTCCGCAAAATGAATGCAGTGTTCATTTGTTTTTACTGCTAGAGGGCTAAAAGGTAGGCCTACATAGTTACCTTTAACTAAGTTTTGGAATCAATGAACAAATCAAAGACTGTTGTTTTTAACACAACCCACAAACATCTAAGCTATTAAAGTTGGAGCATTTGAAGTGGTTGTCATGTCATAGTTTCCTGTCATAGTCAGATGACCTTGATGACCAGAAAACTGGTGGACAGTTTCCCAGAATGTCAGGATGTGCAAGTGCTCCTTGACATTTTGTTAGTCAAACAGAGGAATTATTTGACATTTGCAGAGCTGTTGTAATGAATTCTGTCTGAACACTTTATATTTTTATGTATTGTTTCTCATTGTGTTCTGAAGATGCAACAGCTATAATGTTTCGATGCAATGCAGTTTTGTCTATGAACAAAAAAGATGATGTTAATCTAATTTAGTAAAATGTGTTATTATTTTATTTTGCAGTAACCAAAACAAATAAGTATACCAATCATTTGTTTTGCAACCCCTTTACTAATTTTTAACATATTTCAGAGTGAAACGATGAGAAAGAATTTTTTTTTTATTTTTATCCCAGGGTTTTAGTTATTGACTTGATTGCATCATGAAAAGAATTCATGACAGCATACGGGTAAACTTTTTGTCATGTGCAGTGATGAATTATGTACAATAAGACCTGGACTTGTACTTGTACTGTTCAAGTGTTTTTGTTTTTAAAGAAATTTATTTTTTTTTAGCAAGGAAAGACATTTTACTATTTTCCACAAAAAAAAATCTATTTCAAACATGCTGTTCTTTTGAATATTTCATTTCAATTCATTAAAGAATCCTGAAAAACTATAATATTTTACAGTCTTGCCATTTTTAGTGTATTTTGATCAAATAAATGCAGCCTTGGTATATATAACAAACTTTTTTGAAAAACAATTGAAACATTTTACCAACCCCAAACCTTTGAACGGTGTCATTTTAAGAAACTAAATAAAGCCAAATGTAATTTAATGGTGAAAATGACCATTGATAAATAGTTATTTTTCTACAGTGCACCACCAAATGAGTATTGGAATTCAGCCACTGTGAATGGTACAATAGCTAGTTTAAACGCTTTTAAATGCAAAGATTTTCATAATGAGACCGCAAAATAAAAAAGAGAAGGACGCATTGTTTTTCTTATCTGCATGCTTCAATCGCTATTCTCAAGTCTGGATATTTGTCACCTTGTCAGTTTTGGAGGTTTGGCATGTCAAGGCATGCACAGTGGGTGCCGTAGTGACAAAGGGCAGATGGTTGCCAGGACAACCCTGCGTGTGCGGGCGATGCCAGGCTGGTGCCACGCCGTGACCTAATAAAGCCGGCGCCATGTCGGGTTACGACCTGAAAACCGAGCGCAAAGGCCAGACAGATTGGCCAAGCAGCAGTAGGGCACAATGGGGCACATACTCTACAGACTGACTCCTAATGGATTAATGCGTACTGGCTGTAGACCTCACTGCGTTTATCTGCACTTTCTACACATGCTGTCCTTCAACATGGTTTCTACTCAATTATGTGCCATAGTGTCATATTACGGTGATGTTTCCATCTGTAGCATGATATAAAAATAGGATGCACTTGTTGAAGCTGTTGAAGAAAGGTTTTGTAATGAATCCTCTAATAGTTTCATTTACATGTTTTCATTGCTCTAATTCGCCGTTCACTCATTGTGAGTTTCCTTTCAGCAGCAAGAGGCTTGTGGTTTGGGATTAAAGGAAGCGGCATTGCAATCATATTATCGTTGGTATTAATGACATGTTTACATAGCAAATGCTCTAAACATGGTGACGTGCTACTTGAAGAGCAGAAAATCCTGTCTTCACCTTACCGGATTCAGTACAGCTGCCAATGCTAATAAGTCAGTGGTGTATGCGGCGCTTTATAAGGGAAAACAGTCAAATGCACAGGGAGAATAGGCCAGCAGAGGGTAATGTTGAAAGGACTGTGGGTCGACTAGTTAGTTTGCATGGTTGCATAGTTTGCATGTTGTTGTGCACACATAAGCCACTAGCAAGTGCTCTTTTACTGTATTTGATCTTGCTTGTCCTATTCGCACATCTCAGTTGTGAAAATGGTGTTTTTGGGTTCTGAGAGACCTCACGACCCCTTTAATAGCTCAACAAACCTACTTTAACATTTAAACATCAAGTTGAAACTCCATGACTATTCGTAAACCGATAAAATATCGCAAAAGTCTTAGGAAAATGTTACATTTCATCTGTTAGGGATCTCAATTTCAAAATGGTATAAAAAAAACATTGGATACAATGCATTTTTAAATGTAAAGATTTAAATGGCAAAAATAAAAGCTTAGTCTGTCTGTCATCCATCCATCCATCCATCTATCCATCCTTCGATGGGTATTTGATTAAGGAGTTTTTCTATTTGTTCCTATTGCCACAAACCTTTGATAGAAAGATGACAGACTACGAGTGCAAAAACTTGTCCATAAAGAGGTTGTAATTTGGGAGTCTAATATGCCGAAGCCGAAATGGACATAGGACATATTAAACATTCAGTATTTAATAAGAGTATTGTGCTGAATCTTCTTTCATCGGGTCAGATATTGACATTGGCAGAGTTCAGGTGCACTTCATTATGTATAATATTCTATGACATTAATTAAAGTAATTATGAGGCCGTGGAGGGCAAAGATAGCTGAGGAGATTAAAGGTATTATGTCATGATTTTGCCATTATCGTACTACATAATTTCCACTTTAATTTGAATTAATTGTAAATTAATTGTATGCAACAGCGGTCTCAAAACATGTGGCTAATCTTTGCCCTCTGAAAAGGAGAGAGATAAAATGAACCCCTTCCTTTATACAGGTTAGAGTTAATTACATTTCATTTAATTATTTTTCTGTTACAAATTCAAATCTTTGCAGGCTAATACGTCTCCTCCCATCCGAGAAGAAATAAGAGGAGCAGAAATGGGATGGATTGAAAGAGAGCGGGGGAAAAATGATGCCTAAAATAATCGAGAGACACTCTCTCTCTCTCTCTCTCTCTCTCTCTCTCTCTCTCTCTCTCTCTCTCTCTCTCTCTCTCTCTCTCTCTCTCTCTCTCTCTCTCTCTCTCTCTCTCTCACTCTTTCTCTCTCTCTATCACTCTTTCTCTATTCATTCTCTTTCTCTCGTTCAGAATAAGTGAACTGTCAGCAAATTCTGGGGCAAAAATTAATTATTTCAGCATGATAAACCTTTTCATCTGCTTGACTCCTTCTACAGAAAAGCCAATTAATAATGTCAAACATGCTATCTCTCATGGGACGGGCCGTTGGCTAATGAGTGTGTTTACTATGTGGGCTGAGAGTAGTGAGTGCAAAGGCAAAACTTTGTCCTGATCACGACACACCTGTCAGACCAACACCTCATCACTGGCACGTCGAGGGCAAACCTCATTTTATATGCCACTCTTTTTTCCCCCGGAATTAACTGCGGTCCAGGGAGGCTCTCCAGGACTGCAGAGCTAATGGATGATTCACTTAATTATGGAGGCAGACTGGAGAAACACTCGTGTAATGATCTGCTGAAAGACATGACTGGGTCAGGACTGACTTAAGCTGTGTTGCAAATAGTGTACTATATACTCTAATACTTGTACATTACTCAATCATCGAGTGCAAAGGATTCCCAACCTTTTTTTTGTCAACTGACCTAAATATTTACTAGAAGTAGCCCTTAAGATTTTAGGTTAATATTCCATTAAATTAACAGCACATTTGCATGTTCACAGTCACTGATGATGCTAAAAGAGAAATGTTTTTTCATATTAGAGGGATAGTTCAGCCAAAAATTAAAATTCTGTCATTAATACTCACCCTCATGTCGTTCCAAACCTGTAAGCCTTTTGTTCATCTTTGGAACATGAAGATCTTTTGTAATGAAATATGAGAGATTTCTGGAGCTTTCTGTCAAATCAAAACATTTTTGGTGTGTGTGTGTGTGTGTGTTGCAAACAAGTTAAACCACTGGAGTCACAATTAATTGAATGATTTCTTTACTACCTGTCTGGAGCTTGAAAATGGTAGTTGTGTATGCTTTCAATGGACAGAGAGAAAACTCTCAAAGATGTCCATTTGTGTTTCGAAGATGCCTTACAGGTTTGCAGCAACATGAGGGTGAGTAATTAATTATATAATTTAAATTTGGTGAACTATCCCTTTAAGTAGATTTATTAAACTATGATTTTTTACGGAATGTCAGGTTGGGACAAGTATCACGTGTATGCTGTAATTTTAAACCATTTATTATTTACAGTGTCAGCCATTCAAAACAATGGTTTTATATTTTTGGATGTTTCGGTTTGCATTTTGTTGTTTAATAAATGTAATTGTTCATTTTACTGTTTAATTGTGTTGTATAATTAAAATTTACCTGAAAATTTAGCCTGTAATAGGATACATGGCAAGCTCTCAATTAGCTGGTTCCCATAAATTGTGACAACATGTCCCGCAGTTGTAAGTCATGCACGCTTTGTAATACAAATCTAAGGTCAGCTTTTTAGAAGAAGACACTTCTTCAGCAGATTATTGCAGAAGTGATAACAGCTTTAAAATGGCATTGTAATAAAGTTATAAAAGTGCAAGTTTATATTGATAAGTTTAAGCAAATGTTTGAACTAAACTTTTTTTATTTTATATCAAATATTGTTTCACAGAATAATTTGGACTCTAAAATTGCTAGAAAACCAAAGTCTTATGTCTAACCAAGCTGTGTTCCAAATTTCAAGTTGATATCACAAAAATGTAGCTCTCTAAGGATACGTTTACACGACAACAATGCACTAACAGAAGAGCTTTTCCTATGCATTTTTCTCAGACGACAATGTTGTCAAAATGATCCCGTTCACACAAGTAAAAAGACTACAAACGCTGTTTTCTGTCACTTTGTAAAGAAACATTATGCGCCAACAGACTGAACACGTAATGGACAAGTGCATGACAGCGCAAGTTTACTCGTTGCTGTAGATTACTTGGAAACAATAATGTTACCGTTTTCAAAAAGTTTGTGTTTTCAGGCCCCCAAAGTCAAAGTCATTGTTGTGTCATTGTCATTGTTTTCAAATTGTGTCAAAGTCATTGTTGTGTAAATGAATGGCCAAAATGCATGAAAAGTTTAGAGTTTTTAGTTGAAAATTGTGTCGTATAAACGGCCCCTAAAATGTTTTAAGGGAATGTTTTCATGGTAACGCAATGTCCAATGTCCAAGTTCAAAACAGGTTTCACAGGATGAATTTTGAGTTTTTAAGCTTTTGAAAGATACCAAATTTATGATCATTACTAAAATATATGATAGGGAAAGAGGCAAAAAACATGCCAAGTGTCCACTACCATTAACGGTAACACTGACACTGACAGTTAACAGGCTATAAAGTCTATATAGAAAATGACTTTAAAAAAAAAAGTTCCCTGAGAGATATTCACTCAAGTAATATCTGTGACAACTAGCACTGGCCCCCTATAATAATAAATTATGTTTATTTTGTACATGGTGTGATGCACACTTTGACTTTCCATTCCAGTGAAAGAGCGAGACATGCATCACTCTGTCGCAGTCTATTTCAGATTTTACAGTGTGACACTGTTAACTGCACAACACATTTTACAGTGACATGTCTGGGGGACACGTAGCTGTAGTTTAGGGCAGCCGAGCCGAGAGTAGTATGTCCTCATACCATTTGTTAATTCTTTGGTCCCTTCAGGGTGTTCGGATACTGCGATCCATTGGGATTCAGTGCACTAAAAATATATAACTGGCTATATTGCACATATATGACCTTGATGGCACTTTGCTGAGAGAAAGGAAACATAATGAATGAATACTGCTCCCTACTGCTGTTGTAGAGTTATGTGTTTGTAGAAGCTGCAGAAATCAAGAAAAGAGCCGTCATTAGCATGTCTGGGCTAATGTGTTAAAACAGGCAGAGCGTTTAATTCATCCAAGGAGAGTTTTCTGTCAGCTGTTTTGGCCTCTTTGTGTGTGTATTACCTGCAGCTGACCAAATCGTACTCCTGTCAATCATTTTTGTTCTGCTCATAGCATGCATATTTCTGGCTGTAATGATTTTTAATCCTTCTACCAATAAGAGGAGCTCCAGCAATTTAGATTTTGGCTCATTCTCAGGAAACGGTGCCATGAGTCTCCATGACTTGCTGCTGCTATGAGTAGAAAATGAACTGTAATATTTGTTTGAATGAACTTTTTTTTTTAGTGTAATACAAAAGAAATCCGTTTTATTTAATATATTCGTTTCTCATATCGAACTACATGCAGATTTGCATGTCCCTTATTGTAATTTAGAATTTCTTTTAAAAAATTGCATTAAATTAAAGGGTGCATTGAATTCAATAAAAGTCCCAAGGCATTTAAAATGTTACAAAGGATTTCTATTTCAAATAAATGCTTTTCTTGTGAACTTTCTATACATAAAAAAATATGGTAACACTTTATTTTACGGTGTCCATGATACAGAGTAATTACTTAATTAATTACTTAGTAGTAGACATTGTAATAACATGTAACAAAATGTAATTAACATGTAACTAAGTTATGGAACAGCCTGTACTTACAGATTGTAATTACACACATGTAATAGGCCGCTACTGTTACACATGTGTAACTCGCCGAGTCGGTTATATGTTACAATACATGGTACAATGTAACAAGTACTTAAATATGTTACTAAGGTAAAAAGCCTGCAGCTATGCATGGTCATTTTGTACCTTATAAGATAAAGTGTATCAAGATTGTACTTAAGTGTACTTCATGTGTATCTACATACCGTATCCATCTGAATTAACCCCATAGTTTACAGCTTAAACATGCAATAGCTTCTTAATTACATTCAATTTACATAATATTACACAGGGATAAGCTACGCAAAATAAAGTGTATCGAGATTGTACTTAAGTGTATTTCATGTGTATCTACATACCTTATCCATCTGAATTAACCCTATAGTTTACAGCTTAAACATGCAGTAGCTTCTTAATTACATTCAATTTACATAATATTACACAGGGATAAGCTACGCAAAATAAAGTGTATCGAGATTGTACTTAAGTGTATTTCATGTGTATCTACATACCTTATCCATCTGAATTAACCCTATAGTTTACAGCTTAAACATGCAGTAGCTTCTTAATTACATTCAATTTACATAATATTACACAGGGATAAGCTACGCAAAATAAAGTGTATCGAGATTGTACTTAAGTGTATTTCATGTGTATCTACATACCTTATCCATCTGAATTAACCCTATAGTTTACAGCTTAAACATGCAGTAGCTTCTTAATTACATTAAATTTACATAATATTACACAGGAATAAGCTACGTAATATAAAGTGTGTCAAGATTGTACTTAAGTGTACTTCATGTGTATCTACATACCTTATACACATGAAGTACACTTAAGTACAATCTTGATACACTATTTTAGAAGGTACAAAATGTTGTGTAGTACAAAGTAATTTCTTATATATTTGCATTGTATTGTAACACGTATGTAACCGACTCGGCCTGTTACATATATATAACAGTAGCTGCCTATTACATGTGTGTAATTACAATCTGTAAGTACAGGCTGTTCCATAACTTAGTTACATGTTAATTGCATTTCGTTACATGTTATTACAATGTCTACTAAGTAATTAATTAAGTAATTACTCTGTATCACGGACAATGTAAAATAAAGTGTTACCAAAAATATTAAGCAGCACAGCTGTTTTCAACATTGATCGTAATAATAAATGTTTCTTGAGCAACAAATCAGCATATTAGAATGATTTCTGAAGGATCATGTGACACTGAAGACTGGAGGAGTGATGCTGAAAATTCAGCTTTGCCATCAAAGGAATAAATTACATTTTAATTTGAGTAATTTTAAATTGATTTAACAATATTGCTTTTTACTGTAACAATCTAATGCAGCCTTTGTTGAGCATAACATAACTTTTGAATGGTAGCGACTAGCGAATGAATACCAGTGTATGAAATATTGTATCACATTAGTAACAATCAAAAAAATTGTTGCTTTTCAAGGCTATAATTATTGCACATATTTATGAGTGTAATAGTTTAATAATTGTTCATTGAAAAACCCATTCTGTTTGACCACTAATGGAAAATAATTTAATATATTAAATATTTTGTCTTGAAAATTTCAGGCACAAATGCATGCCACTTTCTTAGGCTACATAAAAGACGAAAACTTCTGACACCTTTTAACAGTTATGCTTTCTGTATCCGAGGACACTAGAATTTTCCCTTTTTCCATTACCATGTCACCTATGTGTAAAAAGAGTAAATGCATATTTCCCATCTCTGGTTTCACTCTTCTGCTCTCTGTCTGTCGGTCTCTCTCTCAGACACCAGTCCTAAGCTGTTTGCACGTTGTTTAAGTGCTGTCCTCACACTAGCATTCCACCTCGCATGATCGTCGCCTCAAACGAGTCGAGAGAGGGTGAGGCAAAACCACAGAAGTGACAGAAGTGCCAATTGTGGTGGCTGAGAGATGTGGACTTCCACATTCTTTCACGATCCGAGCAGTCGAGCTCCTTCTGAGAGGCAAGTCGTGGCCATGCTTTATTTATCTCCTCGTTTTTGTGGTTTCATGGACTTTCCCACCCGATATTGCCACATGTTATAGGGATCGCTCAGGTTCTTCTCATTGACACATCAGTGTCTACTTAATACCTCTCTATTGTACCTTTCCTGGGTTGTTGGCATAGAAAACAGTGGCTGCACTGAAATAAACACAGCATTGCTGCTTTGGGTTTGTGTGTCTGTTTTATCATCCGCAGTCTTTGCATGTGGTAATGGTTTGGTTTTCTTTCAACTCGAAACAGACGCATTTGCCAGCAAATTTAAACATCATAAGAGGGCACTACTGGAAGATCTCCAGACAAACAGAATGAAAAAAGCACACTGTAACTCAACTCCACTTTTATAATCATGTCTAAATCAACTACAGTTTAACTGAGGTGAGGCCAAGTCTGTGATCTTTCAATCCGATGGAAGCCATCGTCATAATTTGTGGCATTTTATCTTTTGGGGTTTGCGTGGGTTACTTAGGAATGACATGTTCGATTAAGCTGTTTTAGAATTTGGCTAAATGAAAAGCATTCAATCTTTAATTCCAGCAGGAGGTATACAAACAATTCCCATAAATGCATTGGTTGCTCAAACTGAAATTACAATCTGGCATTTACTTCAGGATAGACTATGTACTTGGCCTGAATGGTCTGAATATTAAATACGTAAAATCAAAACGTGATCAATTGCAACATTCAAACCCATATGAACTTTTAAAGTTTGCAAATATACATCAAAAAATGGAGAACCTAAAAAAAACAAATTCAAACCCTACATTAGTGATTAAGAGAGATTTTCGCATCAAAGATAAACAAAACTAATAAATCTTTATAATAATTAATTCTATCATATCTATCTATCTATCTATCTATTATCATTATCTATCTATCTATCTATCTATCTATCTATCTATATCTATCTATCTATCTATCTATCTATCTTCTTCTGTCTGTCTGTCTGTCTGTCTGTCTGTCTGTCTGTCTGTCTGTCTGTCTGTCTGTGTATTGATTTATACACAGTATAACCGCAAATTTACATGTTTTTGCGTTATATCGGCTGTTCTCTATCGCCGTCAAACTTTAAACACCAACATTGACCAAACTTAACCAAATATCTCAAACTGAAGAATAAATGTGTAGTTTAAACTACTCTCAGAGTTCATCCGCCATGACGCAGGGTGATGATCCACTGTTTTCCACCCCAGTCTAGGCAGGTGCCACACAAGGTCAAAGGTCACTATCCAGCACATGACTCAAGCTCTCACAGTAGGAGCTTTAACAGTCCCAAGGGACGAGACACCTGTTCAGCATGTGGGAGGTAGGAAAAGCAATCAGACCTTTAGCCCCAGCCAGTGGACACACACCAGCTATAGTCCAGCATGCGAAGGCCAGGAGGAATCTGTGGAATGCTGGGCCGGTGATGATGATGATGATGTATGGAGGAGAGGGAGAGAGACAGACACCTTGCACATTGCACCTGTACCGGAGGGTAGAGTTACAAGTCTAGCACAAGGCCACAGGAGGAATGTGTGTTTAGTTTCTGAAGCAGGCCCACACCAGTGGACACCAGCAGATGGGCAGCTGAGAGCTGGCTTAAATTAGACACACATATGCGTTCACACACTCTCACTCGCAAAAATAGAGGGTCTTGAAGATGTGGTTATTTGCATACACTTTTCTGACATTCTCAACCACCTGCTCCATCATACTTACAGGTGTAGGACTGTTCATTCCAGAGATCAGTAAACATCGACAGGTTGCACAATTAGTCATGCTTTACGGAAAGGTCAACAAGCTACCAGTTGGCGTGGTTGGGTTTGGAATAAACTTGTTGTTTTAAAGAGGCTTTTAATGACAGTTATTCATGTAGAAAGAATATGTATTTAGGTCATTAAGTCAGTCATTATTGCAAAATATAACCGGCGATCGGGACAGTGATGCACAGTAGAATAAATATACACATTACCGTCCAAAGGTTTGGGTTAAGTAAGTTTTATTGTTGTTTTATTTCAAATAATGTTGTTCTTTTGAACTTTCTATTTATCTATTTATGCAAAAAATGCATCACTGTTCCCCTCCAAGAAAATAATTATGAAGGTCAGCAGTTTAATTACGACTATATTTTCATTTCAAACCGACGTACATGATTTTTCATTGATTGATACAAGAGACATAAAACTAGAACAGCATGTTGGAAATGGGTTGACATTCCATAAAAACGCTTTGCATAATAATAGTGTGCAACATCCAGGATCTGGAAGTAAAAACTCCATTTTCCATTCTCCATAGGAAAACTGATTTTTAATGCTAACTTATAAACCTTTAAAGACAGCCCTACTGTGAGCTACATGGAAATGCTAATCGGTGATGCAATAATATCAGTTAATCGGTAGGGTCCTGCATTATTTCAACTCATTTTGTGGTGAAAACTACATTTTCCATGATGCTGTACAGAAAATTCCACCAATCACAGTCGCCACAATCAAAACCTGAAAAAAGAGCTCTTTAGCTCCGCCCACTCCCATTAAGCACCGCAAATGACATAATCCTGTCAGTCTCCCCACGCTCTCAAAATACTTAAATATTTATATATGTGTGCATATTTTATAGCAATAAACTTGATGTTTATGCAATAAAGATGAGTTTAAATTTCTCCATCGTTTTTAACTCACTTATGCTGTTTGCAATGCTTCATGGGATTGTAGTTCTTTCCCTCACTGAAGCCGTTAAGTACCCAGTCTTGTACCTCTGTATTTTTGTCCAATTTTCAAATACTTTTTTTGCTTTAAGTCAAAGTTTGCATTATGATTGATCTCGTATAGCTGCTTTGGCTTGGTTCATGGCTTATAACGCTTTAACAAAGACTTTAAAAAAAAATCCCTATGGGAATAATGAATGGCCGCTGAAAAAGTGGGCACGCACTTTTGCACTCTATTGCATAACAACTGTTAATCGACCGAATCAGAATCAAGTATTCTAAAGAGGGATGTTTAATAGCAATAACAATTCTAAGTGACAGCAACACTGTAACATTTTCTCTTCATAAGCATATAAGGAAATGAAGACCCGGGAGCTAATTGGAAATGTTCCCAAATTTATCAGACGCTCACTAATTTCATACGTCAGTCTGAACTGTGGACTGTGACTGCAGGCGACGAACGCAAAGCTTGTAATACATCCACAGAATAAATTTATGCAAGCAAAATGCTCTCATAAACAAAGGTCCCAAGTGCCTGTGAGTGAGCGCGCTCTTATAAATGTTCAGCCTGGCACATTACAAATTTGAAGGGAGAAAGCGTGCTTTGGCCTCTGGAGGCAACATAATTAAATTATAATCAGCACGGATTAATTAATCTATAATATTTATTCCTCTGTTTCGAGAAGAAGGCAGCGCAATGAAGGGTATTTGTGTTCACTCCTCATTGTCTTAATAATGGAGGAGAATGCGACGAGGGAAAACTCAACAAGGCCCCTTGACGCCGCAGCCAGAAGGTTATTGCTGATATCACATGAGCTGAAAGCACTTATCACACACAACAAATAATTAAGGGGCTGATAATAAGAAAATTAACATTGGCTTTGTCTGCGTTTGTTTTGTGAGGCGCCTCATTGTGATGAAGGCTTTAGGCGACCCAGAATAAATTACTCGGGTAAGTCGCGCTGCAGCATGCAGAAGAGATGTAGTCATTAGACTGGTGATAAGTGACAGTGAAAGGGAGAAGGCCCTTGCATTCACTCCACATTATTTGAAGCCAAAGCCTCAGATCAAATGATTTGGTCCAGGGAGACCTCGGAGGGGCTTCTGAGAAAAAATAAATAAATGTCCTGTACTGTATGCTAAGACGAGACGAACAGATTAATCCTTAAAACAGACTTTTATTGACATAGTGTTATTAAATGGGTCATAAAACACACAAGTACCATTTGTGCCCATACAGCATTTGATAAATATGACAAAATTAATAGATGATGCATTTTTTACATAAGAGAAAAAATATCTGATAACTTTATTTTTTAACTTCATAAGAATACTTTTTGGCCTTTCAATAGTAAATTTGCCCATTTTGATAGAAAACAAGCTTTATAAAACAAGTGCTAGCATTTTGTCTTTATTTTCGCTCTCCTTTTTATTTTATTTTAGTTGTCAACATATTACTGCAAGTATTATTTATTATTTTTAGTGATCTATTCCATACATTTAAAAAATTACTTTGCCACAATGACATAATTTCAAGAATTGAACACTTCAAAATAATGTTAAAATCTATTTTTTTAACCTTTGCCAGAAATGTTAAAATAACCTTTTAATTTGTCACCCTGTTGCCCTATATAATTGAACATTTGCAGAACAATGTCTTTATTGATATTGACACAATGTCTGATAGAATGTTCAAATTCATCCATGCAAAATATCTTAGACTGGAAAAAGCACCGGTTTTGAGGCCAGTTTACACCAAAGACCAGGGCTGTCGCTAGAAGGGAGAAATGTGGTGACGATTATTCGGCCCCCCGAGATTTCAACCTAGAACAATAAAGATATAGTTCTAAGAATCATTCTAAATATAAAAGAATAGTCCAAACCACAACTATAACGATAACGACAGAGAAACGATATTGTTGGAATAATTTTTAGAACTCTTTTTATTTTCCAGCTGTTGAACGATAAAAACATTAACAGCCAATCAGAGCATAGTGGCAGACGACAGAACTGCATCTCACGCTTAGAATAAACAGAATGATTTTGTCTGCGTGGACGCTAATTATCATTATCATCTTGGTATGAACGGGCCTTTATAGAATTACCCATATGTTGTTAAAAGAGTTATTGCTATGCATAATTATCATAATCAATATTATTATTATGCAAATTAAGATTGTTTCAAAATAAACGGGTGTATTTAAAAAAAAAAAATTTGTCACCCTGTTGCCCTGCATAATTGACAAATTGCAAACAATGTACTTTATTAATATTCACAATTCTAATTCTCTGATAGAATTTTCAAATTCATTTAAAATGTACTTTATAGAATATCTTAGACTTCAATTCTGAGGTTAAACCATGTCTTAAAATGAATATAAGATCCATACATGTTTTGCATGTTAACAATCCAGGGAACAACAAACACTTTGCTGAAGGTATTGGTCATATCAATGTCTCGAATAATTAAAGCATTTGGATTACTTGCTTTCCTCCTCACATCTGCATAACTTAACAGCCATAGCCATCATCTTTTAATTTGAGGAATCAGTTTACTGATGGACTCCAGCCAGATACACATATAGTGAAGGAAGGCGTAGAATCTCCACTCCTGATGTTTGAACTTTCTCTGATTGGCACCGCTGCTCTGTAGCGACCGCTATCCTGCTGATCCTGTCGCAAGGAAGAGCAAGATCCCTACAAGTTTAGGAAGCGGCGGTGACAGTGCATTGTCTTCCAACAATACTGCGCAGACAGTGGGCAAAGGAGATGGAGGAGAGCGGAGGGGATGAGGGACAATGGTGAGGAAGAGACACGCATGAACAGTTGCTGCTTCTTTTATTTCGCTTGTCTAGACAGCGATGTTCCACCCCAAAAGTTTTTTTTTTTTGCAAAACAAATGAAAGGGTGAGGTGTGAAAGTGATCACCAATGAGGAGCTGAGAACCTTCTACCCCCCTGATATCTGCAGAGCCTTCCTAGCTTTGAGCTGAAGACACCACCCGTATCTCTGGGTTATATGTCTCAAACGTTGTTATAATATTCCCATATTTGAATTCTTCAAATTAAAATATAATATAATAATATCTCTAAACCATGATCATTTAGTGTCAAAGTGTATTATTTTAACCTACCTCACTACCAGGCTGAGTTTTAATGCTAATATGGTAAATCATGTACGTTTGTTTACATTTATTGTGGCGATTAAATTGTCACTGTAAACTGCAAATCAAATTGGAAACAAATACTCTGTAAGAAATAAATTACATAAACACAAAATAAACACATACTGCCCACTGCGAATTTTTCTCTCTCCATGATTTACCAACAAAAAAATATTCTTTTGTCAAATCAACTTAAATTCACTAATGTTGTTTAGATAACATATTTTTTTGAGTTGCTGTTGATTAAATCAATCTCTTTCTCTGTTTTAACTCAATTGTTTAAGACAAACAAGTTACTTACTTATTTAAGTTAAACCAACAATTTTTCATATTTCCAACCTAAAAAACGTCCTTTAGTTAACCACAGTATAGTGAGAATAATTGTATATAGAATAAACACATTTGAACTTGGGCATCACTTAATTTGATTTAAAACAATGAAGCAATTAAACTTGAATATTTGTTCTATAGTGTATACACTAATTACTATATTTACTTTTTTATATTGTAAAATGTTGGATTGTAAGCATAAATATCATTGCAAAGCCAGGCCAAATGCTTAGCTTTGAACGCTTCAATACACTTCACTTTGCTGAAGTATTTCTACTTTCAGAATGCACAGGTGGTAAGACAACTCACTAAGAAACATGGGAAAGGCATGTAGAGGAAGCCTACAAGTACACAAACACTCAATAGCATAAGTCTCTCTCTCTCTCGCTCTCTCTCTCTCTCTCTCCCTCCTCGCTCGCTCGCTCACTCGCTCACTCCCACTCACTCACTCTCTCTCTCTCTCTCTCTCTCTCTCTCTCCTCTCTCTCTCCTCTCTCTCTCTCTCTCTCTCTCTCTCTCTCTCTCTCTCTCTCTCTCTCTCTCTCCTCTCTCTCTCTCTCACACACACACACACACACACCACACACACACACACAGTCCACGCACACACAGTCATGAAGGTCTAGCCGTGAATAAGCCAGGATTTACACAGTGGCTCCATCTTTCATCATATCATGTCTTGTGGACCTAATTGTGTCATGAATAAACAGCACAGACAGCTTCGCAGAGCACAGTCTCACATTCTTATCAACACATCTATGACAGGACACAAGATTCTGACAACGCTTCATAGAATATTAAGTGGGGAAACATGAATAGCTATAATTTATAAACCTATACGTTTTTGCATTTGCTTCAATAAAAATAAAAAGTCTGTCATCATTTACTCATGTAGTTCCAAAAAAATTGCGTTCATTTTCAAACACACATGAATATATTTTATATGAAATCTGACTGATGATTGATTTCTGTCCCTCCATTGAGAGTCTGCGTAACTACCACATTGACTGACACTTAAAAAAGTTCATAAAGAGACTGTGAAACTAATCTATATGAATTGAGTGGTTTAGTCTAAAATTTGTGAAGAGACTCGATCGCTTTTATATGCTTGATGCGCGGGAACAAACCTCTTGCAGTCCAAGACACCTTGAAGCTCAAACGTGCTGCGTAACTCGAGAATGAACCTCATTGGTTCTCGCTGAAGCTCAAACGTGCTGCGTAACTCGAGAATGAACCTCATTGGTTCTTGCTGAAGCTCAAACGTGCTGCGTAACTCGAGAATGAACCTCATTGGTTCTCGCTGAAGCTCAAACGTGCTGCGTAACTCGAGAATGAACCTCATTGGTTCTTGCTGAAGCTCAAACGTGCTGCGTAACTCGAGAATGAACCTCATTGGTTCTTGCTGAAGCTCAAACATGCTGTGTAACTCGAGAATGAACCTCATTGGTTCTTGCTGAAGCTCAAACGTGCTGCGTAACTCGAGAATGAACCTCATTGGTTCTTGCTGAAGCTCAAACGTGCTGTGTAACTCGAGAATGAACCTCATTGGTTCTTGCTGAAGCTCAAACGTGCTGCGTAACTCGAGAATGAACCTCATTGGTTCTTGCTGAAGCTCAAACGTGCTGTGTAACTCGAGAATGAACCTTACTGGTTCTTGCTGAAGCTCAAACGTGCTGCGTAACTCGAGAATGAACCTCATTGGTTCTTGCTAAAGCTCAAACGTGCTGCGTAACTCGAGAATGAACCTCACTGGTTCTTGCTGAAGCTCAAACGTGCTGCGTAACTCGAGAATGAACCTCATTGGTTCTCGCTGAAGCTCAAACGTGCTGCGTAACTCGAGAATGAACCTCATTGGTTCTCGCTGAAGCTCAAACATGCTGTGTAACTCGAGAATGAACCTCATTGGTTCTTGCTGAAGCTCAAACGTGCTGCGTAACTCGAGAATGAACCTCATTGGTTCTTGCTGAAGCTCAAACGTGCTGCGTAACTCGAGAATGAACCTCATTGGTTCTTGCTGAAGCTCAAACGTGCTGTGTAACTCGAGAATGAACCTCATTGGTTCTCGCTGAAGCTCAAACGTGCTGTGTAACTCGAGAATGAACCTCATTGGTTCTTGCTGAAGCTCAAACGTGCTGCGTAACTCGAGAATGAACCTCATTGGTTCTTGCTGAAGCTCAAACGTGCTGTGTAACTCGAGAATGAACCTCATTGGTTCTCGCATGTCAAGCGATTATGCTTGAGCTTCCGTTTACCACAACTGATGTGTGAGTTGATGAATGTTTATATGTGAATAAAAGCCTTTTTAAATCTTTAGAAAATTTTTATCTAAACCGCTAAATTCACATGGATTAGTTTTACGATCCCTCTATGAAATTTTTGAAGCATCAAACTGGTAGTTGCGTAGCTGTCAATGGAGGGACAAAAATTGCTGAAATTTAATCAAAAAGACCTTCATTTGTGTTGCGAAGATGAACAAAAGTCTTACGGGTTTGGAAAGACATGAGGGTGAATAAATTATGGCAGAATTAAAATTGTAGAATTAAAATTTAAGTCGTTGAGTAACATTTTCTATTAAATTTATTTTAAAAAGTGTTCCATCTTGATGCCATAGGATGACCTTCAAAAGTTCTTATTTGTTTCTTTAGAAAACCATCTACAGTGCCGTTCAAAAGTTTGGGGTCATTAAGAATTTTTTTTAGCAATAGATTAATACTTTTATTCAGCAAAAATGCATTCAATTGATCAAAACTGGCTATAAACACATTTATAATGTTACAAAATATTTATTTTTCAGATAAATGCTGTTTGAACTTTATATTCATCAAAGAATCATGAAAAAAAATATAACATTTTCCACAAAAATATTAAGAGAACTCTTTTCAACATTGATAATAACAGTGCGTTTTTATGGTATTTTGTTATCAAATAAGAGACTTTATAAACAAAAAATATTAATGACCACATACTTTTGAAAGGTAGTGTACAGTACTTGTGCTTCAGAAAATTTGTAGGGTTTTACGCTTAAGTAGAACCTGATTTAAAGTTTTTTTCCCCCAAGTGTTTCTAGAAAAATAAGCGCTAACATATTGATAAATCTGTGACTACTGAAGAAGAGCGGCTTTTTTTAGGCTCATACTAACTGGTTCATTCTATCAACCCCCCGACCTGCTCGGCTGTAAATCCTGCAGCAACTGTGCCGGGATATGCCACCCACTGTGCTTCTGCAGCATGCAGAGAATGGGCATGTCGCATGCCAGCAAAGCTGAACTCAATAGGCCTGTATGTCCCTCATGGGTCAGCTGGTGAAAAGGGTGTGTGTGTTTAGGAGTGGGGAGACTTGTAGGGATCACATCCTCAAGCCCCCATGCAGGGGCTAACGCCTCGTTGTGGTAACCTGATCTGTGTGTGTCTGCGTGTTAATGCTAAGCGTTTCTGTTGAAGCCAAGACACTGGCTCTGCAATATTCAATTAGACAATAGTTTTAGTTCAAATCGAAGCGATGATTAAGGATGCAATTTAAACTGCTGTTGAAAATAAAGCTCTCAAATGCAAAATACAGTCAAAGAAAGCAAAATTGATGAGGTGATGGTGTTTCTTTGGCGTCGTTCCATCCGCTGCGTTTAACCAGACAGAGGGCGCTCGGCCTTGCTTGCCAACCATGTTCAGTGTCCATGGCAACGTCTAAGTGATGTCTGCATAATCAGGGAGATTAAACGGAAACAAAGGTGTGGCCTGAGTCTTATTGGGCGGCTCGAGGAGCATGTTTACATAATACTGTTCAAATAGTCCTTTCTTTTCTTCAAAACAACAGTTGTGCAGACACAATTGTTAGATGAATCAGCAGTTAAGACCAGTGTCGTTAATACATTTATATACACACACTTCAAAGATAGGCACAAAATAGGTTCAGATTTTTTTCTTCAATATAATATAAATGTAATCTTTAATTCTATTTGCATAGGATTTACTTACAGATCAGGTTATATGTGTGTATATGTATAAACACCATTTAAATTAAAAATATATATTTAAAATATATTTTATATATAGAACCATTTCTTAGTAATATACATCTGGTCAAAAGTTCAGAATCAGATTTTCTTTTTATGTTTACATCTCTTATGCTCACGTATGCTGCATTTCTGTCATGACAACTCTCTGAGAGATTGGCATGGTAATGGATATGGCAATGTTGATCTGCTAATGCCAATACATTCACAGACATTATTGTGAGCATATAGGCTACATCACATGCACTGAACGACCCAATTCGTTTTTGCCTCCATCACTGTATTTATCTTTTCATGACAGTCTGAACGACACAGATTCGATCTTTTCAAATGCAACCCAGGCCAATTGAGTATGTGGTCCAAATCCGATATGTATCCGATCTTTTGAAATGCGACCTCAATCTGAACGGCCAGGTCACATGTATCCGACCCGCACGCCATTGATATGCGACAAACCTCATAATTCTGCGTTGAAGTAGGTGGGAATGAGAAGATAAACAAGTTAGCTATCGTACGATAGCACGCACCTGTAGCTAGCAATACACTCCAACGCGTTGCACTGTTATGGTCCGCCGCAGACGTGTCTCTTTCCGTGACAGAGTTAATCGAAGGCGCTTTAACATAATCGAAGGTGGATCTGGTCATTCGGAAGTTACTGCTGAATTCTGTTTTAGTGAAGCCACTCACATCAGTATCCCACCACTCCTGGCTGCGACTCCGACGTTTCTCTGTTCCGACGTTGCTACCACTGCTCCACAAAACACCATGGCCAAAAACCTTGCTTTCCTCCTCCTTAATTTTCATTCATGTTTAGCTACTTCCGCAAACAACAAGTGATGTCGTTGACCGTTGAGTACTCTTCTGCACATGTGGGTCACTTCTGGGTCATTTCACGTTCACACAGGAGATCACAAAAGGTCGCATTTAATTGGAAATGTGAACGGCCTTGCAAAAAAATCGGAATTGAGCATTAAGCCCCTGCAGTGTGAACGCAGCCTAAGACATGCAGGTGGAGCTGGGGAAGGTGGAAGGTTTCTGCAACACTACCGGTATTTGAATATTGAAATGTAGCTAATTGACTGATGATGCAACAGCAACCAATCAGTAGATAACGATGTGTTTGCTTCTAAATTGACTTGAGAACCTATCAGCCTGGCCCTCTAGAGTTTCATGACAGAACTTGGTATTATATAGCCAATAATTTTTAATCCTTCAGAAATCATTCTAATATATCAGTGTTGGAAACATTTGCTGCTTAAGTTTTTGCAGCTTAATATGTTTTTGTTGGAGCTGTGATCATTTTTTTAGGATACTTTGATGAATAGAAAGTTGAAAAGAACAGCATTTATTTGAAATAGAAATATTTTATAACATTATAAATGTCTTTGGTCAGTTTGATCGGTTCTTTTTTTAATCTTTCTTACTCCAAACATTTGAATGGTAGTGTATCACCATTTCCACAAAAATATTAAAATTGTTGTTTTAAATTTAATATTTTTAAAAAATATATGATATATCAATGAAGCCACACTTGATTAGTAATATTGTTTAGTTTTTTTCAGTGACCATAGCTAATACTTCATGAACCAAATCTTAGGAACTGGCAACTACAATTTGATTTGCCTGTATTTAAATGAGTATGTTTATGCGCATATGATACACACATACTTGAGACGTCGCACTGTGCGGTAGTCCCTATTTAGCACTGCCCTTCCCCCTTTGTTCATTCTTACCCTCTCAACCCAAGCAAACCCCCCCGGTCTCAGTTCCTGTTTAGGCTGGTATCATCCATTCAGTGCTATGCTAGCCCGGGATGCATTAGCATGAGAAAGTGCCGGGTGCTGCCTGGTGGCCAGGGAGTCGCTGCAGACATCCAGCTGTCCATTGAATCCAATTTCCCCCTCTCCGACAGCCTCCGCCTGAATCAATCATGTTTACTCTGCCTTTTTTGATTTGCATTGTCACTACGCTCAAGACCCCCTCTCTTCCTGCGGTTCACGCTCATCTGCCCATCTCGCCGATATCCTCCGCTCCCCCTCGACCTTTCGTAGCTGCTCTTTCTGTTGGCCGACATCAGTCCTCCCACCCTACCGCCATTACACCGGGGCACATGACTTCTGTTACCATCCGTCAGTGCTTGACAGCTCTTGGAGTGCTGATTTATCTAATTAGCAATCAATTAGCTTGTTACAACTGGATGCAATTACCTTTTACAGAGAGAGAGAGAGGAGGGCAGCTGGTGGAGGTAATAAATCCCGGTTAAGTGGACCACTCCCTCCCCTTTCCTCCTCTTCACATGAGTGTCTGACAGAATTACAGGGCCAGCGCTGAAAACGCAAACACAGTCTCCAGGGACTACTTTCTCCTCCTTTGCTAATGTGCCGAAATCCCACTTTAATGAATATTGGATGACTGAAAAGAAAGAAAAAGGGGGGTCAAAAATCACCAGGCTTTTTAATAATAAGGCCAGATTTCCGCCCGTTATAATCCTTGACAAAGGCTGGGTTGTTTTACAGCTGCTCCCGACGCAGAGGTGTGTGAAGGGTCAGTGAATAATTTTCTGCATGGTTTGAAGCCATTAAGAGTGACCGGTGACTAAATACATAGCACCCCTCTCACTATAACCTACTGATCGTGTCATTCTACAACACACCATAAATAGCCTGAAGAGACAGGGTTGTCAATGGTTGATGTCACCTAAACATCTTTGTGATAAAGGTTATGCGCATCATTTTAAAAAAAAAATCTCATGTTCCTACTTAATATGCAGAGATAACTATAAATTAGCCATTTGTATCAATACATTGCTCTGTTAGTTTGAGCGTCCTGACCACCCTGTAACATTAGCTCAACCAATTAGCTCAAACTATTTGTTTGGCTGACCAACGGAAGACCAGTGACACATTAATATACATGGAAATTATATACATCACCTTTAAAGAGGTAGTTTACCCCCCAAAAAAATGTCTCACCCTCATGTTGTTCCAAGCCTGAATGACTATTCTATCTAGAACACAAAAGAAGATTTTGAATAACATGTCCTAACTCTCAGTTTAAATCTAGATTAAAGCCACATCTCTTTTAGCCAAGCATTCACATAATGCCAGTGCTTGTGAAGACTTCAGATAATGCCAACTTTGAAATGACATACAAAACTGTCAAATATTATCCATATATAATATGGTGAAAGGAGAGGAAGTCTTAAAGGCTAATAAGAGAGATGGGTTATATTCCTGAGGATGTCGTGATTAAGCAGGCTTAGTTATCATTAAAAGGTCAGGCCCATGTGGTAAATGTAAAATATTTTAAAGTTCATTTGAAACACATCCAATTCACCCACATGAATAAACTGAAAATAGGTTTGCATCATCTATGGTACATTTCTCTCAATTACATTTCATTAGGTAGACACGTGATCTCTGGAAATTTAACCCATGACCTTGACATTGCTAGTTCTGTGAACAACTTGAGTTTAAAGATCACTTGTTTGAACAATGGCTATGATTGGTAAATGATAATGAGAATCAATTTGCTTGGAAATATGATAGGAAAATTTAAGTTATGATATTGCAAAGCTATGTTTTGCATTTAAAAGCTTAATTTGTGCTTTGGCTGTCATTTATTGTATTAGGTAAAAATATTTGATATCGTTATTATGTTTTAGTTCAAAACTGGATTCAACGTAATTCTCTGAAAAATCATATTATGAAAAAAAATCTGGTAAAAACAGTAAACCTTAAACATTAATAGTTCTCACACATTACCAAAAAAGGAGAGCATATGACCTGGACCACAAAATCAGTCACAAGGGTCAATTTTTTTTAAAGCTGAATAAATAAGCGTTCCATTGGTGTATGGTTTGTTAGGATAGAAATATTTGCTGAGATACAACTATTTGAAAATCTGGAATCTGAGGGTGCAAAAAAATCTAAATATTGAAAGAAATCGCCTTTAAAGTTGTCAATTTTTGCTTGTCAAAAAGTGCAACTTGATCCTGCAGAATTATTCAATTACAGGCCAATCTCGAATCTACCTTTTCTGTCAAAAAATACTAGAAAAGGCAGTATCCTAACAACTATGTTCCTTTATAGAAAGAAATGGTATCTGCGAGAATTTTTAGTCAGGATTTAGACCGTACCATAGTACTGAGACTGCTCTCATCAAAGTCACAAATTATTTGCTCTTATTATCTGATCGTGGTTGTATCTCTCTATTAGTGTTATTCGATCTTAGTGCTGCATTTGATACCATTGACCACAACATTCTCTTAAATAGATTTGAAAATTATGTTGGCATTAGTGGAATTGTAATAACATGGTTTAGATCATACTTTTCTGATCGTTATCAATTTGTAGCAGTTAATGAAGAGATGTCTTATTGATTAAAAGTTCAGTATGGCATACCACAAGACTCAGTACTAGGACCGTTGCTGTTCACTCTGTACATGCTACCCTTGGGAGATTTCATTAGGAAGCATGGCATTAGTTTTCACTGTTATGCTGATGATACTCAGCACTATATTTTTTCACGCCCTGACAAAAGCTACCAATTCACAAAATTAATCGAATGCATAGCTGATATAAAAAACGGGATGACTAGTAATTTCCTACTAAATTCATTAATTATTGGACAAAAATCTTCCTCACATAATAACCTAGAATACTGTCTAACACTTGATGGCTGCTCTGTCAAGTCTTCATCGTCGGTTAGGAACCTGGGTGTGCTCTTTGATACCAATTTTCATTTGAAAGTCACGTGTCTAGTATCTGTAAAACCGCATTTTTCCATCTTAAAAATATATTTAAATTACATCATATGCTCTCAATGACAAATGCAGAACAATTAGTTCATGTGTTCAGGCCATCAAGGCTAGATTATTGTAATGCTCTACTGAGTGGTTGCCCTGCACGCTTTATAAACAAACTAGCTGGTCCAAAACACAGCAGCTAGAGTTCTTACCAGAACCAGGAAGTAAGACCATATTAGCCCGGTTCTGTCAAAACTGCATTGGCTCCCTATTAAACATCGTATAAATGTTGAAATATTGCTGATTACTTACAAAGCACTAAATGGTTTAGCTCCCCATACTCCTTTAGCTCCTAACACATTATAGTCCTTCACGTCTATCGCGATCTCAAAGTTGCGGCCAGTTGCTAAAACCTAGAATATCTAAATCGACTGCTGGCGGTAGATCCTTTTCCTATTAAACACCTAAACTTTGGAACAATCTTTTTAACATTGTGAAGCAGAAACACTCTGTCAGTTTAAATCTAGATTAAAAACATATCTCTTCAACCTGGCATACACATACACTCTACACTCCTATTATCCAAATCAGTTAAATGATTATTAGGCTGTATAAATTAGGTCAGCTGGAACCGGGAACACTTCAACACCTGATGGACTTGCTACATCATAAAAAGAATGGCATCTACGCTAATTTTAGTCTTTCTGTTTATTCGGAGGTTAACTCTAATCAGCAGGACCCTGGCCGTATCCAGATCATATGGTGGACTTGCGCCTGGACACGACCACAACGCATTCCTGAAGTGTCAGCAGAGATTGTGTCAACTAGACTCTCCCCTGTGAAGGCCTCATCGACACGACAGCCATCGGCACTGATCCTCAACAAACTCGTCTCCATACGCGTGTGATGACTCCGTCTTCAAACAATTGTACTGCATAATTTAATGTTCAGATCCAATCTGACCTCTGACCTGTAATGCTGCCTGAATCATAATTATACACTGTTCGTTCATTGGCCAGAGGACACCTGCCCCCCCTACTGAGCCTGGTTTCTCCCAAGGTTATTTCTCCATTCTTTCACCTGATGAAGTTTTGGTTCCTTGTCAATGTCGCCTTTTTCGCCTTTCTTCGCCATTGCCTTTTGGCTTGCTTATTTGGGGACGTTTCATTTTATATTTAACAATATTATTACATTATTTTCCTGTTATCTCTGTAAAGCTGCTTTGAAACAATCTGTAGTGTAAAAAGCGCTATATAAATAAAGGTGACTTGACTTGACTTAATATCCTAATGATTTTTGGCATAAAAGAAAAATGTGTAATTTTGACCCATACAATGTATTGTTGGCTATTGCCACAAATATACCCGTGCGACTTGTGACTGATTTTGTGGACCAGGGTTTTAAAAACTGTATTGAACAACTGTTTTTTTTTTTAATTCCTTTACAAACTATATTTATAAACACAATTGTAAGTATTTTTTAAATAATAATAAAATCACTTATTCTGTGTTCTTTCCTGAAGCCCAAACAGAAGCAGTATGACTCTAGCAACACAAAGATCATGTGTTCGATTCCCAGCTACGCCATCAACACAGTGAAAATTTCGGTAACGCTTCCTTTTACAGTCCAGTTACCCATGTAAATACTATGTACTTATTTTAGTAACTACAATTACTGGGTAATAACTAGTACTAACCCTGAACCTACCCCTAAATCTACCCCTGTTCCATGTACTTACCTTATATTAGCCAGTACTTTCTAGGTAAGTACACTGTAAGTACACTGTAAGTACTGTACTGTAAAAGGAAGCGTTACCAAAATTTCTTCAGATAAAAGCATCTGGCAAATGCATACATGTAAACACCAATAGAGGGTAGATGAGCAACTGACTTGAGGAAATAATATTATTTTATTTTATTTTATTCTGCCTTTAACCATGAGATTAGTGGGTCAAATTGAGGCGCGCAACATCATAATCGTAATAGAAATTTGGTACGCACATTCCAAAACACATCAGAGTGATGAATGAACGAAGTGATAAGAACATGTTCATGTTCAATGAGAAAAATCCACAACATATCAAGAAAAAATCATATGGGTTAACCAATATTTCCAACTTTCAACTTAAAATCAGTGTCAAATTGATCAATAAAATAATATAAGTGTTAAAAAGTACAGAATGCCATTGATTGTGGATATATTTCTGCTATCACCATGTAAACATTTTCTTCATATATTGGTCTCATTCCATAATGCTGACCATTTTTTCCCCATTGAATGTCTATATGCTTTCAGATTAGCTTTAGCAAGCTATATCTGTAATCGAGTAAAGGCGAAAATAAAGAGTCTACGCCGCCTGATGTCTTTCACTTTCTCGCCTATTCAATGAGAGGTTTATTTTCACTACCTCTCAAAGAAAAGACTATCTGTTTAATCCTTCTCCGCAGCTTAGCCGCGGCCCATGAAATAAATCTTAAATCCAGGTATAGGTATTGGTATAAATATCTCTTTTCCCCTGCTTGTGTACTCCGCCGCCGCATTCGGGATAACAATAGTGGCGTCTGACAAGGCAAGGTTAATCCTATATGCTTGCGTATTATGCAGGGTCAAACTCCATATCGCACGTTTGCCGTGTCATTAATTTCCAAACCTGCGGCCCGGGGTCCCTGGGCACACAATGACTCGCTACATTAGCTAAATGGCCAGCAGTCTGTAGTTCGTAATGAGATGAGTCGCTAGCATGGTCGCTCGTTCATCATCCTGCTCGGTCCAATACAAGTGTTCTTTTATCTAGTTTCTCTCAGAGCTGATGTCATCACAGTGGACATTAATCAGCTGTCAGGGGAACCAGGGACTCCCATAATGCCCTATTAGCAGCCCTGTTCCAAAATCATTACCTGCAAATGAATGACCAGAGATTGGCCATGACGACCACTCCCAAGTCTCTCAAAGTGTGCGGCAGGACCGAGCGGACACCTGGAGTTGAACTTGGGTGCTGAAGGATTCAGCAGATATGGATGGGACTGTTTGGCATGTTCCATTTCTTTATTTCAGATATTATGGTGTTGTTTGATGTTAAGCAAGATAAAGTAAGCCAATGCATTTGTAAAGCCATGCAAAATAATTTCAGACCATACTGAGTTTATAAAACATCAAACTATGGATGATTAAAATTCAGCACTGTCGTAACATTCCAAGCAAATATGTTTGGGCTATGGTTTGTTATTTGTTCCATTTCTTTTTCTTTCTTTCTTGTCCTCAAACTATCCCTAAACTTTTGCCTCGCAGTCTCAAAGACACAAATTCCTTTCAAGTGAGTCCCAAGGTTAGCGATGTCATTTCCTGTCTTTTAAAATCGTTGCAAAGGGAATGTCATCAGCTCTACAAATAGTATGCAGTGGAAAAAAAAGCTCTCCAGTTTCCCATGAAGCGCACAGAATGCTAAATAATTGTACATATTGTCAGATATTTCTCCTTTGGGACTGCATGAATGAGAAGACATTAATGTGAGGACCCTTGCCTCCCTTCTCTTCCATTCAGAGCATCTATTTCAATAAGGAGCCATATGTCGAGCTCCTCTGAAACACCGCACCAGCAAAAGTGATTACTGTGGTTAATAGGTGTCACCAGTCTATTGTAAAGGACATAATTACTGGGGGTCAAGTATCGTATTAATCAAATGCCATTTTGCCAATTCATCTAGTGTCACTGGCCCCAGTTGCTTTGAATGTGTCCGCTCGTCCCCTCATGTATTTCAATTAAACTCCAGATGAGCTTGTGAACATTAGCAGTGGGAATGATCGGGATTATATTGGACATTTGGAAAATATGTGGCATTTATGGGCATGTTACTTAACATTTTTAAGAAATATAACACACACACACACACACACACACCACACACACACACACACACACACACACACACACACACCACACACACACACACACACACACACACACACACACACACACACACACACACACACACACACACTATTTTGGGGATGCATGATGACTTTCCATAATCCATAATAACTAAAAAATAGTCATGATAGTATTAAAACCGCTAAAGGTAATAAATAAAAAACCTAAATAATTGCCCAAATAAAAAACACTAAATCATCTGAGGCCTTCGTGACATTTATATGCTGATGCCGTTGTGTGCTTCACTTATACTCATTCATCTCAGCCATACCCCGTTTGTGCTGTATTTAAGAGGCTGATATCAGATTAATATCCCCATTAAGCGAATGAGAGGATCCATTTGCATAGATGGGAAGGAATATGCAGATAAGACAGGACAGCCCATGATAATGTAGGGGGTGGGGCACGGAGGGAATCTAGCTGGATAATATAGCTGAGCACTATTCAAGGCAAGGAAGGAGCTGTCAGTCAAATTTGATTTCCTTTTTGTGTCGTGCACTCTGGTATCAGTAAAACATGAATGGGTCATTTTAAATGGCCTGTGAGCTTATTCCAGTTTTGGAATTAGGGGGAACTTGGAATTAGTTTTGGGGATGTTAAAAGCCTATTGTAACATTGTAACAAGTGCATTGGTAATGTTTGAGGAATACAATCACATAGGAATATTAAAAGGGAATATTAAAAATATTTTAAGACTTACACCCTTAAAAATAAATATTCCTAAAGGTTTGCATCAATGCATAGAACAACATTGTTGGGTTCCCCAAAGAATCCATAAGTGAATAAATTAGTATCTTTTTTTTATAATCTTAAGCACCCTTTTCCTCTCTAAATAACCTTTTGTGCAATGGAAAGGTTCCATGAATGTTAAAGGAACCATATGCCGACAAAGAACATTTATTTATAAGAGTGTATGTCTGTAGCAGCTTAGATGTATTTACCTGAAACATATGCATTCAAACTCATTAGTCAAAAGCATTAAGTAATAGTATTTTGTAGTTGTAAAATGAAAGTGCTATATATCTAAATGTTTGGGCATGTCTAGGTTGGTGCTTTAGAGAAGCACCTTAGCTCCTCAACAAATAAATGGGAAACAAAAGATGCAAAAATACTGCTTTTATCTTTGCCGTAATGTAAATGTATCTCTTACATTGTTTGGTGAAATGAAAAATAGCATGACGTGGTTGGGTGAGCTGTCTGAAATAAAAAAAATGCACCAAAAGCAAGTGAAAACCATTTTTATTCATAACATATTTCTCTCCCATATGTTTCTAACTTCCCCCATTTTTCTCTCTTTAGCTTATAAATTCTCATTCTTCCTCATTTAGAAGTCATTTTCCTCTTCTGTCATACTTTGTTTTCACTCTGTCTTCTCCTTGGATTCGCCGTTGTTTGTATAAATTACCATTCATTGCAGAGTCACTAAAGCATAAGTGGTCTGCTATCCAGTGTCAGTAGCTTGCCTCGCCAAGCATGGCAGAGAAGCGAACCCTTAAACGAAACAAAAGTATCGCATGGGGGGTTGAGGAGGAGTCGCTGTTGCAGATGACACAAACACGGCGCCAAACGTTCTCCCTCGTAATCAGCCAATAAGGCGGAGAGATGCGAACACGGGAAGAACAGCTTTACCATTCCAGCTGACTGGTGGCGAGCCAAGTGCGCAGTGGCGTTCAAATGGCAACACTCACTCAACACCTGTTCTCACCACCTGGCTAACACAACCTAGGCCATGGGAGTGTGTCAATAAAGGCAGCGGGGAGAACGTATTGTGTGTGTGTGTGTGTGTGTGTGCGTGTGTGTTGTGTGTCTGTGTGAAGAAAGAAACTGAGAGAAGGAGAATTTCTGTGTGTGTGTGTGTGTGTGTGTGTGTGTGTGGTGTGTGTGTGTGTGTGTGTGTGTGTGTGTGTGTGTGTGTGTGTGTGTGTGTGTGTGTGTGTGTGTGTGTGTGTGTGTGTGTGTGTGTGTGTGTGTGTGTGTGTGTTTTACGATAAAGGTAGGCCTATCTGCGGCCCTTTCAAACAGTCCAGCATAATTTGCATGTTGTAATTGGATTGTGTGGAGTGCCAGCTTTGCAGCATATTGTAATGAGGCACGTTTTTTTTGTTTAGGTCTTTTATTCACTGGAAAGAGGCTCCTTATTATCAAGCCATATTTTGCGGTCTAGCTGTTTTATAGATCCCAGGCTGCTGTGTACTTGTAGTAGTTGTAGACCTGGATTTACTTAGTTAATTCTATGCATTATTTGTTTGTTCAAATTTAAAGGAGAGAAAATTAGCATAAAATGAGAAACTACTTTCACACTTTCTAAAGAAAGTGCTGTTTGCCCATGCATTTAGCAGACGCCAATTATCCAAAGCTACTGTTTGAGCTATACAGGGATTGTGTAGAACTACAAGTTGTGCAACAAGGGTGTACATTGGAAGGGTGTTCTGGTGGTTGCTACAATGTTAAGACCGAAACCATTTTAAATCCTTTAAGTCCCATTTTAAGAAACCAATCATCCTTTTTTAAACGTTTCAATTACCGCAACACTCTTAACTTTATATAAATTAACTTAAATCCAAAGTCGCCATAATAAATTGATGATCAAAAAAAAAAACATAATTTAAAAGTACAAATGATTCTGGATCTACACATACCTATCCGAGACCTAACTAAGACCTCTCTAGTCTTCAGAACGTACCAGTTGAGAGGCATTTTGGAGGAATACCTCCAAAAACAACAAACTAAAATAATAAAAGAAAACAATAAATCAGTAAACCTTAGTGAGGGCTGGTGCTAAACACAGTCCCCCTGGTTTACCTGGAGATCGCTAAGCATCATTATTATTACAAAATTAAACCGATTTATCCCGGACGAGCCCCCTACTTTTGTAACAAACCCCTATTTAAAATTGTCAGGAAAGGGTAACGTAACATAAAGGACATGTGAAACCAAAATACAATGCGTAAAATAATTAACAAAAGATAATAAATCCAGACAAACTCCAAAGGTGGTTGGGTGGTTGCTAGCGTGTTGCTAAGTTGATTTGGGTGGTCGTTAAGGTGTTCTGGTGGTTTGTAGGGTGTTGCTATGTGGTTGCTAAGGTGTTCTGGTGGTTGCTTACTGGCCCTAGTGAAAAATAAGCTCAACCCTGGTCTGTAGATATGGCTCGGTCCTGCTTTCAATGTACAACTGTGGGATTTTTCTTGTGTTTTATCATCCACAAGGCAATGATTTTAAAAGATTAGTTCACAAATTAAAATTATGTAATTAATTACACAGACTCATGTCGTTCCAAACTCGAAAGACATGTGTTCATCTTCAAAACACAAATGAAAGATCTTTTTAGTGAAATCTGAGAGCTTTCTGTCCCTACATTGACAGCAACGCAACTACCACTTTTAATCCCCATAAAGGTAGTAAAGACATGTAAAGTAATCCATGTCACTTTATTGGTTTAACCTCAATTTTATGAAGCGACATAAGTGCTTTGTTTGCACACAAAAAAAAACATAATTTACCACTTTTTCTTACGTCTTTACTACCTTTCTGAGGCTTGAAAGTGGTAGTTGCGAAGGCTGTCAATGGAGGGAGAGAAAGCTCTCAGATTTCATTAAAAAGATCTACATTTGTGTTCTGAAGATGGACGAATGTCTTACGGGTTTGGAAAGAGATGATGATGATGAGAAATTGATGACAAATTTTCATTTTTGGGTGAACTCTACCTTTAATAATTTGCACATATAATTCTCATTTGTAACCCAAATGTTGTGGCATGCATCCCCAAGTACGAACAATAGTGATACTTGTCTATAAGCAAGCAAGCAGCATTAAATAGTAACGTCTGTCAGAGCAAAACATTTGTATTGCATTACAGTTATAGGGAATGCTTTTCCAAACTGTACAGCTTCCTGTGGCACACTGCTTTTGCTTGTGTTACCAACAGCGATTACCGCAACCCCCCCATGCACAGCCTGTGCGCTGTCACTGAGGAGCAGTTATTGATCTGTTGTATTGGTAACAGAGGGGACAAGCAGATGGGACAATTTTCCACCCACCAGCAGTGCAGAATGCTAAGCAGAACGCTGGCTGTGCGCCAGGATATCTCCAAGAGTGAGCAATACTCAGGAGGAAACAGATTTACGGCATGTTTTTGAACATATTGCCAAACAGACTGCATTTCTGAGAGGACACTGACCTTTTGACATCTTTTTGAAGGCACGTGTCTCTAAAGTACACAATGCTATGATATTTCATTGGAGATACATTCTCGCTACTGCTCAAAACTGATTTGCCTTTAAATTCCTTGTTGTTTTCTCTGGTTTATAGATTTTTAAAAATCCACAAGCAGATTTCCACTGCCATATTGATTAAACAAATCTATACATGTAAAGTTTCTAGTGTTCGGCTGCTTGTTAATTATGAGGAATGGAAGATTTTTGACACGGATCAATGTTTTGTGGTTCTAACTTGACATAACATGCTTGGATAAGATCCAAACATGGAGTTATTGCATCCTGTTGATAGCTAGATCGAGTCAAACACAATTTGAGATGTTTTACATAACTAATAAACATGCAGGCAGATTATGTTGCTGTCTGCAGTCTTAGAATAGATTTTATAGAATCATCAGCAACCCAGAGGAAAATATTATTGCGCAGAGGTTGGTCTTTTCATAGCTCAGGAGACTTAATGGAGTTCTCAACCAGTAAGCGTCAGCTTTATCTGAAATGTTTCTCCTGAAAGTCCTTAAAAGCTGGGAACAAAATGGATATAGGGATCATTTGATGAGAAATGTTTGCATTGACATCTCTGACTCGGCAAACCTGAGTATAGTTTGAGATGTTGTTGATTATGACACTAATTCTCAAGAGAAAATTCTGAGATGCTGCTGATTTAAACCTAAGTCTTAATTTTCTTATTACTGTCTAAGAGAAGTAATTGAGATCTAGTTTAGAAATATGAGTGATGCACTGGTTAGAATTGTCTTTTTAATTTAGGTTTACAGGCAGCCTTTTTAAAATTATGTTATATCCTTATAATGTCCAGTTTATAAAAAAAAATACAGTAAAACAGTAATATTGTGACTTATTATTTTAAAAAATTATTTTATATTTTAAAATGTTATTTATTCATGTGATCAAAGCTGAATTTTCAGCATCATTACTCCAGCTCTCTCTCTCTTCTCTCTCTCTCTCTCTCTCTCTCTCTCTCCTCTCTCTCTCTCTCTCTCTCTCTCTCTCTCTTCTCTCTCTCTCTCCTCTCTCTCTCTCTCTCTCTCTCTCTCTCTCTCTCTCTCTCTCTCTCTCTCTCTCTCTCTCTCTCTCTCTCTCTCATACAGTTTTGGTCATAATTATTGGCACCCCTGGTAAATATTATCAAAAATGACTGTAAAAAATAAATCTGCATTCTTTATTCTTTTGATCATTCATTCATTAAATAAATGTTTTTCTCCAAAACATGTTGGCCACAATTATTGGTACCCTTTTATTGTAAATACTTTTTGCAATCTACTTTTGCCAAGATAACAGCTCTGAGTTTTCTCCTTTCATGCCTGATGAGTTTGGAGAACACCTGACAAGAGATCAGAGACCATTCCTCCATACAGAATCTCTCCAGATTCCCAGATACTTTTTTGTTGGCGCTTCTTCTCTTCAGTTCAGCCCACTCATTTTCTATAGGGTTTAGGTGAGGGGATTGGGACGGTCATGGCAGAAGCTTCATTTTGTGATCTGTAACACATTTTTGTGTTGATTTTGATGTATGTTTTGGATCGTTGTCCTGATGGAAGATCCAACCATGGCCCATTATAAGATTTCTAGCAGAAGCCGTCAGGTTTTTATTGTTTTATCTGTTTAAATTTAGAATCCACCATGCCATGTATCTGAACAAGATGTCCAGGACCTCCAGCAGAAAAATATGCCCACAACATTAAATATCCAACGGTATATTAAATTGTAGACATGGGATACTTTTTATCCTTGTGTGCACCAAACCCATCTAACATGTTTGCTGCCAAAAAGCTCTTTTTTTTTGTTTAATCTGACAACAGAACCCAGTCCCGTTTAAAGTTCCAGTCGTGTCTGACAACTGAATTTGCTGGAGTTTGTTTTTGTATAAGTGGGGAGGATTTTTCTTGAAACCCTCCCAAACAACATGTGGTGATGTAGGGGTTGTTTGATTTTTTAAAAATAAAAATTTTGGTAGGCTTCTGACCTCAAGGCTCAACTAATCTCTGCAATCTCCATCTGTGATCCTTGGAGAGTCTTTGGCCACTCAAACTTTCCCCTTACCGTGCATTAAGACACACGTCCTCTATCCTGGCAGATTCGTAACAAAATGGGGATTTTCAATTCTTTAGCTATTTTCTTACAGCCACTTTCTATTTTGTTAAGCTCAACAATCTTTTGATGAACATCAGAACTATTCTTTGGTTTTACTCATTGTGATGGATGATTAGGGGAATTGGCCTTTGTGTTTCCTCATATTTAAAATCCTGTGAAACAAGTCATAGGTAGACAATTTCATGTTCCTAGTCACCCTGGTGTGCTAAAAAAGGTAAATATTAATGGGAATATACTTCAGAGATATTTTACTCATAAAAATTCTAGGGGTGCCAATAATTGTGCCACCCACCACCCCCACTTTCAATTATTTTACTTCAATGAAAATTTTGATTTTTGCAATTCATTTTAATGGAAAGATCAAAAGGATAAACAATGCAGATTAATTTTTTACAACCATTTTTGATCATATTTACCAGAGGTGCCATTAATTTTGACCACAAATGTATATATATATATATATATATATATATATATAATATATATATATATATATATATATATATATATATATATATATATATATATATATATATATATATATATATATAATATATATACAAATACTGTTTCAGTGAGGCACAGCCTTATGTTTAAAGTTAAATGCAGCTTCTTATAGAAGCTATGTAAATAAGAAACATTCTTTAATTACACACCGTCATTACGGAAAGCTTATCCCATTCTGTATGATAGTTTGGAACTCACACTTGAGTAGGCCACTTTGTGTGTGTGTGTGGTGTGTGTGTGTGTGTGTGTGTGTGTGTGTGTGTGTGTGTGTGTGTGTGTGTGTGTGTGTGTGTGTGTGTGTGTGTGTGTGTGTGTGTGTGTGTGTGTGTGTGTGTGTGTGTGTGTGTGTGGTGTGTGTGTGTGTGTGTTGTGTCAGCAGTGTTTCCTCATCTCTCCTGAGTCGTACAGGGAAGAGCTGACAACTGGATAATAGCTTTTTACTTTTCCACAGCACAGACCTGCCACTTTAATGTGAGTATAATTCATTATTCAAATAGAGAGGTGGGGTGCGATGTGCAGGAGAGAGACAGGAGGAGCATTACAATAGCATAATTACATTATATTTTATTATTGACTTTATGCAAAGGTTGCAAGGATACTGAAATGAGAGTGGTAAAGGATTATTCCTCCTTCAGTGAAGTATGAGTATACGGATGGAGAATGAGGAGAGATTTTTGCATCCGTTCACCCATCCACTATCAAATTTTTAAATATGAAAAATGAGGATGCCTGATCATGATTTCCAAGACCCACAATTAAACCAGTAATTAGGAATAATAAACGAATAGTTCGGTGAATAAAATTAATCCTTCATCACACAATACATGTCCTTGTTGTATCAGATTTATTTATTTTATTTATTCCGCAATGCAATGATACTGTGCAGTGATACTATCTGATGCTTACATACTGTACAAACAACAACAGAAAAAGGTTTTACAGTAAACATCCATAACAGTAATGAAATACAGATTAACTTTACTAGTTCCAGGCCCAGAATACTGATAGCATAATGAATAAATACAATGTGAAGTATGAGTAATTTTATATTCTTTTTTGTAACATAGTTAACATTATGAAAGCAACAGGATGAGCCAAGGGTTGTGCTTGGTGCTTTCACATGAAAAACATTAGGTATTTTGGCATTTTTAGACTTTTTTCTGTGTAGCACATCCACGTCACATGAAACGCAAACAATTCCTGTCACGAATGCGTCTATATTCACTTGACTTCGCTTTGTTCTACATTACTGACATCTGAATGTTTATTCTAGATGTTAACAACAAATAAAAAAAAAATTAAAAGACAGATATCTTTACACTCTAAAAAATGCTGGGTTAAAAACAACCCAATTTGGGTTATTTTTGGCAACTCAGCGCTGGGTCAAAAAGGGCATGCTGGGTTGTCATTTTAACCCAATTATGGGTTAACTTTTTTACAGTGCTGTAGAGAAATATTGAACATGTAAGGGATAATGTATTGTGACTATTAACAGAATTTTTTGGAAATAAGACATAAGAAAACCAATAAAAGTGGCAGTTAAGACTTGAGGCAAAAAACCGCGAATATGTCAAATAAGATCTTTTCTGACTTTTCCACCTTCCACGAAATCTCAAAATACCTCAAAATACTGTATAAAACCAATTGATAACTACTTGAAATTTGTATATTTATTTACCATAAACTAAACGTCTTTTATTTGCTTCCACCTGGCGCTAAGAACGGTTCGATGGTTGTCGTGTTGTTGCGTGACGTGCGCTCTCTTTCACGTCCATGTTCCAACCCAGCACCGCTGGGTTACAGATTAAGAACGTTTTCAACCCAAATTGGGTTACATCAACCCAGCATCCTTACCCAACAGTCTTAACACATCGTTTGGGTTGAAAAAACAACCCAGCATTTTTAGAGTGTATACAACAATTTCAGTGCAGCAACAAATAAAATAATAATATGTAAATGGTTCACTGTACAGAGAGAGAGAAGTCTCACATTTGTGTTTGCAGCTGATTCCCTTAAACGCTGGAGGCCCAGCTCCATAACTTTATTTTTGGCCAGCCGCCGAGCCTTTAAGTTCTGCAGATGTGAAAGTAAACTCCTTATGACTCCTAGAGCCTGGAAAACCTTTCGACTCTGGGGACAGGGATACCAAGCATGCTCTGAAACATTTCTCCAACTCAACAATACTGAGGTGCTTGAACCAAAGCCATTCTCACACTCTGTCTAACAATGTTGCTAAACCCAAACAGAAAATGTGGGAGATTTGAAGGAGGGCATAGGCGACATAAAATACAGATGGTTTCAGCAGGATGAAATATTAATTTTACATGCACAATAAAGACACAGAATGAAGTAGAATGCATTGTGGGTAAGTGGAATCTAATTCAATTCCTTGATCATCTCAAAGCTGCAGCTGTCGTATGGTTGTTCATACTATATCAATTAGTTAGCTGTGCAAACTAATTTCCATCCATCCATTCGCTTTGCTTTTCTAGCTAAAAAGTTACGATTATTTGTATTTGTATTTATTTTAATTCTACTTTCTTACATTCTATTCTAATTCTAATTGCAATTCTGTATCCTGGTTGCTACCTCAATTCATAATTTTCGTAACTTTCACAGACTCGTCTAAATCATATAATCATAAATAAACTGTCTTCAAATAATGAAGCTTTAAACTTTTATCATCCTTTGGTGGACTGCATTTTAACTAAAGTGGACCACTTTCAAAATGAATAATTGTATTATTATCTTCTACGGGTCAAGTTGTTGGTCTATCAGGAAATGAACAAGCTAAGAAGAAGAATTTCAGATGCTTACTTCAGACCTACAGTCAATCATTATGTATTAAACAAGTGGCAAAAAGAATAGGATAGGCAAACTACTTGAAATCCTAAAATCCCCAACAGACTTTTAATCTCCTTTAAAACAAGATTTGGTCAAGTGGTGTTCACTATGTCTCATAAGTCATACAAGATTGCATTTTTGCTTAAAAGCGAAGACCCAATTATATGCATGTCCTGCAAGACCCCCCATTCCGTTAAACATATTTTATTGGACTGTCCCAACTTTAATGCAAGTAAACTTTTTTTTAATGTAGTAAGCTCACTTAAGGCCTTTTTTAATCAAATGCTATAAATAATCTTGTATAATATTTTCTTTTCTCTTCTTTTTAAAATGTTGTTGTATTTGCGCAATTCCTGTGTTTTTGTAACTCCATTTTTGCCATGAATGAAGTTAGCTTCATGCTAGTCTCAGCCTCAGACGTCACGCCCACGGAACGTTGGCATAAACGTCTGATGCATATGGTACACTTAACTGGAAACACTTCAGCAATGTCGAAGTCGTCATCTGATTGGTTGAATTTTATCGGATTTCCGGGGGGGCGCGAGTGTCGCGTTTATTTTCAGTCCGCCGGGAAACAAAGCGCAGACGTGTGATTGCGGAAGAAAAACTGTTGTGTTTACATGAGTGACAATGAGCATTTATCAAGATCAGCTAAACGTAGGAATCTCAAAAGTATGCGAGGTTCACGGCATAGACCTTTAAGAGATGTCCAGGAGTTTTGCACGCCGACTTGTTGCATGCCGGTCTGTTGTTGTGGGGATATTTCCACACCCAGAAACGTGACGCTGAACGAAACGAACTGTAATTGGTTGTTTGACATGTCGGTCAAACGGCCTTATGGGCGGGCCTTGGCCAAAGAAAGCTGCTATGAATTCCAGACCTTCAGCCGTCAGTCTGAAGGTCTGGCTACGCGAGACTATGCTGACATGGCATTAAATAGCATTAAATTGTTAAATTCAATTCTAAACACACCTGATTTTGTTATATAATGCATTGACATATACACATTTTTAAAAGTGTAGTTTAAGGTTCAGCATATACTACTTATGGCTTAAATATATACATTATTCTCACACGCTCAGGATACCTCTACAGACAGACAGAATAAATCTTTAATAGCTGTCTACACGTACACCTCTTTTTTTGAGCAAGGAAGAGAGAAGATATCTAGTGTCGCCCAATCTCTCAGAATCATGGGTCTCTACATCTCTTAGAAGGCTAAAAGGGATCCAGGAAGATGATTATTCCCAGCTGTAGTGCAGTGTCCACAGTGAGGATCGGATCTCCAGTATGTCTGTGGTAGCCTTGATTAATGACACTCAAAGCAAAGGGAACCCCCATGTCCACGTCTAATGAACGTCTCTGGGAGCAGGTAAAACTAAGTCTCCCTTGCCTCCACGCTGAGATCATTTTGACTTATGACTTCAGAGAAGAGCCTATATATGTACATCTCATGGTTGCAGCAGTCTTCACTGTGAAACTGAAGCAATGCGAAATACATACCTGGAATTGCATTTCCTGAGGGAAATACCATTACAGGCAGCAAAAAAAATGGTATAACGTTTTAGATAAGCTTAGATTTTAGCCTTTGAATCAATGTAAATAAAGTAAAGATTCAGAGCTGTTTTTGTGTTTTCAGGACACTTGCATGGTTTATGGTTGCATGTGTTTCACACCATTTTTGCAAAAATAAAGGTTCTTATTGTAATCAAAAAGGGGTTTATTGCAAAATATTACCTTTACACCATTGCAGTATATTGATTGATTTGTTTAGCCGCCATATTTAGTCAGTTATTTACTTATTTAGTATTCAAAGTAATAAAATTATTGTAAGGAATTAGATATTCTCAAACTTATTATAATATATATTTAAATGTACACTATGTAACTTTTTTGTTTTTAAAATGAACAAAATGTAAAAAAAAAAAAAAAAAAAAAAAATTGTATTTGGAGACACTGCATATGACACACACACACACACACCACACACACACACACACACACACAACCAAGCCTGTCTTGTCATGTCGGTATAGTTACTTTGACACATGTATGGTTTGGGAGAGGCATAGGTTAGTTTCACAACTTTCGAGAAGGCTTTACATGAAACATGCTAAATCTCCAATCTCGGGAATCACCCGTTAAAAAAAACAGAGGAGAGTCTACTTGCAAAAAGAGATTAGAGCTTGTAATAAAACGAGAACAAACATTGGCTTGGCTTTTCGGAGATGCTTTAACTGAGAGATTTGAAATGTTGTAAAGGCGAAGTGGAGATGGTGTTTTATTACTCAAAGGGTGAGTAAGGTATTTAATTGTACAGATATTGCCATATGTCGCTCTCTAACAGAGTTCATTTCAATGCATTTTCATTATAGTTGTTGTAGCGCTGTGCTGGAATTTATTTTCAAGGAAGAACCGTGTCTATTGATGGGTAAAGCTAGAGATCTTTTCCATCCAAACTGGTTATCTCTTAAGCCTAGTGGTGAATATTTTATTAGCTGTAGGATAATCTTTCTCTTTTTTTAGTTTTGAGAAAAAAACATATTCATCCACACAGTCATGCAGAGCCGAAGCACAACCATAATAATGTTCTTCTGCAAAATTAATGCAATTTGTTTTTTAACCGCTAAACGTCCAAATGTTACATAATCTTATAATATATATTATATCTTATTATAATACATTGCTAATAAAAAATAATCGATTGCACACTGACAATTTGAACACTTATTGACAATGTAGTATGTACATTAAGTGATAAAAAATTATTAACTGCAGAATATTGTGTAGAAGAACAAAGATGTAGCCATAACATTAATTATGCTTATTAATTGTTCTTTATTTTCAAATAACAACTAGAATGCTAAATATTTAGAAGCTTTGGTTTAGGGAAGTTAAGCCAAAGAGAAAACACTGCTACTGTTCAAAGGAATACATTTGAAGCCAAACATATCACGGGAGCAGCGATTGCTTGTATATCTTTTCTTCCACAACTTTCTACACTTTAGATGGCGACTGCATATTGCACGCAGGCCATCCAACAAATCTGCGTGTTTAGTGCCATGCCAGATTCACTTTCACCCAAGGCTGACTCCCAAACTCATAAAAAGAATTGACAAACTGATCAAGAAGATGCTTAATTGTTGATTTTGGCTCCTTTGTCTGGCTTTTGTTCCTGTTTTTGAAAGGCCTCGGGTGCTAGACTAAATATATGCACCTCCCTCATTTAAGTTCATGCACTGAATTCGCATCAGTTCTTTGTTGTGAAACTCGATTTAATGAAAATCTGGTGGCAGCATGTGATTGATGGAACTTGCATCCAATTGGAACCCCGCTAGCTGCAAAATTGATTTCACTTAAACCAACAGTGGCAGCAAAGTTCTTCATTACATGAAACGTTCAATAATTCTTTCCATCTTCCGCATAATACAAAAGAATGCCCCGAACGGCAGAGTCTGACCGATTCTAAACCAGATGTTCAACAGCGTAACCAAAGTTTAATTTTTTCATTATTAAATGACGTGCAGCCGACGAATTAAAGTATTGCATATTTTGCTGAATGATTTCTGGGCAACGCTCGGGTCATGCTCCTCAGGAAGCTATAGTGAAGCCTCCTTGAGTTATCATGTTATCATTCTTTGCTGACAGTACATTATTATTTGGAGGATGGTTGATACTTGTATTATGTTTCACTCCATGTTTCTCTGCCCCCGAACCTGCTGTGCCCACTCATAACCGAGAAAGTTTTAGGACTTCATACGTTTTTCCCAGGAAAAGCCACAAGACTGATTTAGCCGTAATCTTATACAATGTCTTTATAGAAGCCAGATCTTCCTCATTGTGCTGTATGAGTCAGAAGATATAAGCTTTGGTATTGAAAGAGTATACTTCTTTTTCCTGACTTCCAGTCCCTAAGAAAACAAAGCCAAGCAGACAGATAAAAATACAAGAGGTACATATGGGGAAAAACCTTCATCCATAACACGGTGAATAGGAATTCTACTTGCTATTAGTAAGACATTAAAGGGAAAGTTCACCCAAAAATGAAAATTAACCCATGATTTACACACCCTGAAGACATTCTAGGTGTATATGACATTCTTCTTTCAGACGAAAACAATCGAAAATCTCCTGGCTCTTCCAAGCTTTATAATGGTAGTGAATAGATATATTATTTTGGAAGTCCATCAAAGCGCATCCATGATAAAAGTGCTCCACATGGCTCTAGCTGGTTAATAAAGGCGTTTTTATTTAAAACTTTATCGACTAAAATTACTAGCTTCCAGCAGACGGCCTACGCAAGTCGACTTACGCCAAAAGAGTAACATGACAATGTATGACGTAGGATGTAGGATTAGGGTAAGCTTTGAAGGGTTAGTTATCCCAAAAATTACAATTCTGTCAGTAATTACTCACCCTCATGTTGTTCCAATCCCATAAGTCTTTCGTTCATCTTCGGAACACAAATTAAGATATTTTTGATGAAATCTGAGAGCTGGCTCACTCCTTCATAGGCTCCTATTGCATCTGCCAGCCCATGAAAGTTAGTAAAGACATCGTTGACTACAGTGGCCCAACCTTAAGTTCAAGTATCAAGCGACGAGAATACTTTTTGTGCGCAAAAAACAAACAAAAATTACAACTTTATTCAACTATTAATTTTCTTCCGTGTGGGCCTCAGACGTGAGTTCACGACAGCGCTACGGCATTTAAGTGAGAACTGAGAAGATGACGCTCACGATTATTTTATGGGAAAGTGTGAAAGGCAAGCCATTCATTTTGTGGCATTGGTAAGGCACTTTTGTTTTCTCATTGGTTTCTCACGATTCGGACATCCAGGAAATGCACACTTTAGAACCATTTTACATCGAGACCCATCTGTGTCATCTTCTCAGTTCTCGCGCATGCTTCGTGGCGCTCTCGTGGACTCACGTCCTAGGCTCACACATAAGAAAATTAATAATTGAATAAAGTCATTATTTTTGTTTATTTTTTTGCGCACAAAAAGTATTCTCGTCGCTTGATAAATTTAAGGTTGAACCACTGTATAGTCACTTGGACTATTTTAACAATGTCTTTACTAACTTTTCTGGGCCGGCAGATGCAATTACCTAGGAGCCTATGAAGGAGTGAGCCAGCTCTCAGATTTCATCAAAAATATCTGAATTTGTGTTCCGAAGATGAACGAAAGTCTTACGGGGTTGGAACAACATGAGGGTGAGTAATTACTGACAGAATTTAAATTTTTCGATTAACTATCCCTTTAAGGGTTGTATTCGTCTGAAAGAAGAAATGTCATATAGACCTATAGGATGGCTTCACGGTAAGTTAATCATGGGTTAATTTTCATTTTTGGGTGAACTATCCCTTTAAACTAACAATACGTAACTTTGCAACTACATGTCAACTAGCAGTCATTAGAGTAAAGTTGACTGTCTGCTTAATATATGTTAACACTTTATTTTGATGCTCCCTAAACAGAAAATTTTACTGACTATAAGTAACTTTGCAAGTATGTCAATTTATTCTACTAACCCTAACCCTAACGTGACAGTTAGTTGACATGTAGTTGTCTAGAATGTTTTAAATTAAACCTTGTAGAACAGTAACATTTTCCTATGAGATCATTTAGTCAGTATGTCTGGTTAAACTCTCGAAACTCTAAAACATTTAGCTTAAAGGGATAGTTCATCCAAAAATGAAAATTCGGTTATCATTTACTCATCCTCATGTTATTTAAAACCTGAATTTATTTATTTTGCTGAACACAAAAGAAGATATTTTGAAGAATATGGATAACCAAACAGTCGATGGGCCCCATTGACTTTTATGGGAAAAAAAATACAATGGAATTCAATGGCTACCGTCAACTATTTGGCTACCGACAATCTTCAAAATATCTTCTTTCTTGTTCAGCATAAATTTTTTTTTAAAAGGAGTGAACTTTTTGGAGTGAATTTACCCTTTAGATTGTTCTTACTGTGGATAACTGTGCCATCAGCAACACAATACCGACCAGGGGGGGGGGGGGGGGGGGGGGGGGCATCTCAAAATATACTCAAAAAGTCCCTTAAATACACACTGCTTGCCCTAAGACAACTGAACAAGCTTTCTATAAAAACCAGCTCTGCTGTGGAATTCAGCCTCAACTTTGAACAAACATTTCGGAGTATGCAACTGTGCAGATGTTGGGATACTGCATTGTAAGGTATTACCATGGTCTATTTGATCTGACATCGAACATAGCATATCTATCTTAGTAATGTTTAGCAGAGAGGAGAAAGTGACCCGATCTAACCGGCTTAGACAGACCTCAGCATATATTAAAGTCACTCTTGTCTTTGTCCTTTAATAGTATCAATATGGACATTGATATGTTGCTTTTAATGACGTATTTGATTTAAGAAAATTGAAAGCATGTTCAAGGAATTGGGCAACAGGAATCAAGGCATGCAGCTCTCTCAGTAGTGGGTTTACACTGTGAAACAATGACTTGAAATGGGCTTCTCTCCTCTCAAATGGTATTGAACCTCTCACTATATGAGCAGTCCCTTCCTGTTACCGTGGTAAAGAATGCCTGGGATCTTCTACTGATTTACTTTTCTTTTCATTTTAAGATGTAGTTGTCAGATTATTCGGATTTAAATGGAAATGCTTACCATAGGTACCGTTTAATTTTGAGAAATGCATAATTTGTTTAGATAGAGAAGCATGCAATGCATGTAATGTTGTAATGAGTTTGTATATGTATACATTTATTTACATGCATGTAATATTTCAATTATGGAAAAAGATGGAAAATTATTTCCTCAGACTCCTCCAATATGCAAAAAGATGGATGGATGGATGGATGGATGGATGGATGGATGGATGGATGGATGGATAGATGGATAAGGAAAGTGAGAAAGCGAGAGCTGTTTAGTGGTTGTAGACATCTGAACTCTGGCTGAACCGCTGACTCTGGCAGACTCCTTTAGGAGGTTGCATGGAGATGAGGCTTTTGGGTTTGAATCTGCGGTGCTGACATTAGGCAGACAGAAAGACATGATATCTTATTTTCCTGAGCTGGCCTGACACAAATTCCCCCCCCCCCCCCCCCCTTATTAATCTCCTATGCCGTGTTTTTTTTTTTTTTTTTTGGTAAAAGTTGGGCTCTGCAATCGAGTGGCTCTACGAGCAGATGTGCCTGGGAAGTGCTTTTTTGGTTTTTATATAGGCAATTTGTTTCTTTTGGGGAAGAGGATGAAGACATTTACCAATTCTGATTTGGGATCATGATCCTATAGCAAAGTTTGGCACTCAGGAGTCCTCAAATTAAGCAAAGTTGACTCTTAAGCATGTGTGTTCAATTGAGCCTGCCAATCTTAAATATGGGGCATGTGGATAGTATATGTGAATATGTAGAAATTGAGGATGAGGGCACAGAGACCGACAGATGGAGTGAAGGAGTGCAATAATAATATTTACATCAGTTGAGTCCTGACAAATGAATTAGGATTAGACAGTGATCGGAATCAATCTATTCTCACGTTTTCTGCATGTGTTGCAAAGATGCTCCCTGCCTTTTTAATGAGGCAACATCAATTTTCCATGAGTTATAAAGGGTGAAGCAAATTGTCATTACAATGCATCTTTATGTTTTTCTCACTTATTGAAATTGTTATCAAATCCACAGAAATTGATTTTGTCAAGCATGGTGTACACTAAAAATGAAGAATTCAAAAGGAGATTTTAACATCGATGCCATAAAATAAAAAAAATGTGGATCCCCAAACAACCTTCCAGTGAACAGTTAAAATATTCAAAAAACATGTTAATAATCTAATGACCCTTTTCCCATAATAACACACTTTTTGTGTAATGAAAAGGTTTCATTGATGTTGAAGGTTCTTCAAGAAACCATCAATGCCAATAAAGACCTTTTACTTTCAAGATGATATGGTAAAGTACATGGGAATTTCTCAACAGCAAAAGTATTTATCAGTCATTTAATAATTTGGCGGAAATAAATGATGCGTATTATTTGTGCTAATGTTCTTTTTTCTATCACAGGTAGTGTGCAAAATAATAAGTCAACATTCTGTGTAAACATTGTGACTCATTGATTGTGTGTTTGAGCATCTCACTTGAGCCCCTTTCACACAGCACTTTGAACCCGGCAAATTGCCGGCATTGCCAGAGTGCCTTCTGTGTGAACGCAAACACGACCCGGGATTGATGCCGGGATCGATCCCGGGTTGAGGACCTAGTAACATTGCCGTGTTCAGACCCGGAACGCGCGCTGTGTGAACAAAAGCCAGAACCAATGCCGTAAGGGGTGTGTCGTAGTGATGATGCATGTCATGTGCCATCGCGCGACTCTGTTGCTCTTAGAAGAAAGTTTGTGTTCGTTATCAACAAAGAAAGAACGAAAAAATGTCTGCAAACCGGAACGAAGCAGAGACAGGAGCTCATCACTATCCGCGCTGAAGCTGCGATCGTTCACCAGCTCTGTGGAAAGGTGCGCGCGTGCCAATGTTTTCGACGCGTACGTTACACGTCTCATCCTGACGTCACGCGGCTTTCCGGGACATTAACGGGTTTGGTTGTGTGTGAAAGCACTCACAGATCCCGGCAAATCACTGGCAGTGTGAATGAACCGAAATCAAACAATCCCGGGACAAATGCCGGGTCACATTATCCGTGTATTTTCCGGAATCTCTGTGTGAAAGGGGCTTTGCAGATGGAGAGTCTGAAGTCTGAAGTAATGATTCATCTTTGTCATTGCAAGTATAAATTACAATTTAAAACATGTGAAAATCAAAACATTTTAAAATCGCAAAAAAAATGGACTGAAATTTTTAATTTAAAATAAAAATCTATTTTAATAAAAATCTTACTGATCTCAAACTTTTGAACAGTGTGTAGCTTTAATTCTCTGTGCAAGCAGTAGCTTATGTCCAAAAACCTAACCCCAAACATCACTGACTGAGACAAACACAAACAACAACTTCCTATTAATAGATTATTCAAACTTAATTTGTCCCACAATCACCCATTAGATTCCCATCAAGCCCTTAACCAAACATTCCTCAAAGAGGACAGACAGGCAAAAGAGGCTGCCAAAGGACTGTGAATTAGCATAACTGCCATGTCCCATACGTCAGAAGAGAACTTTAATGATTTCTGCCCGCTCTCTTCTCCTCACTTGGCCATGTTTTGGAAGGAAGTCGTGAACCCAGCGCAGGGAGAGGCAGTGTGGACTGCTATTGCTCCCAGTGTAATTTGAAGCAGATTCTGACGTTTGGGGTATTGAGCTCATCATAATTTCCTTTCATGCTCATCTTCGATCCCTGAAGTTACTCTAAACACAGGCATAAGGAGGCCACATGCAAACAAACATGATCATTACATTTGTATACTGATCCCTGGCTTTAAAGAGAGGGTTCTGCCAAAAATGAAAACTCACACTCATGTTGTTCTAAACCCGTAAGACTTTTGTTCATCTTCGGAGTTTTTTTTGTTGTTTTTTTATCTGAGAGATTTTTGTCCCTCCATTGACTGATGCTTCAAAATTTTATGAGATTGTAAAACTAATCCATATGAATTGAGCGGTCACTTTCACAGCGTGTCTCAGCGGAGACACGATCACTTTATATGATGAACAGATTAAGTTTAGGCTTTTATTCACATATGAACATTGATCAGTATAAACAGAAGCTCAACCGAACCTGCCTGACACGCGAGAACAAACCTCAATGGTTCTTGAGGAAGCTCAAATTGCTGTGTAACACGAGAATGAACTTTATTTGTCTCGCACGTCAAGAGAACATGCTTGAGCTTCTGTTTACCACAACTGATGTGTGAGTTAAGCAATGTTTATATGTGAATAAAAGCCTATCTGTTCATCATATAAAGCGATTGTGTCTGTTCAGAAAATTTGTTTTAAACCATTCAATTCATATGGATTAGTTTTACAAACTCTTTATGAACTTTTAGAAGCGTTAAAGTGGTAGTTGCATAGCGGTCAATGGAGCGACAGAAATCTCTCAGATTTCATAAAAAAATATATATTTTTTGTGTTCTGAAGATGAACGAAAATTGTATGTGTTTGCAACAACGTGGGGGTGAGTAATTTAAGAAAGATTTTTCATTTTTTTGGGTGAACTATCCCTTTAAAACAACAGCCTTTTCCCTAGTTTTCTTTTTAGTCAACACTATTTTCTTTCATTTCTGCATCCCTAAACTAAATTGCAAAATGTATCACTGCTTCCTGTTTCCTGAACACTTTACGTATCTGCCATTAACTTAATAAATAATTATAATTCATTTATAATAAATAATACAATTTCCCTATCTGCCATAATTTATAAATAAATAAATGACCACAAAACAGATAATCCTACCCCAAATATATTTATTTATTTATTTGCTTGTTTGTTTGCATCTGAATTTGTTACATAATTTATAATTGTTACAATTAATTTAAAATTAAAGTTACAAATGTATCTTGTACCAAGATGCATAAAAATATAAAAAGCATTTACAGAAATAAGGGTCCACTTTCACGCGTGTTTATTTTGGGTGAACTGTCCCTTTAAGATACACGTGTAAGTGTGTAGTATATAGATGTGGATTGTCTGGCTAAGAGATCAGGGAACACTTTGACATTCCAGTCTTTCATATGCAGGATTCAGAGCAGTGGCCAGTGTGGCTCCACCACTGCATGCTCGTATGCCAGCAGGCATCTGTTACTGATCTGCCTGGCTGGTAAGTGAGTCCTCATAAACATCGCTCACCAGTTCATTAGCAGTGTGTGTGTGTGTGTGTGTGTGTGTGTGTGTGGACTGGTAAGTTGGCCTGATGAATGCAGTGTGGTAATGCCCTTCACAGTTCCTCTGTCTTAGGGCTTTCCCGCCTGAGAGAGATACTTAGAGAGAACAACAACCAGTGGACAACCTCTCTTTTTTTGAATACCGGAGAATTTATTTATTAATTTAGGCCTATTTTATAATAATTGTTTACAAAATCATTAAACTAAAACAAAATAAAGTGTCAAGCACTGCAGACAAAAATGAATGACCCACAAACTGAGAAAGAAAATGCAGCAAATTGCAATTTCTCGAAAATCATCATCTTTTTAAGATCATTGATGATCGGTGTGCATGTAGGCTATATGCATCTAATGTCATTATGTGTTTGCGCATGTGCATAATATGTGCATGCATGTGTTAGCAAATGGTTATGACATCATCATCAATCTGTCCAAATTTCATAGTATATAAGCCACTGTAAAATGGTGATGTCTGTTCTGCTATTTTAACCGATTTGAGACAGATTGGTTAACAAGCCAGGAATGTCACTGGGTTGATTTTGAATTTGGCCAGGGGCTTTGTTCCACATCAAGAGATGCTCGGGCCTGTTTGTTAACAGATGATATTCTGACAAATGTGATAAAACATTTAACAAGATCACAGGCCTAAATATATTTATATTCATATTTCGTAATGAACATGTGATGTCAATCTCTCAACATTATTTATGAATGGTTTGTTTGTTTGTTTTATTCTCTTTTAAAATATGGATAAGTCATTGAGTGTGCTTACAATAACTATGAGAACTTGTTTCATGATAAATTGAAACTGAACAATGAAAAAACAGCTTATTTTAAAAACATGACGACAGAACAATATATTTATCATAAAAATGTAATGATAGTCTAATATTTAAAATAAAAATATATGTATTATCTTCTAGATTACTCGTTTATATTTTGTTTTTTATTTGATTGTTTATTTAAATCATTAAAATTATTTATTTTAAATAAAGGTTTTTCAATAAATATAAAATGTGTTTATTATTTTTTATAAAACTAGTTTTTATTGATTTATTTTAATTATTTAGGGAAGATAATGGATGGATACTACCTTAAAAAACAAATGAAAATATTCAAAATATAGAGTTTTACAGTTCACTTTAATAAATATGGACAAGATGTTGAGTGTGATACTAAAACTGATGATAACATGACGCTGAAATATGAAATTTCCTAATATTTTTAAAACCTGACAACAGAACGTTTATAAAATATTTCGATTTTTTTTTCTACATGACTTAAACATGTAAACAAAAGACATGCAAACTGAATAATTCTGTTTGCAATGAAAACTGGGGTGATCAGATCAGATGTTGTTAAACTTTATGACCTTTCCCTGACAAAGGAACACTGTTTAAAGTGTTTACATGACTTTACATTGCTGTCTGGTTATTAAGCATAATATGTCTCACATTGTGCATGCAATCTAGAAAATAAACAAGGAATAAATGATGTACATCCAGCTGATTTAAGTGCTAACATTTGAATGATCATGTGACATCAGTTTATGCATGCACATCACCATTCCTGAGAGCTCATTACAAATCTAAAATGACATAAAAATGGCATGCTCTTCATTTTTACTGTCTCTATACACAAATTATAATGACAAAATCACAAAGTAGTTGTACATTGTATGTTTCTGTTCTTCTAAGAGCCAAACCCTTACAGTCTCCTCATTATCAGCTCAGTCCATGTGGTTCAACTTTTCACCCTTCTCTTCTCAGTGGGGCCCGAACGCGAACACAAACACACACCTGTGTTCTATTAGGACATCAAGCCATCCATCCCAATAGCCAAAGATAGCACTATCTCAATCAGTGGGAACACTGGTAGCCGCAGAGCTTCCCTGTGAGTAAACATATGAAGTTCTGGTTGAAGGGAGGGTCATGTTGCAGATAATCCGTCTAGAAAAATACCATACTGTGTATTTCTCTGCTTCAGGAGCAGCGCCATATTGTCACCATATTTTAGCCTTCAGCCTCCTGACTCACAGTGACTCGATTCTTCTCAGAGGCTTTGGTTTGCTGCATATTCTGTATTCATGAGCTGAATAGGAAAATGAGCAGAAATACCATTTTGGGTCTATAACAAAATCCTTTAAAGACCCTTTCCTGTGGTTTCACAGCACTGAGATGATACGGTTTCCGAATACGTCCTTCTGCTTAACCTCTGACCCACTGACCCAAAGACGGGTCTCGCAGTGGCCTCCAGTGAGGTTTTCAGGGAAGTTGAAGTAGATGCTGTCAATAGAAAGAGACTCTGGGGAGCAGGGATGTCTAGTCACCACTGTGGGAACTAATACCACACTAACACCATGGATTATGAGAGGATTAAATGCTTGGATGTAATTGACTGCGTTTGCTCACTGCACGTTGTAACTCAAGGTGTCAGAGTTTGATAGGACTATGGAAGCCTGTCTTTTGGGAGTAGGGCACAAGTGTAGATTATCTTCTTGATTGATTGATTTCATATAAAATCATATTATCAAGTTCATTTATTTATTTAGTTGGTTTTATTTTTTGATGTTTATTTATTTTATTTTTTTACAATTTTCTTAATAAAATGTTTTAGTAAAATAATATATGCATTATCTTCTTAACTAGGCCTACTTGTTTATATTTTGTTTGTTTTTTAAATATATTTTTTTAATAAATAAAATATATTTAGCTTCTAGATTACATGTTTTCTTTTTATTTGTTTGTTAATGTAAATTATTAAAATAATTTATTTTAAACCATATTCAATAAATAATAAAAGAAAATATATGTATCTTCTAAATTATTTGTGTGTATATATATCATTAAAAATTATTTAAAATCTTCTATTAGAAATGTATATATTTATTTGTTTGGTTCGTTTTTTTTTCAAAACATTAAAGTGATTTTAATGAAATTTTAATAAATAAAATAAATGTATATTCTAATTATGCATTTTATATATCCGTGTATGTAAATCATTAAAAGTATTATTTCAAATAAATATAATTTATCACCTTCTAGATTACTTGTTTATATTTTATTTTTGTTTGTTTGCTTGTTTAAATCATTAAAATTATTTATTAAAAAATATAAAATGACATATTTATTATCTTTAAAATGACTATATTTTTTTAAATAATTTAATCAGCAATATGATATTTTTGTGGATACGGATTTATATGTATTTTTGAAGGCAGGTTGTGGAACCCATTTTAATGTTTTTAAAAAAAAAAAAATAACAACATAAGTTTCAATATTTAAACATGAAGAGCGAAACACATGCGTTACAGACCGGTCACCTTGATGAATATGAGTACCCAGCCCGATCTCATGAAAGTGCGTATGAATACCACGAATGTTATTTCTCGTGGCATTTATACGCCAAAATCATTTTTGGCGTATATATGATACGCATTTTTCGCGTGCATATGATACGCACTTTATGCCGTGTAATACGCACGCACGCACCCCCATCCCCCTAATCCTACCCAAGGGATTTTCAGTGCGTAGCATATGCACGCCAAAACTGATTTTGGCGTATAAATACCACGAGAAATAACATTCGTGGTATTGATACGCACTTTCATGAGACTGCGTTGGAGTACCAACATAGAACAGCATCAGGTGCTGAATCCTCATGTTAGCTATTAGTCCTCTGGAGCTTTTAGGCCAGATGACAGGAACAGCTTCTGATCAGATGCTTGCGAGAGAAGCCATTACAACAACATCAATAATGATGCGGCCGGCCATCTAAGACTGGATAGTGCGGAGAACAGGCAGCAGACCCTGGAGGAGAGAGTTTATCTAGGCCTGCAGAGGGCAGAGAGTGTTGGAAAACAGGCCTGGAGAGATTTCACGCTCTGGGCTGTCCAGATGATTTGTGCCGACCCAGGGCTGAAAGCACAGCTACTTGCTGAGAAACGCTCCCAATGGGTTAAACTGATGCAGATGTATCTTAATGCCACACAGACACACACTCATTGTGCGGCAAACTGATATTCACACACTTTCTCCCAGACATGTCCCAGACATCACATGTGAAGCACCACACAACAGACGCATCGTACTATTTCAGTCAGATTCAACAAACTTCCTCCTAAATGATAAAATGTTTTATTTATTATTTTTGAATTAGACTATTTTTCATCGAACCTCTTCACTGATTGTTTTAGAACAAAATCAATACTGATTTGCCGTCCCATTCAAATCCTTTGCAATCCAATCAAGTGATCTATTTACTTAGTCAAGCTTAAACATGAAAACAGCACTCAATTGCTTTGCATCAGACAAATGTGTGTTCACATCAAATAAATAATTACGCTCCCTGTTTTTTTGGGCCTCAATAATCTCATCAAGATCAAAGAAAATATTTATTTTACATGTCATCAATGGAGGACCCAGGCCTATGGAAAGCCTACTCACAGTGACTTCTTTTCATTTTTTGCTTAGAAGTAAAAAGAAGTTGAAAAATACCTTTGTAGCAATAGGCCTATACTGTTAAAGAGCATCCAGACGCGTTCCACGCTGCTGAGATAGACGTTTAGATCAATAAATATGCGGTGCTTTCCTCTCAATAACAAAAGAAGCACAACAAAAATGACAGCGGTGAGAAAGCAGCAGTCAAGACAGCATCTGATCCTAGCAATGTTGATACGTTTGCAGTGCACAATCTTTGCAAAGATGCGGTAATTGAAATTACACTGTTATGCTAATTTTATCATAAAGTAAAAGTAGGTCTATATTGGAGACTATTTAGACTATGTAGTTTGATTTAATCCTTTTTTTTGGCTAAATAATACATTGACAGTACAGTACAGAACATTTTTATATGAACATTTTTATAAGCATTGGTTTCATTTGCATAGGACGGAAGAGAGGCTCCTGCGAGCGAATGTGTCACATCCTTTTGATTTTCCCAGCAAAAACGTCTCTAGTCCTTCACATAAAAATCAGTCTACAGCCTAGACAACCTAGGAAGTCGGGGAAGGTCTTGTGTCTTAAAGGAGTAGTTCACTTTTAAAATGAAAATTCTGTCATCATATACTCACCCTCATGTTGTTTCAAACCTGTATGAATTTCTTTCTTCTGCTGAACAGAAAGGAAGATATTTAGAAGAATGTCAGTAACCAGACAGTTTCTGGTTCCCATTGACTTCCATAGTAGGAAAAAAATATACTATGCAAGTCAATGGGAACCAGAAACTGACTGGTTACTGACATTCTTCTAAATATCTTCCTTTCTGTTCAGCAGAAGAAAGAAATTCATACAGGTTTGAAACAACATGAGGGTGAGTATATGATGACAGAATTTTCATTTTAAAAGTGAACTACTCCTTTAAGGTTTGTGGAAATAAAAGGTGATTAATACATGAATACATTCTTACATATCCCTTTTAAATGGATAGTTCACCCAAAAATAAACATTCTGTTTTTCACTCATCCTCATATTGTTCTAGAAGTGTATGACTTTTTGGAAAATGTCTTTGTCCAGTGTTGTTCCTAAAATATCTCCTTTTGTGTTTCACAGAAGAAGGTACGTCACAGAAAGACATGAGGGTGAGTGAATGATGCCTGAATGATTATTCTGGTTGAACTCTTCAAACTATTTATCATCTTATGCGAATTGAATTGAATTTGAAGCATTATGTGTATACCATTAATTTACACTCTTGACCATTTGCTTGTAAAATAATCTTTGCTGGAAGTTTTCAAAACAATTTAGAGAAACCATGAATGAAAAGCAGTTTTGACAAGAACTATAAGAGCTCTCTGATGATGCCATTTTTGTTCTTCGGTGCTGTCGCCAACTTCTGACAATACTAGTAAGTGCTGACATTGGCCCTGAATTTGATTTCACTGTTTGGGAATATTATGTAGTTTGAAGCACTTGAGTGAACGGCTACTCGTCGGTTCACGTTGACTGGGTAGAGTTAGTTTTTGTGAATTACGTGGTGTGCATCCACATCTGGCAGGGAGTTACTGCACACCCCCCGGGTCTGTATAAGTGTCTCTGAACATCTGTGTTTCCAGACCCCACATTGTTTTTTGCTTCACATTGCTTTTTCTAGTGTCTCCCATGTTGACTCTCTTATTCCTCTGGGTTTACCTTTGCAAATATTCTCAAACAGGTTTGCAGCTTTCCAGCATCTCTCAGGATGATCCCTGGAGTATGGCAGATTCTGTTTAATCTATTTATGTGTTTGTTTTTTGTATTGTAATATGTGCTGAAGCGTTCAGGCATTTCGCATGTTAGCACAGTACGCTACAGGGTAAATGGCAAAATAACTGTTACATGAAAAATACACAGGCATTTCATCATTATTTCCCTGCATCTGATCTGAGAATAAGTGTGCACACACAGTCACTTTGTAAAAGGTGTATTAAAACATCTCTGAATTAAATTATAACAACACTTAGATAATGTTTAAGAACTGAATCTAAGGTGTTGTACTCTGTAGTAACTTTGATAAAATTATATATACAATATAGGCTATATTGCAAGTCAAACCGATATACAACAGCGATCCTGTAACTGTTAGTGTGTTGTAAGTGTTCACTAATTAAGATTCTCCAGTATGAGATGGTCTGTGTTTACTTGAACTCTGCACCATTGTGATCGACTGTTGGAGTTAATGACTTGAGGGTAATGGCTAATGAGTGGAGGATCGACCTGTTGCCTAATTTTTACACTAATGGAAAACCAGTCAGTCAGCCAACCCCATTAAAGCATTTAGAGCTTATAAATAAGAGTAGCCTAATATCATCAGCTACCAGAGGAATAGGGAATACACTGTTAAATGACCTTTTTAGAAATATTGAGTTTGTGAGGAATGATAGAGTGCATAAAAATGTTTTGGCTCTACCTAGGCCAATATTAGGGGTGTAACAATATATTGTGTCACAATATACTGCAATACAATACTGCAACAATGTGTATCGTTGATAGTGTATGTATCGTGGATAGTTCACCCAAGAAAAAAATGACTGTGTGTGAAAGAGTTTTAGTGTCAGTATACATTAAACTACTATATATAATGTTGAATACAATGTGTATAATACCGCCCCCAATGTAATATATATATATCATATATATATATGATCATTTGTCAGTGTCACCTTTAGAAATCATTCTTGACTGTTGTGCTACTTAAAAGGGCACATAACACACAGTCTCTGCCAATCTCATGTTAATCTTGAGTATAGACTAGAGTAACGTTAGTATTGTATCCTTCATATCTCCGAAGAGTCTTTAGTTTGATCAGATTTATAAAACAGATAGCCTACATACTGTGAAAGCCGAGCTCCTGGAGGCGTGCCTTGGGCGGAGCTAAGAGTCAGGCACACATCATCGCATTAGATAACTATTCACTGTATAGGCTATGTTCGTGTTGTTTACATTATACACTTAAACGCCAATTGCCAACAAAACACAGACATTATGTTACTTACCGCATGCAGTTCCGACTCATGACCGAGGTATTTCTATCAAAAGGACCGCTCCATCTTTCAGTTTCAAACGATCTGCAAATCCAACGTCGACCTGGGCCTTGTTTATAAAACATTTGTCACCGAAATGCCGGAAACAAACAAACACACTTACACAAATTCGTTGCTGCCCCGGAAAAACTAACTGCATCCACTGTTCCCTAATGCTGTTTTTTTGGGAAGCTGAACAAGGTTATATTTCCCTTACAAACAAAAACACACTTTGGTGACATTGTTGATTTCTTCTAAAAACAAAATGACAGCGCTGCGGACGGCGCCGGAACCCGAACTTGCACGTTGATGGATGCGCGCTCTTGCTGCTCTGGTTGATGTGTGCGCGTCCTCTTCTGGGAGAAGTGCCCATAAAAGGAATTCTGTCCTTTATGACGTCATACAGGGCCGTACACGGAAAAAAAAAAACTTTCCGAAACTTTTACGAATCCTGAAGGTCTATTTGTCGAAGATCTACTCAGTCATATGTCCGTCCAACTCATTTTTTAAAACTTTGGCCATGTTTAGCATGGAAATCCAACTCTTTAACGGTGTAAATGAGTCAGAATGCATGAAATAGAATTAGACATCCCCTTTAAAGGATAATTCCGGTATTTAGCACTTTGAGTCTATTTTCTAGTTTGTTTTGGATGAACTAGAGTGGTGGACTTAGACATTTTGACGATGGGTCCTGTCTCGACTTTTTGACTCTTTTAGAATCGCCTCTGACCGCTTCAGAGTGGCTGTCTACGAGCATACTCGAACATGTCCTTAAAACAACCCTTAACATTCGTTTTCAAAACTGTGCAACTCACCGAGTGGTCACCGAGGGGTCACCGAGGGGGAGTGTAAGCAGTATTTACAAGACTGCAGTAGTAAGTGCCCATTCTGCCAGTACACCAGTAGGCAGTTGATGTATTACCACATCAAAAATCACTTTCAGTGGGCAGTCCAACATCACGGTGAGTTTAACAGTTTTTTGCTTATGTTGCTTTAGTTAAAGTATACTATAGTAACGAACCAGCCAATAATGCACTGTGCATTCTTCTGATTTCTTTGCTTTTGAATTTGTAATATAATGTTTAATTTTAAGGCTCAGGTAAACTTTCACTGCTGCTATTGTTCATCGACTGTGATAACTCGGGGAAATTAGCTGAAGCACCTTTCCAGCCATTCTTCACCACCAACCTGGCCTCAGTCTTCCTCCTGCTCTGTCCAGCATCCTCATCCTCAGTCTTCCTCCTGCTCTGTCCAGCATCCTCATCCTCAGTCTTCCTCCTGCTCTGTTCAGCAGCCTCATCCTCAGTCTTCTCCTGCTCTGTCCAGCATCCTCATCCTCTGTCTTCCTCCTGCTCTGTCCAGCAGCCTCATCTTCAGTCTTCCTCCTGCTCTGTCCAGCAGCTCATCTTCAGTCTTCCTCCTGCTCTGTCCAGCAGCCTCATCTTCAGTCTTCCTGCTAAAGAATCATACCAAATTGTGGAAAATAGGCATCCGATGACCCCTTTAAGGCGACCCGTCATTTTGACAGATTACACTAAAGGTGATCTATCAACTTGTAACTGTAGTTGCCCTTGTTAGAGTAAATATATATATATATACACGTATATATTCAATATTGTTTGAATATCGTAATAAAGAGGACCGAATTTGAACGCTTAGACGCTGTTTCATATAAAGTTACAAAACACAAATCTATATTGCAATTTATTGGACAAACATTCATGATGAAAAATGAAAAGGGATGCCGAGTCTCAACTTTCTATTCATAAATAAATAAATGCATATTCTTGTCCTGCTATGCGAGAATAAAAATGAAAATGTAAACCAAAACATAAGCTATTAAATGTCTAATCTTATATCATTGAAATATGAAAATTAAAATGACAGGTAATAATAGATTATGACATCAAAATGACAGACAATGCGAAAGGCCTATAACGCGACCTCTGCTGCCGACACACATTTATGTTCAAGCGCAAACACCATGGGAATTTTGCCTAATAGGTCTGTTTAAAGGTGCCCTAGAATGGGGTTATTTTATAATGTTTCCTGGGTTGCCCTTATAGTGATAGTATGTTTTTTAGTCATAATTTAGAAATAAAAGGCATTTTTCCTAGCCTGATTTTAGCCTCTGATTTGAACACTCTGTTTGAAGGGGCGTGTCTGCTGTGAGATTCAGTGTCACCGGCCACTGCTGTGATTGGCTGCTGTGGATTCAGTGTAACCGGCCACTGCTGTGATTGGCTGACATGCTTGCATATGAAATTGCTACGTGTTACATGTGAATCTCTCTCGAATACTTTTACTACAGCTATTAAACGTTTTTACTATTACAGCTATCGAGATTAACGAATCGGGAGATGTTTATAAAGTATTTAAATCTATTTCGATCACATAAAATGTTGCCGTGATGAGCATTGAGCAGATGACAGTCTGTTGATCGCGAGACTGAAGATCTTATCATTGCAACGCAGTTTCTGCACTCTCTATAATGCTTTCACCAATGCGAACACGATGATGTACATACAGTAAGAGCTTCGTGGTGCAGTGTAACAGGCGTCATTGATTTCATAACGAGTTTGGCAAGTGTCCAGATAAACTCGCGCTGTGTAGAAAGATTGTTCTTTGATCGCTTTCTGTACATAATTTATTCAATGAGAGAAGCCTGCTTGATATTGTCCCAGGTTAGAAAATAAGTCCGTGGTGAAATGGGCAGAGCAAACTAACAACTTCAAATTAAACTGTTGTGGTATCCAATTATAGATAAACATCAACCATGCCTGTTGACATTTCTTTACTGGGAAGGGTATGAAAAGTCCTCACCTCCCCTGCACAGCCTGGAACATAACATTTATCTGCCATTTTTCCTATGATCCTCGCTTGTTTCTTCACCTGCAGAACTTCCGATGATTCAGCTGTGCAGTTCCACCTGGCATCGAACATGGGCCGGCATATGTTAATTTTTGCGGGCATACATATTAATGATCCCGACTGTTGTGTCACAGTCGGTGTTATGTGGAGATTCGCCTGTTTTTCAGGGGTGTTTTTTAAAAACGAGATTTAAATAATAAGAAGAAAACAATGGTGTTTGAGACTCACTGTATGTCATTTCCATGTACTGAACTCTTTAAGGAATCCCAAAAACCAAGGAATGTTGTTGATTTATGGGTTTTTATTTCTACAAGTAGATCTAATTGCAATGTATAGACAGATACTGTTTTTGAAATGACAGCAGCCGAATGTTTGGTTTGATATATGGTGATGGCTGACAAGTGCTCTTATGTTCATTAGGCTTCAGGTAGGCCTAAATAGCACATTAGGCGATGTGTGTGTGTACATGTACTTGTACATCTATCTTTGTGAGGACGGTTTGAATTTTAGACAGCGGAGTGAGAGCAAAGAGAGTAAAGTGGAGGACATTCCCCTTTTTGACTCGGCTTTAGGGTTAAGGTTAAGGGTAAGGTTAAGGTTAAGCTAGAGACTGCATTGTGTTAATGAATGTACTGTGTGTGTTGTCCTGGTAAACCCATGGGGACAAAATGTCCCCACAAAAATGGCAATATCTGAAATCCTTGTCCTTTTGGGGAAATGGTTTGGTCCCCGTGAGGAAAACAACATATAAATCATATAAGTGATATTAAAAATGCAGAAAGTTTTCTGTTAGGGGTAGGGTTACTGTAAGGGGATATAATATACAGTTTGTACAGTATACAAATCATTATGCCTATGGAAAGTCTCCATAAAACATGAAAACACAGCATGTGTGTGTGTGTTATTGTTTAAATTTTCTGATGGGTAGGTTTAGGGTTAGGGGATAGAATATACTGTTTGTACATTATTAAGAACCATTATGTCTATGGAAAGTCTACAAGTGTGTGTGTGGTGTGTGTGTGTGTGTGTGTGTGTGTGTGTGTGTGTGTGTGTGTGTGTGTGTGTGTGTGTGTGTGTGTGTGTGTGTGTGTGTGTGTGTGTGGTGTGTGTGTGTGTGTGTGTGTGTGTGTGTGTGTGTGTGTGTGTGTGTGTGTGTGTGTGTTGTTTTGTTGTTTGTTTGTTTGTTTATAAGGGTGATGAAACATAAATAGATGAGCATGCAAGCTATATATGTAGGATTTTGTGTGCCTTAACATGAACATGAAGAGAAAGAGAGAGATGCCTGTTAACATGCTGCACTGTGGACACACACTGCTCTTTAAACACAGATTGATGGAGTAATGTCACGCTGCTTGGAGGTCCATTCTGTAGAGGGCATGAGGGGGAACTGACATCCGGGTCTCCTCCGTAAGTATTTCCATGCTCGTGTTCTACAACACTGCATAAAACATAAATAAAATATATTTAATGTTTTGTTTTTTTATTAATGATGTACTTGATGGTAATTTTGTTCAGATCAAACATTGTTTGCATGCATAAAAGTGACTTTGAAAGGAATGTGCAAAGTGTGTGACACAGTTTGTCCGTTGATTCAAGGCAGATTTGGGCAGCAGCTGTGTGTGTCAGGATCTCTTTTTTTCTTAGACATCTGCGACTGCTCGATGAAAACGTGTTTTTAGCAAGTCGTCTCGGCTTCTTAAACACGCCGGTGTAGATTTTGCTTGATTCTTCACCACAGTGCATCACTAAACTTTGTATTTGGAATAAAAATCACCAAATACAAAAGTGCAGAAAGACAGGACAAAAGATAAATATTTGGGTAGGCTTTTATTATTTTTAATTGCTTTATTACTGAAAATTTATTGTAAGCAGTATTAGTGATCTGGACAAAAATGCAAATTATTCCACACTCTCAGAAAAAAAGGTACAAAAGCTTTCAAAAAGCACACCTTTACCTTATTTAGCACTAAAGAGTGCATATTAGTATATATATTAGTACCTATATGGTACATACCTTTAAAAGAAAAAAAAGGGGGTACCGCCAGTGACAGCCCTTGTACTTTTTCTGAGTAAAAATTTGTGTCAGGACTACAGGTGTCTTGGACAGCGGCACCTGTTGTCATGGGACAGATCAGCCGGCAATTCCGATAAACCCTGATGCATTCCAACGTATTACCGTCTTTACGCTACAGCCCAGCCATCTCACCCTGATCCCAACACAAACTTCCTGAACATCCATAAAATGATTTACTCACATGGAACAGTTGTTGCTGTAATGTGTGTGTCTGTTTTTTTCCCCTTCTTGTCTGGGCAGACACACAGTGAGCTCACACACACACAAGACAAAGAGAGAGCACCCTTCGGACCACACATCTCGCAGGCTGTGTAAAAGGACTTCTTCATGCTCAATGCTGTGCGGCTGCCGCAGAAATCACTCGTTCTCTTGAGCTGCTTCTGTCATCTGAAAGGCCGAGGGTGTTAGTAAGTTAGTTGAGTCAAGTGGGGGTATGTGGTGTACTGGTTAAAGCTCACGGCTCATAACTGGTTTGAGAAAATCTAAATTTGCCTTTAAGCAAGATTACTACAGGTGAACAAGTGAGCAAGAAAATAAAACGTTAATGACTACTTATACTTATACAAATATAACTTAAACACTTATATACTAATACTTATACTATACCATTTAAAAGTTTGGTATACAATTTTTAAAAATGTTTTTGGAAGAAGTCTCTTTTGCTCACCAAGGCTGTAATTATTTGATGAATACAGTGAAAACTGTAATATTATTAAATATTATTACAACTCAATTCAAATAACTTTTCATGATATACTTTAAAATATTATTTATTTTTGTGATGACAAAGTGGAATTTTTAGCTGCTTAAGAAACATTTATTATGGGGAAAACAGTTACTTTGATTAACATAAAGGTCAGCATTTATTTGAATTTTTACTTGAATTTTTACTGGCATCTTTACTATCACTTTTAATTAATGTAATGCATCCTTGTTGAATGAACCCCGCAAAAAAAAAAAGGTAACACTTTAGTTTAGGGTCCAATTCTCACTTTTAAATAGTCGCTTATTAGCATGCATATTACTATTGGCTGTTTATTAGTAACCCACTTATATAGGGCACATTAATGCCTTATTCTGCATGACCATATTCTCCCTTAATCCACCCAATACCTAAACTTAACCACTTAACTTACTAACTATTCATAAGCAGTAATTAGGAGTTTATTTAAGGCAAAAATTGTAGTTAATAGTTAGTTAATAGTGACTCTTATCTGAAGTGTGACCAAAAAAATTGATTTATTTCTCATTCATTTTTTTTTTTGCCTTTTATTTTTTATCTTTGTCTCACTTTCACTTTATTCATGAAGGTAAACAACTGCCTCTAGTTTATATCTGTGACTCTCATCCAAAACTATTGAACTCCCATCCTGAAGTGATACTTTCAGAAAGGAAAACAAGTATGCCTATGCCTAATATCATGTTCTATATTTTATCAAAAATTTACACAAATCATCTTGCCAAGAAAGTAAGCCTCTCTCTGTTAATAATGTGAAAGCACCCAAAAGGCAGTAATGAACAGAAATTGCATTCCTATGTGTTTGTCACCCATTTATTTTATTATCATCAGATATTTCATTCAACATTAATCTTTGGTTCGCTTCAAATGAAATCATCTTTAGCCTGAAGACGGCTTTCCACTTCTCTTCTCTTCTGTCGGCTTTACACTTCAGCTGTATCGTTGATGCCGCCCCTTGACCCATCCCGACCCTGGAGTTTATATTCCTGCGGGTGAAAGCCGACGCCGCAGACCACCCCTCCTGTACGGTACTCCATCAGACCCTGGTACATATTAATGTTATTTTCGGGTCATTTAACTTCGCTGTGCAGGAGGGCTAAGGGCTGACGCAAAACCGTAAATCATGGAGTTGTGGAGCGGGTTGGTGCCATAACAGATCGTCGTATGGATTTTAGGTGAGGTAAAAGTAGTCCCTGAACTGGACCTTATTTGGGTAATGATACAGGCATATGCAGATGCGTTGACAGGCGTGTTTCACCACTGACACCTACACAACATACATTAACAGGCCTACCACTTTAAATCAGTTTTGAGAATTTAACAAAATGCAGTAATAAAAACCAGACACAGACACAAATACTCTAAATCACAAGCAACTTTTAAAACATGCCTCTTTGTTGAAAATTTAAAAGATGGAGAGATGACACTTGTCATATCTGAATAGGAAATAAATACACAGTTAGGATATTAAAGTGTCTAAGTTGTATAAGAGACATTTAGACTTGGTTGAAATTAAATGGCTTTTGATATTGTAGGCATCTTTATACACCATATGAAAGGGGGGGGGGGGGTTAAAATTTGTCAAGCAATGTAAAAATGTGCGGTAACACTTGATTTTACATTGTCCTTGTTACACGTCACATGTTCTGTAGTAATTACATGTAACTAACCCTAAACCAATCCTAACAATATAGTACATGTGGTTAATTAATATTACTCGGTGCTTAAATGTATAATTACACTGTAACAAGGACAAATTGTTCAAATTGGACAAAAAATTGGACAAAAAATTGGCAAATTGTACAAAAATTGGTTACAAAAATTGGACAAAAAAGTGAACCAAATGTGTTTTGTGGTAACACCTAAATATGTTACCACAATACATGTCTTTATTCAAATCAAAAATTTTTATTTATTAGCACTGACTGAAGCAACCTTAATTCTTATACATTAGGGCTGGGCACCAATAAAATAAATGTAAAGGTTGGACCAGATATAGGTTGTTGCATTTTTGTGTTACAAAATAGCAAAGAGGTGGCTAGTTATTAAAATGCATGTGCTTGTATGCATAAAGCCCAATTAACAATGGCCTATAGGTGATTTTTCAATTAAAGTTACATTTGACTACCTTAAATCAGAGTTTAAAACGCTTCATCTGTGTTAAAACATGTAGGCCTATCACATGTCATCATGCTTAAATTAATCAACTTTCAGTGATGACATGTGGCTCTTTTTAGAGAAAAAAAATGTGCCTATTGGAAACCCGTTTTGTGGACAAGCCCAAAAATAGCATTAATATAAACAAGGATTAAACGTTTTTCAAAGGCTAATTAAAGCTAATAACCTGTGCTTTAAGAATGATTGTGTTTTTGTGTTAAAAATCATCCCAGGAGACAGAATAGTTCCCCTAATTGAAGAATAGCCCATTCAGTCGCTCATTGTTTTAATATCCAATTTTAATATACCATAGCCTACTGATGCTCTGCGTCAGCAGTGCTTGTTTCTTAGATCATGTCTTCTCAAAGGAGGGACAATCGTTCATATTATCTCGCGGGGAATGACATCACGGCCTGTGACAGGCGTGTGCTAATTGAATATGACGAAGTGTTCTCCGGCTCACCTCTCTCCACCTCGGGACAGCACACAGCCTGCGATGAGAGACCGAGAAGGGGACTACGCGATTTAGCCGCCTTTTGAAGTGCAAGGCCGACGGTGAAAACATAGCCGCTAATGCTAGCGCGCATCGTGGAAGGCCCTGTCTGTCTGTCTGAGCCGGGGAAAGTAATACCACATGTGAGAGGCACGCGGAGTGAAGAGCCTCTTGACCACCCATCGCATATTATGATACCAGGTGTCCCGCGCTTTGTTCTCTTTGTGCGTGTACCTTCATTATATAAAAAAGCGCCTTGACAGGATGGGCTCTGAAAAATCTGCACAGCAGATGCCATTGTGAACGGGGTGAACACCCACCGCTGTCCCACGATAGGACCCCTTCTGTTTGTAATTAGAATTCTTGTCAACTCTTCTTCTTTTCATATATGGGTCAATGACGTGACACATATTTTTGTCCGAAACTATTAAGTTATTTAAAAATAAATTAAAAATGCAATTCAAATTAAAAACTGCTTATTTCTTAATTAAACTCAATAGTGATTTTAAATACTAGGCCTAGCAATTTAAAAACAGGCCGACGGTATTTTGTTGTCATGCGACAGGACCTCATAAGACACTCAAGATTGTGTCAAGGTCATTTTTTTAAATCACATTTTGACATTTTATGGAAATGGATTAGCCTTAAAAAATGTAAAATAATATATATAGGCTATATATATATATATATATATATATATATTATATATATATATATATATATATTATATATATATTAAAATATTATATATATATATATATATATATATTAAAAAGCTTGCACGTTTTTATCTTCTCCGACATTCATATTTGTCATTAACCCACATTACTTTGCGACGAAACGAACATTTTGTTTTGAGAAAAGTGTTTTTACGGCACCACTGGGGCCTTTCATGCAATGGGATAGGGTTGGCTGTGGTGGATCACTGAAAAACTAGTAGTTTATTTAACACATCGTAATTATTGCCTAATATAAAGCTGAAAAGCCTAGATGTTTTATCAACATCACTTCTAAACCGGTTGACAGACATTGCTACTTGAAAAAAAGCCATTTGAAAAATAAAAATATATATTTTAAATAATGCATGGGCTAGGTTTGTGCATTTCTCAGACATTTAGGCTAATGAATGGACAAACTTAGAAATGTACTGACAATAAATGAAAAGTAGCCTAAACAAAGTAAATTTTAATTGCCTCAATAATAAGTGAATATATTATTTTTAAATCACAAATAGACCTATTGTCTGTGTGTTTGCCATAGAAAATGTGGTATTATTTATCTTACTTGTATGTAAATAATGTGTGGAATAAAAAAACAGTAGGCTAATAACTTAAATAATAACAGAAAAGTGTTTAGAAAGTCAGCAACATACAATGTTGCAGATTTTTTTTTAATTGATGCATGTATATCACCACTCTTCTTTTACAAAGCCTTTGCAGCAGTGTGTTTGTGTCTGGCCCTGTGCAGACCAGTTAGGGGTGGGTGGAGGGGAATGAAGGTACTTGGTTCTATCCACCATGTAATGTTCATTTATCTGCTCCCACATTTGTGGCTGCTCTCCCAGTAGTCCTAATGCCTACACTGGCGCATTGGGAGGTTAACATTCAATGCCATCCTTTGTTGAATCACCCCACCAGTATTGCCTCTGTATGCATTTGTCACACATTTCAACAGCAAAAACTGAAGTGATGAGGAACTTGAATGGGGGGGGGGGGGGGGGGGGGGGGGGGGTCTGGGGTAGAATAGGACAGTGCATGTTTGCGAAGGCATAGGCTATTCTGAAAACAGTTTGTAAACGTGGGACGTTTTACGTTTGACCTCAGAGCACCTTTTACACGAAATGTTAAATAGTTTTGTTATAATGCATGAAAAAACAATCAAGTAGATTTGCCAGAGCATGCGTGAATTAACTTAATGTTGCTTTATTTTAGACGTTTGCGACAGAAAGGCATCCTCTTTCCAATACAAGTTCCACTGATGTGAGGCTTTTATCACACTTTCTGCTCAGTAATTCCTTGGGGGATTATATTTGAGTTAAGCAGTGGGGCCGCGCTGGCGACGATGCCTCTGCATGCGTGCGCACAACAGAAACACATGTTAGCTGTGTGTGTGTACAAGAGCACTGCCGTGTGTAAGCATCAAGGGCTGGTAGTGTTGAGACCCGAATAGCCCCTGAACCGCTGGCCCCCACCCACGGTGTTTTCTAATAGGATTACCAATCACTTAGCTCATATATTTGCATCCTTTAGTCCTATTCAGGGTCACTGGCCTCTTCCGCTGTTCTTTGATCAATGGTGCGCGTTCGCCTCTGGTCAACGAGGGCACAAACCGAGAAACCAAGCGAGGCTGTGAAATTTGTGCAAGCTTTTCCTGTCCTTAACCCCAGTGCATTCGCCTTTTCTCGTGCTTTCTCTTAAATCCACCACTTGCCGTTTTGCAAAACATGTCCTCCTCTCCTATTGAAAATAGACTGGCGCTCTCTTACCTTTGCTTTGTCTCAAGTTGCTAAGTTTCTAGTGTTTCGTTTGCAGCTACCCTGCTAAATAATCTCCATAGTTTCGTCTTTTATTGCTTTCATTTGCATATATATTAAATATCCTACATGTTGAATGGTAGCTGTAGGGCGGAGTGTAGTGAGCACGCGCCAGTCTCAGTTGCCTTTTGTTTTAGCGAAGCACCTGCTGAACGAAGCAAGGCGGTTTTGTGCTGTTTCTGAACGAGTTCTATATATTTTAACAAGGTAATGTCAGTAATTGTGGTCCTTGCAGTAGATGTGTGGATTGAACCTTCATTTGGCCCACACCATATGGATAAAATACAAATCATACATAGTAGCTATAGCCCGTATATAGCCCCAACCTTCATTTTACTAAGGTTGATACGTCCATACACTTGTTTTTGAGCCTCAAAAGGTTGACACAAAAACCTATATTGTTTGAACGACTAAAGGATATTTGAACAATATTATTTTAATGATATTTTAATTTAATTATTTTAAATTATTTTGTGATATTTTGATGTGAACAGCTAGCTAATCCGCATTCCGAAGGCTTCCCCCAAACAATTGTACAAGGATTTGTTTAAAAACACCAGATTGTAGGTAAATGCATTAAAAAAAATTAATGGGGGAATCCATATAGCCTACTTAATATTTGCCCTTCTATAGCTGGGCCTAGCAAGGATTTTTATTTGGATGGTCGGTAGCCTGAATGCAAATTTCACATTCAATATATCGCTGTTATTATTTTATTAGCAAGGGACCTAATAAGTTTAAAAAACAGGCTTCATTCGCTCTTATTGTACAACTTAAAATGAATGATAAGGTCCTTCATATAACATTTTATTAAATGAGCAGAAAAGCACGAGGGATTGGCTTGTCCATACGACAGCAAATTAATAATCGGCCTGTTTAAATAAGTAATGTCAATCGGTTTATGGCTATTAATATTTAATGTACAGGTGTTTTTGAAATGGTTCTCTTTGCTATGCGAGTTTGTTAATTAAATTCAGTGAATGGTATGCGCAGCAGTTATTGGCAGCAGAATATTACAAATAAAAGCCGCTGCGGGTCTGTAATATATCTGTAATATATGGTGTTTAAATGTATTGCATGTACAATGTAAGCGACTTGAGCATTGGAAAGGGTATATAATAACTTCTCTTCTTCTTCTTCTTCTTCCTGTGATGGCAAAACACTCGTAGCCTATTCTACGTGGAAAGGCAACATATTTAGTAATTCAACTTTTTTTACGTTAAAGAAAGGAATTATTCTAGTCTATAGGCTATTAGAAGAGTGAAAGAAAATAGATTTAAATTAGTAAATAAATTCCCTGTTTTTCCGTAATTTGTAACAACTAGTAAAAATCAAGAACTCTAAAATATTATAATTAATAATAATAATAAAACGAGATATCCTGTAACATTAGGCTTATAGCTCTGCCTGTCCATTCCCATATTGTCACCTTTGCTATAAAAACACATTTATGACAATAAGTAAGCTCTTAGCTTCAATATATCATATCACGTCCCATGCACAATAAATGCTTCAAGAACTGAAGGTTAAAAATTGGTAAACTTATAGTCGTGCAAGCACAATTGTCAAGAAATCGGGAATTCAACTAAACGATTTGTGGCAGTATACTTTTGTAACATTAATCAAAAAATAAATTAAAAAATTGCAACCACAACACCAGTTCCGCAAACTTAGATAAATAGTCTCTTAACATGGAGAAAAAATAGCTGTAAATCATGTTCTTACGAATCACCGGCAACACTGAATATTCCAAAACAATTTATTTTAACTAATTAATGATGAGAACTCGCTCTGTTTATAGACATGCCTCCAAGTCCAAACATTCTAAGGCGAAGGCCTGCTGGAGCAGACAAACATTTTGTTTTTGCCACAAAGAGCGGGTTATGCCTGTAAATCGAGACGGTTGCTTGTTGTTGTTTTGTTGTTGTTGTTGTTGTGTTTAAGTCTTGTTTATAATATATTTTAGTATTATTGAGTAAGCCTTCAGAAGTAGCTAACTATGGGAATGAACCATAATTAAATGTGCCTATAGTCTCGTCCCAACAATACCCGACAGTGCATTTTATATCAATACTAATTGTAAGACTGATTTCTTGTCCCTTCTTGTATTGTTTTAGTTATCATGACTCACTTGTCAAACTCTCGTGTAAAAATATGCACGTGCATACATTGAATGCAATGCATTATCTAAGAGAGGTTATTGGCGAATATATTTTATGTTATTTGCACCGTTAGAATTCTACGTTAAAATTATTATGAAATTGTTTACATTTTCTGCACATTTAATGATCATTATATGCCTAAGATACGTTTCACTTAAAACAAGAGTATTATTCACCCAAATACGGGCCGCCAGCATTCCTTTATTAAGCTAAAATTTCATAACAGATTCTTTATTGCCTACTTTGAAACGCAATGTTCAATGCGCGTTGTCTTGAGGTAATAAGCGGACTGTTCAGAGAGAATGTTTTTAAACATCCATGATTTTGTTTTGACTGCTCAGCTTGACCTTTTAACCTCGTTGGGAGAGTTTTCTGAATTTGTTCTTTGATCCCTATAGACACAGGCTCCCGCACACTGCCTCGCAAGACCTCCGCTATCCGAGCGCTTTCTGCACTGCTGTTGTCATCGCAAGACGTCAGATGTGTGACGGCAACATGAGAAAATTTATTTAGGTATCGACATTCAAACAGTTCATTAAAATAATTTGCGGTCAAACACATGAGATAGCCTACGTTTATACAAATTCTGATAGCCTGCTATAAGTAACAGCAAATACAGAGATTAATGCATGCAATCGTAGGCCTTCATGTGAAAAAAAATGCATGTCTAAAGATGCCGTTCCATATAGGGTGGAAGATTAATCAGATATAGCCTCGTCTTACGTTTAATTAAGTCTGGCAGATTCGCAGAGCACAATTATTTTGACACATGTACAATAGTCTACCATTGACATGCGCAGAATTTTGATTCAAGTCAATAGTTGGATTGTTGGCGTCATAAAGAATGAATGCTGTATCTCGCCTAAATTAAAATAATACAAAATGCGTTTCAAGATATACTTTCATTTGGAATAATTGTAGCATAGGCTATAGGTTTTTTAGTTGCCTATGCTATCTACCATATATATTAGCTGCCCTTAAATTTTCTATTCCATGTTTTATACTTATGTATTAAAATGGCACATATAGGCCTACCGGTATATAAATAGAATAATCATAAATAGTAATGAGTTTTAGAATACATTTAGAGACCTTATGTTATTTCTCTCTAAAACAGACTTGAAAAAATTATCCCAATATTATAACCTGTCCCATCATAAAAATTGAAATACGTTATCCGCAAAACACTTTTCTCTTGCAGTGCAACCACACTGCCTCATTCAAACAAATTAGAATAGCGTAGAAAAGCATCGTTTTGTGATACATTTATTAAACAAAAATCTCTCAGGGGTTTGGGAGAACGACAAGTCATTGTAGCGTTTAAATAGCTACAGATCGTGTAATTATGTTAAGGGTTTGTAGACTAGGAAAAAAAGCAATGGCACATTCTACCTTTTTTATTTCAGACAACATCATCTGAACATATTAAAATCTTTGGCTTGAAGCGTTGGTTCAGTCACGCATTTGAAGAACTGTGAGATAAGGGATTTAAGAGACAGGGCTATCACAAAACTCTAACAAGCCTGACACTTAGGCCTACTGAAACGGTGAGCAACCACATTGGGAAAGGAGAGGAAACGTTAGAAATATACAGCAAGTAAGGAGTAATATAGACATCCCCTTGACCTGGAATTAAATATATACATCTTACAGTTTTGGCTATATATAAATTTTCATAGTGTTCGTATTTAGATGCATGTCCATATACTGTATGATAAACAGAAATTTGTTTAAATATCGTATCTTCGTTTCGCAGAATTCGAAGACATTTCCTTTTCATTTGATTCATAAAAATATGAAAAATCCCTTTTGTTGGGGTCAGCGTCCATGGCCTTTTCAAGAAGAGGACCCGGGCCATTTTATTCGCTATCTTCTTTTTCATCTTGAACTGTGGTTGTGGAATGGTTGTAGAGTCCTTGAGCCATGAGCTGAAGAGCGAGGCCGTTCTTATAGCCAGTGGCCTTTTTGATTTTGGCCCTCTTATTCTGGAACCAGATTTTTATTTGTGACTCATTGAGGTTGAGTTCCTGTGCCAGCGACTGTCTCCGCTGCTCCGTAATGTACCGATTCGCCTGAAACTCGGCTTTAAGTCTCTGCAGCTGTTCAGCCGTGAAAGCGGTTCTCGGTCGCTTGTCTTCTTTCTCGCTTTTCTTCTTTTTCAATTTTCGTGTCCTTGGGCCTAGTGTAGAAACAACAATAAAACGAAGACATAAATATCATAAAGCAGTATAAACACTACATGGGTTACCCACACCTGACAGAGAATGCAACGATTGATGCGGTGTTAACATGAGGGCCTACTTGACAATTCCGTATTGAACAAGCTTTTTCGGCTGCGTTCTTTTAGAAATGTCGATAAAGAAGTCATACTGCAGTTCATTACGCAGCCCTTTCTCTTTCGTTTCTGAATAAACAATGAGTGTTTGCAATGAAACATAATGAGTGTTGTTGGGGTGTACTACATTACCTCAGCTGACAAGACATGTAATTGCCAAACAGGCAGTGAAACGAAATGCGCAGAAAAAAAATAGTTTAGTCAGTTTTATTTCTAAACCACAAAATATAATGGCTGTAACCTTGAAATGCACTGTATGTAGATATTTATAATACATTTATAAGATCATTAATTATAAGTAAATCGTAGAAAGCTTCCATGTAGGCCTCAGTCCTCGACTGTCACTTGAGCTTACACCCAGCGAACATGGCGGGAAAGCCAAACAAGTCTTTGTGTGAGTCTGCTTATTCTTTCAAAAGTTATTATTTTTTTAGGTTGCATTAAATGCACAGAGTATAATATAGTATATCATTACTACCACCAGTAGTATCAGAAAAAAATACAACATATCAACACAGGCTAGGTAGGCCTATATTCGCCCTGTTTTCGACAACAATAGCAAGTCGAGTTAAGTTCGAGATCACCTTGTTATTGTCAGTCACACAGAAAAAGACAATCGATAGATTAATCAGTTTTTGTTTTTCTCTCTATAAAAGCGATTGGGTAGGCTACTATTTTAAACATATATATTTTAATAAAACATTTTAAAATGCAAGCTACACTTGAAAGACGTAGGCTAATGAAACTATTAGCTACACTATAAGGTAACCTCTGCAGACGAGCTGTGTTAATTGTTAAAGATAACTGTACTTTCCTGAAAAGAAGCCGACATTATTTTTTATTTTACATTTGTACGTTTTGCTCCGTTGCAACAACTGTCTTGTTATTGTTCTAGAAATATTTTTTTACTTTTATTAGGCTATGTCCATGAATAATGCAGCTCATATCCAAACCCATTCATGCAGTGCGCAATTTAAAAAAAAAATAAAATAAGAAAAGCTAAAGACCTGCTTACAGCATATGATGCAAAGCAAATATCAGCACGCATGTGGCATTACACGCTCGTCAAGAAAACAATTTTCTGCATTACCAATCTACAACAGATCAGAACCCAAAGCTTTTCCTTCAGGAAACTGCACTCAGATGATCGAAATTCTGCTTGCCGTCTGTGAAAGTCCAGTGCCTGATCGCTCAATCAGTAAGTCAATCAGTGAAGTCAATCAAAGCATCTTTTCCAACAACCCAGCTGACTTTGTGGCAGGTATGCAATGTAAAAATGTTTTGCCGTCAACCTAAAAATGTCGGCTACTTCGTGTGGTAACATCTAAACGAAATGGCTTTTGTTGAAGTCAAACAATATTTAAAAAAAAATATAATACTGAAACCATGGGAATACACTGGGTTTAAGACAGGTATAAAAACCAACTAAAGGTAATAACTGGACACATTTACAGTGTGATTATGTAACGAGATTCATAACAGACAACAAAAATCAATCAATTCGAGTAGTTTTGGCCCTATATCAAAATAGCAATTCAAAAATGCTACTTTTATGCACATGTCCATTGAATATCGAATAATATCCTGCAATCCTAAATTAATTACAAATATAGCCAGCAGCATAAAGTCATGGTGGATTTAACGACCGCCACAAAACGTGGTTGATTAAATCTCGGCACTTTCCTACTCTTATCTTTCCTTTATTAAGATAAAGCCGTTTGTACTAAGATTATAAACAAACTAGCCTACTTTCAGATTTACACATACCCATGATCACAGACTAAGATAAATTAAGCGCTATACTGTGAAAAGATATGCTCGTTATAGCTGTTATTATGAATAATATGCTGCTAAGAAACTGTGGTTAGGCAGAGTAATTTAAAACGGATTACTATTATCTAAATATATAGCCGTGTTATCTATTCCACATTATCTATATGCTACTTGACATTAACGTATTCCCCATTCCCTTTATTGTCAATGATTGTCAGATGTTTTTATAGCAGGCTACAATTATTTTGTATTGAAAAAGCTGAATAGGCCTACTTTACAGAAAGGTTTCAAAATTAGTTAACATGAACTAATAATGAATGGCATTTCTACAGCATTTATTCTTCTTTGTTAATGTTAATTTCAACATTTATAATAGGCTACATTGTTAAATAAGTTGTATTTGTTAATATTAGTTAATGCACTGGGAACAAACATGAACGTTAAACAGCTGTGTTTTTATTAACGTTAACACATACAGTTCAAATGTAGGCCTGTTATGGTTAGCTCATTTCAGCGGATACATTTACTAATGTTAACAAATGAAACCTTATTGTAAAGGCTAGAAACCCAAAGGCCGATCATAACTATATCATGTTTTGAACTACACAATGAACGCACTTTGCATATTTTTTTTTTCCCCCAGAAAGTGAACAAAATGGTTTGCGGCCTAAGTGACTATTGTTCGCTCATGCCTCAAAACAACCCAATACTGCCGAATATTAGTGACAGCAGACGCTGCGTAAACGAGTTTGATTAAAACGCGCTGTAGCTACCCAAGCATAATAAATAGCTCACTATGCGACCTCCAAAACAATAAATATAAAGTTTTTCGCGCGCAGCGTCAATCGCTGTTTGTGAATTGTGCAATGCAATTAAGAAACTAGCGCCTTACCAGATGAAGGTCTGTCCGAGTACCTGGTGCAGTACACCCACGCAGGCCATAGTAAAGGCTGCGACTCTTTAGCCGGCGGAGTTCCCCCGTTAGCGTTCACCACCACTATCGACGTCGTATTCTCCCCGTACCTTGCTGTGGTAGTTCCATTTCCCTCGACAAGCTTAGCCGAGGTCTGCTTTGAGGATGGCGAAGACGACGAGGACGAAGAAGTGCTGTCACTACTGCAGTTTGAATCCTGGCAAAGGCTGCTATTATGCGACGGCCTTATTACCATAGGGTTAACATTCTCCCTACCCGAGGTTTGCGCGCGGTCCCTACTCCCAAGATCTTTCTTGCAGCCGAAATCTGGCCGTAGAATATTGTCGATGAAAAAGTTCGTGGTTCTGTGGGCTTGCTGCGCAGCCTGGTGAGGTAAATCGGAGGAGATGGTAAATTGGGTGAGAGCGAGACGCTCTCAGATTCAGTCGAATCACGACTATTTTGATCCTTTTGCTCCTCCATGACAAGCTGGACCGTGGTCTGCACTCCAAAATTCCACTTGTTGCAAAGAGCAGTATCCGGATAGCAACAAACAAGAATACAGTCTATACTGTTAAAATAAAGGTATACGAAATACCTTAAGAGGAGCGACTGTCATAGCATCGGAATGCTTTCCGCGATCAAGGCGTTTCAAGTGTCAAAACGCACCCGTTATTCATGTCAGACAATGCATCGCGCGATGCTCCGCAGTCCCCGACTCGCTGCCCCGTGTGACAGCTCGCGCTTAACAAACTCTTTCTAAAATCACTGTGCCCCTCACATACTTTTTTCCTTAACCGGAAGCACGTGAGCAAGACACACGTGCAAAGGACCAATGGGGTACCAACATCCTTGGTGTCACAAGAAGAGAATATCCAATAGAATTTTACAATCTTATGCAAATGTATGGATTTCCAAGACCAAAATACGCTGGCGAACGGGAAATCCACTCTAATGAGGACTGGATGTTTCTGGATCGGCATTGGCTTTTGACAGAAAAGATCTGATACTGCTGCCAGATAATTCATTATTTTAGTTGCTCGTTGTATTTTTGTCAAAACTAGACACTAATAACATCGCGAATGGCTATTTTCTCGGATTCTTAGGTAGGCGATAGACGGAGTGCAAGAAAACAGGACAGGAGTGAGCCTTCGTAATTTGACCAAGATTATTATTCTTTGGGACAATGAAATAAATAATGGTTAAGAAGCAGAAATTACCATAACATTAGATAGCCTAGATTGATAGATAATATTAATATTAAAGTTTGCAATTATATGTCAAAAATACTAGGCTATTGTCTGATAGCATATAAGGTCGGCCTATAATTCACCTAATTATCGTAATAACAAAGCAACAGACTAGATCGTATTTATAGCCCTTACTATTTACTTATTTTTTCAGTAGAAACCTTTTAACACTGTCAAAAGTGGTAATTCAATTGCAATTGCTAGCCTTACCTTAATGATTTCTACCTGACCTAACCCATAATTCAACACACTTTTGCTGGTGTAACCTAGCCTAATGTCTAGTCATATCAATGCAGCCATATTAAAAAATATTCTGGTTTGAATGAAAGCGTGTTAATTAGATAAATGAATCGCATTCGGATTATATTTATAAAACAATGGACAGTTTACTCGAATGATTCGGATGGCCACATCGAGAAAATGTGGCAGCAACCGTGTTTAGTTCAAATGAAAAAAGAATAACTCACAACATTAAAGCAGGACGTGTTAATAACAAGTAGGCTAAATGGTTTAAAGTTTCACCAATTAGGCTACGCAAAATAATCCTATGCCAAAAGGGGAAGCAGGAACGCGTGCACACAACACATTTAGAATAATAATAAGCGCAAACACAAAATTTTAGTAGCCTACATGCAGCATTTATTCATATAAAACTGGGTTGAAATCTTTATTCGAAAAGCTCGAGTGGGTACTTAATAAATTTCTAATTAGGACACTATCAATATGCTATTTGAGCCAAGTAGCCATTGTGAGGCACGCTCCTTTTCAGGCGGTAAATTAGCACTCCAGCTCTTATCTCGGCTGCATGCGACGTCTTGAGAGGGGCTGCAAAAGATAATTTATAGGTTTTAATTAGCGCCCATTCCGCCTGATCAGCTTGGCGTTCATCACTAGCGAGTGAATAAAAGCCGGTCAAAAGCACTGTCACTAGCCGCTGGCAGGGCGCTTTATCAAGGTAAGCAGGGCCGTATTACATGAGGTGTAGAGTCGACGTAATTTCCCCAGTGCTGATAAAGCCCGTTGAATAATGCCGGAGTCATCTGAGACACCATTTACTGAAATGACTTTATTGACGACTTAACGTCGGTAATTCATTTTACCCTTCACGAATCGGACCTGGATTGGGTACAGTAATGGGATGATGAATGTGGCAACGGGCCGCACCTCGTATTATTGAATATATAATACACACGCCCTTCTCTAAATGTCTCGAAAATCATGTAAAAATCGAAGTTGTAACTATTTTAATTTCATTATGGACAGGTTGAAATATTGTCCGGACTTGAATAGCTCTGTTGCAATGATAGCTCACGGGATATTTAATTACACTACATAAAATAGGCGCTCATAGCGAGAATCTGACAACAACACAATAGGATATCGAGTAAAAAAAGAAAAAAATCATATTCTTCCATATATAAAAACTTATCCACACGCATCTGAAAACGCAACGAAATTACATAACAGGTGCACAAATCGTCAATGAATTTTAACCCATTTTCATCCCAGGTGTGTTTCGTGGATTGCTTTAGTTGTGCTTTTCAGAATTGTTTCAGCCAATTAGATAACAGCATAATTTCCTTGATTAAACTATGGAAAATCCACCGCTCCCTACAAAAACTATTGTCGAGCAAAATAAATCAATGTGAAACGCTGCCAGTCGCATTCACTGTTTCACTAAAAGGGATGTTTTGCTAAGGACATGTTTTCATGCAAAGAAAATGTGAGCATGCAGAAGCGGTTTTTCACTTCAAATCAAAGAAAAAGACACACAAAAAAAATAATTAATAATGATAAAAATGATGAAAACAACTTTTTGTTAATTTCCTCCCATAAAAAGCCTGGGGGCCAAATGTCTAAACCTGTCTTTTCAGATGTTAATTATAGGCTAAAATATAAATAATTCTGAATCTTGAATAATGTCTGATCACGATACGACGTTCAAATACAAGGTGAGTTTCTTGAAGAAAGAGGGTGCTTCATCTTCTTTTGTTATTCGTTCTGCTTCAATGCATTAGCCTATAGTCATTTGCACATATTTTACTGTATTGGACATTCAGTTATTTTATTTTAATTGTTTAACTTCAGTTTTGCAAAACAGGTTGCTTGAACTTTACTTTGTCATAAAAATAAAAGGCAAAGTTTCAAGAAGTGCAATTTAGGCACCGGTTCACAAAAGATATAGCTAAAACGAATTCAATTTAAGCGGCATTATTATAATTTTTTTAGCTCACGTCAGCAAATCTGCCGCTATTATTAATGTTGCATACGGGGTTTACATGACGTTGCCATATGGTGTAGGTGAAAATACTACCTTTATTACTTTAATTATTCTAGACTAATATTAGATTGGCATGACTTAATCACAAGCGATGTGTATAAAAGTGACGTAGCCTACTTGTCTAAAAGCCAGGGTTAAATTATGGTTGTTGCCCTTATGATTCCATTCCTTATTTTTATTTAATTTTATTCAAAAAATATTTCAAATTTCAAATGTTAATAATTTCTTTTTTTTTTCTTTTTTTTGTTGCAATTTCACATGCTAATTTCATTTTAATCTAGGTCTATAGGCCTATTATGCTGTGTAGGCCTATAAAAACAGAGGTAATCCAGTGAACAACGGGCCAGCTATATGTGAGACGAAAGGTGTCGTTTTTTTCCACATCAAGCTGGTTTATATTTTGCAATTACATGAACGCCTCCCAATGGATGTTCTGTGTAGGGTAGAGTGGCTACAGTCCTTAAGGACTGTGTAATTTTTTTCTGTGAAACAAAAGTTAAATGTGTCAAGAATAGGTATCATAGTTTTTAGTGGACATTTTTCATAATTGGTTTATAATTTATGGCATTGTCAGAGTTTTCATGTTATTAGATTTTTAACAAAAAAAATACATTTGTACCAAATTTTGCCCTACAGGTGGGGTAAAAGGCACCCACTCACTCTGACAAAGCAATTTGATTATATATCGGAGTGCACGCAGTTTTAGCCTAAAATGAAAAAGACAAGCCAAAATAACAGAAAGTTAGATAAATATGAATATTTATTAAAGTAACCATGCTGAAATTCAGCCTATTTGAAAAATATTGTTAGCCGATTATAATTGGCTAGCTAACTAGCTAGCTAATGCTAACTTAGAGTATAATATATATATATATATATATATATATATATATATTATATATATATATATATATATATATTATATATATATATATATATATATATATATATATATAATTCCAAATATTTTTATTCAGCCACCTAGTTAATTACATTTTATGTAAAAAAACAAAGGCTGTGTTGTTCAAAACATTGTAACTAAGTAAGATAGTGGGAAGCGATGCCCCTGGAGGCGTTACCCCACAGACACAGAAAAAGAATTGTCATTCTCAAAATATAATTATATTTTCTTAAATAACATGTAGGCCTACTCTCTAACTACAGGCTTTACTATTCTCATATCATACATAACTGTGTGATGATGATGATGATGATTACAAAAACAAAAACAACAACAACTTTAAAACACCTTTTTTTCTTACTGCTAAAAATTAGATCACTTAAAGGAGAAGTTCACTTTTAAAATGAAAATTCTGTCATCATATACTCACCCTCATGTTGTTTCAAACCTGTATGAATTTCTTTCTTCTGCTGAACAGAAAGGAAGATATTTAGAAGAATGTCAGTAACCAGGCAGTTTCTGGTTCCCATTGACTTGCATAGTATATTTTTTTCCTACTATGGAAGTCAATGGGAACCAGAAACTGCCTGGTTACTGACATTCTTCTAAATATCTTGCTTTCTGTTCAGCAGAAGAAAGAAATTCATACAGGTTTGAAACAACATGAGGGTGAGTATATGATGACAGAATTTTCATTTTAAAAGTGAACTTCTCCTTTAACGCCGTTTTCTCTCAAATAGCCTAGCTTCACAGCGAGTAGGCCTACTTCTACATCACTCTTCTCAACTTAGTTCATAGCAGCAAAAACAAATGTAGCCTATCTGGACTCCATCTAGTAGCCTAGTTATTTTAGGATAGGCTATAGGGTTGGGGAATATGTTGAAGAAGGGAAAGAAATAGACATGATCAAGGCACGAGAATATGCATTTGAAGACTTAGTCAATTGTTGCACAGATAAACGAATAAAACAACGGCCAAAGAACAGCAACAAGTTCTTTGGGCTGCTTATTTAAGTCATTATTTATCTATTTTTGTAGCCTAGCCCATAGCCTATACAAGACAACCTAATAGCATTAATTAAAGAGTGAACCTTTTGAGGTCGAAAAACGGTTTGCAAGCTATAAACGGTCCACTGCGACACATGTATCGGGCTGAGAGAAGATGGTTGACTGTGACACAAAAAGCAAAACAAACAGAAGTTCTCAATTTCTGAACCTTTATGTCTGAGAAGCGTGATATATCATCGTCCTTCAACATGTCATTTGGCGAAACTTGGCTGCCATCTTGTGGTCAAACGAGTACAGTCCACATGAAGAGTGTTGCCAGTCCTTGCTGTTGCTGATTATACAATGAAGTAAATATATATTTATTGTACACACACTCCATACTAAAATACATGAAACAGCAACTAAGCGAAATTAATATTAATTAATTTAGCATGGCTATGCGTATAGCCTACTTTACTCAACATCGTGTTAAATAAAATATATATTGACAAATTATGTAAAACACATTTTTATATAAAGTATGAAACCGTTTCCTTACGACATAATATCATGAACATACCTACCTTGGAGTATTTACACAACATTTGGTTTTGCTCCATCCATGTATCTCATAGGCTACTTGATTACTGACGTTGTGTTTGGGCGGAGTTAAGTCTCATCTTGCAGTAGCTTTATTTGACCAGCAAGTGTCAGGGTAGTGTTGTTTTAGCTATGTTTTTGACAAAGACCAAGCTCGTGTTAGGAAAGATATCATGTGACAATCCTTTTATCAAGGATCAATTAAAACGGTTTATACTGACTGATCTTCATAAAGGTGATATAAGTCCAAGAGAGTCTTTTACAAACATCAAACTTTGTCAACGTTATACAATGTATAGGCAGCCTATGGAAAAGTGCATGAGGGGAACTACATTAATTATTAAAATGATGATTAAAGTTAACACAATTCCCTTTCAGTAGTTCATTTTAGAAATCTCTAAAGCCAGGGAACACTTTAAAAAGAAATATCGGTAGGCTTTTTATTTTATTTATTAATTTGATCTCAAAAAGCCTATGATACTATTTGGAAAAGGCATTTTTAGTTGGAGTAAAACCTCATTCCATGTAAACTTCCCAAATGCAATTAATATCAATTTGTGAATGGAGAACGTAATTTGATTGTCACATTAGACATGAAAATCTGTCTTTTTACTCCAACTAAAAATGATATAACTTGAAAAGCAAGCAAAGCACTAATCGAAGTAAACAACTAAACCCTGCAGGTATTGGTCATATATTATTATTAATAATAATAATGCCTTCTATTATTTTCTTAATGTGTATGATTCAAGGATATCTTACAATTCTCCATCTGCATGATGTTACTTCAGCCTTTTAATTTTGGCATTTGAGAATTAAATATTCTGCTGTTTTCATTCATAATTGATGATAAAGATCAGATTGCATCAAGGTGGTGCAGGCTAGGTTTCTTATCAATAAAAACAAAGCCTATAGTCTTATCCTAATCTTATTAGAATGGCTGTTAGAATATCTATCTATTACTCTATCTATCTATCTATCTATCTAATCTATCTATCTATCTATCTATCTATCTATCTATCATCTATCTATCTATTCATTCAACAATCTTTACACAAATTAAAAAAATAGGCGGGAGTGAATGCTCGGTGGTGAATCGGTTCATTGAACGAACCTTCAAAAAGATTCTCTAAAATTAAACGGGCTTCTCGTTTACGCTCCACGCCAGTTGATGGCAGTAATCGATGTAACCAAGTGCCGATCGTCACAACGTAGGAAAAAAAATAAGAAATTGCATTCTGGGATCTGAGAGCCATCCTCCTCCATCTTGCTTTTTAACCATACAAGATAAATGGTACCGTGCAGTTAAGCAATCACGTTCTTATTAAACAATTTATTTCCAAATAAGAGTTTCGTCTTCAAGATTATTGTCATGCAGCCGGGACTGATTCCTTAAGTGTGTAATTTGGGGCTTGTTTGAAAGACGACCAGGTGCTTGTACTCCTCTAACCGATGCTTTAGAGGTGTTCAGTGTTCTGGTTACTGCTACTGAACTCTAACGGCGTTTGAAATGGGTCGTTCGCGGAGCCGCAGCTCTTCCCGCTCCAAGCACTCCAAAAATAGTAAGCACAGTAAAAAGCGAAGCCGCTCTCGATCGAGGTCCCGGGACAAAGAGAGAAAAAGACGCTCGAAGTCCCGAGAGTCCAAAAGGAGTCGGAAGAGAGAGTCGCGCTCTCGTTCCAAATCAAACACGGCCGCGGCTCGCCGGGAAAGGGAGAGAGCCGTCACGCCGCCGGAGAGAATCGATATTTTCGGCAGGGCGATAAGTAAGAGGAGTGCTGTAGACGAAAAGCAGAAGAAAGAGGAAGAAGAGAAGAGAGTCGAAATGGAAAGACAGAGGAGAATGTGAGTAACGTTACCCACACTTTCCAAGACGAAACCCGTCATGACAGTCATGCTGTAGAGTAGACGTCACCTGAATAATGTGAGCCACACGAAGATACAAAAGTAGCCTACTGTGGAGATACCATAAAGTGAGGAAAGCTACCGTGTGTTGTTGTAGCTATATGTATCATCGTATTGTGGGAGTGCCATGCAAATACACACATTTCAGTACAATAGTGTTTACGTGGTAAAGCAGAACGTGGTTTCAGGCCACATTTAAAAGTACCATCAGATACTAAGTTACCACTGAATCAAGATACTGCCATAAATATTGTATTAGCTCAATTATATTTCCTTTAGTACTCCGAGCTTTTGCAAAGCATATCATGTTAAAACTAAGGCGCATGCAACAACAATTACATGTTCAAAATACAACCGTAATACATTGTATTTTTGGGTTGTGGAGTGACTGGATTCTCAAAATCTTAATTTTTGCTCTAATGTGTAGGCCTAAGTATACACCCATCAATCAGCCAGGCTGGTTTGTTTCAATGAATTGACAAATAAAAAAAGGTTTTCAAAACTGATGTAGCTAATGCATATTTTTGAGTCATGAACAATGCGTTTAAACATTGTGTTCAGTTGTTAGATAACATTTAACAGTGTTTAAATTAATTTTTTGACTTTTTATTTCAGGCGGTACAACCAATAGTCGTATAGTCCTGATTTGGAAAGTGTAACCTACCCGTACTTGAAATGAGCATTTTTTTACCAGTATTTGAGAGAGTCCTACAAACCTTTTCACTCTGCCACAAGGATCAGTTGGAGTCTTCTGGATGATGGATAATCATATTTACTAGGGGTGTAACGATACCCTCATGTCAAGATTCGATACATATCACGATTCTGAACTCCCAATATGGTATTATTGCGATACTTCAAGACATATGATAAAAGGTTACATTTTATATTACATTGTGGGTGTGGAAATGAACAGGCTTGGACTTGTTACTGATAATGTTACAATGCACAGGACAATGGTGACACCAGAATAAAAATACAGAATTATTTTATACAAACAGATTTGCACTGTCACTGACTAGATCTATTTAAAATAATGTTAAATGCACTTTTTACTGGTAACATCAGACATTTGGCATCATCAGGACCCACACACATTCTCCATTGCGTTATATTTATATATATATATATATATATATATATATAATTAATTTATAATATTATATTATATATATAAAATATATTAATGAAGTACTGACACTAAAACTCTGAAAACTTTATTGAAAATTTGTTTATATGAAAGGTTACAAACCTAAAATGATGCTAGTTTTTAAATTTGTTAAGACACCATTTTAAATTGATTTCTTAGTCTGTTCATTTGTTCAGACAGTTGACATTTTGGGGATTTAAGATGATAAAACATAAAATAAGTATGCATTATTTAAATGTGAAAATTAATTTAAATAGGTTTTATTGAAAAAAGTGATATGTCATGAATTTATCTAATTATTTAAAAGGAAATACTGCCTTTGAACACAATAATGTGCATGTCATTGAATACATACTTAAATAAATAGCCTATTGTCTGAATTTGAACTTTGATTTTGTGTCCTTTAGAGAAATGTTAGACAACATTATAACCATTAGTACTGTCATAAAACCAACAAGCAGTAGTAGTAACCATAGCTATTAAGGTATAAATGAGATGCATAATTTATTATACTCAAAGAAATGTTTCCCCAATCATTAAATTACCATTCAGCATTGATAGCCGTTTCAATTTTGGACTTTAAAACGCCTAATAGAAGTGGACCACTACTGAAAAGCAGACAGAAGTTGTTGATTTTCCATGCACAATGGCAGCTAGCACGTGCATTGCATTTCATGTTGTTTATGTTTACCTGTCCTGCTTTCGTTTCATTACTAGCACTAAGAACACTTTCATTTTGTATTAGTTACTGACTGTAATCTCTTCTACCCTAGTCGACAGCAGGAGATCGAGGAGCGGCTGATTGAGGAGGAGACGGCGCGGCGTGTAGAGGAACTTGTGGCCAAACGCGTGGAGGAGGAACTGGAAAAGCGAAAGGATGAGATTGAAAGAGAAGTGCTGCGACGGGTGGAGGAGGCTAAACGGATCATGGAGAAGCAGTTGCTGGAGGAGCTGGAGAAACAGAGACATGCGGAGCTGGCTGCTCAGAAAGCTCGGGAGGTAACTTGCATGTGAACTGGCAGCACAGAATGTATGTGCTTACGAATGCTGGTTAAATGGGTAGGTTCCTGTAGTTTTGTTGGAATTGGATCTGTTTCACACCACACACACACACATGAATGCAACAAATATTTAGGCATTCATATCAACTGTGCAATAGAAAATATTCTATTTAGTAACTCAGAAATCACGTTATTTTCTGTTTGGATCTGCAGTTTATTTGTGGATAAGTGTGAAGCCTGATGTTGCTTTCTTTTGTGTGGTGTAAAACAGGCCTTAAGGCTCTGATATACTCACAGCGAAGTTCTCTTTCATTCTCCGTTTAGGGGTAAAAAGAAGTTTGAAATACCGTTGCAGTGTTAGCGAACATCCCGACGGCGCCCACACTGCTGAGAGCGACGATTAGATGAATATGTAAATATATGCTGCGCACTTCCCATGCAATAACAAAATAAAGGCACAACAAAAATGACAGCTGTGAAAGAACAGCTGCAGTTATGAAAGCATGTGATATGGATATGTTTGCACCAGCTCTGCGGGACTCCAGTAAAGTCACCTATATCCATCTATATCACTTTATTTAATAGATTGCTTTAAAGCAAGTAGCTTGTGTCGGTGTCGCTTTCAATTAGATGTACAACTTCAGTTTCTTCTCTAAAGCAGCTCTCCAATGTTTTAATTTTTTATTTGCAGACATCTGACTCAATTTCCACATCAAAGAAGGCGGAGCCTCAGGTTACACCTACTTATTACATAATTGCCATGGGCCAATTGTAGTCTTAAGGCGTTTACCAGCTGGAGTGAAAGTTCACCTTGGCGAGCTGTTCAAAACTCCAAACGAACTACGTTTGCCTGATTTTGTTAGAAATTACGTTCAGTTTGTTCTTCGATTTCGCTTAAAGTATGTCAGGGCCTTTAGCCTAATTCCTCTCAAAATTAAGTGCAAATTTATTATTTTCTCGAATTGTTGCTCTAATTTTACGCACATCATAGAGGTACTGAGTATGACAGTTCTACCATTTTATTATCTTTAAATTTCATGTTTCACAGTTTTCTTGAACAAAACAGCTCATGCACAACTCCTGCGAGTTCCATGAGCTTTGGTTGCTATTCGCCTGAACTTCACTATCCCTCTCAGTTGTTTATGAATAGAAGTGATGAAAGTTATTCACGCTTCTGTTGGTCCTATACATCATTAAAGCTGACTGCTCCTCAGACGGCACTTCACTGTGTGGCCTTTTTTCTGAGAGTGAGATGTAAGTAGAGAAGTACCAAGAACACAGGTCAGTGGTTTGAAAGAACCTCCCTTGCCTATTGGTGGTACATCTATAAAACAAAAACAAAAAACGTATTCCCAATATGACCCTGACTCCTCTAGGAACGTTATTCGTGAGTGAAGGACAAGTTTACTGTAGGTTTTTCCATGTCTGGTGAGCTGAATGTATCTTTATTATCTACTCATTTGTTTACTTAAGTTTTGCCACTTATTTTTGGGAATATTTATGATTTCTGCCATTACAACTCACATCAAGCGGTTTGACTTTGCAGGAGGAAGAGAAGTCAAAGCGTGAAGAACTGGAGAAAATTCTGGTGGAGAACAATCGCAAGATAGCAGATGCTCAAGCTAAACTGGTACGTGTGGTTTTGTCATGTTTCATTTCATATATAAGTTGAATTGCATAGTTTAAACAATGGAACAATTTATTGAAAATGTAGGGGTTTTTTTATTGAAAGAAATTAAGTTCCTTAAAATGTTGCAAAACATTATACTTCAAATAAATGCTGCTCTTTTGAACTTCTGTTCAGTAAAGAATCTGAGGGGAAAAAATCACAGTTTCCACAGAAATAATGTGGAGCATCACAACTGTTCTCTTTCATAGGTTCACTCAACGCTGCGTAGCTTATGACGCAGTGGGACGCCCTCTGGGTGTGCCGATTGTCTGAAGCCCTTATAGAATCACGCCAATTCCATTGGCTGATGGCGCGACCGCGCCCTTGACGCATCTGCGTCATCATACTATAACAGCGCGCGCGCGCCATCTGCTCCTCAGATTTCTCTGCCTTCACGAAGCGGCCATTTCGCCCTTCGGTTTCGGTTTTTCTAAGCCCGTATTTCGAATTATCTCGACGGATTTCTTCTACTTTCTTCATCTGCACTTCAGCGACTGCTTTCAGTGGAACCCTGTTCTCCTTGCGGTGAAGTGCCATGGAGTATCGTCGTTGCCCGCCGCCATGCGCTCGCTTTATCGCGAACGACGACCCGCACAGTAAGTGTGTTAAGTGTTTGGGGTTTTCGCATGCGCGTGAGGCTATTTTAGGTTCTTCAAAATGTAAATTTTGTGACAACCTCCTTCTCAAAACCCTCCGTTCGCGGCTCGCGGTGTTTGAGAAGGAGTCATTCGTTCCCCCCCGTCGCGCTCCCGAGGCCGCTGAGGCCTCGTTTGAGTCCGCGACCTGGGGCTCGGATGTAGAGCTCGAGGATATGGAGTTCGAGCAGACGGGCCATGCCCTTTCTCTCCCTCCGTCTTCTGAGCACGCACGCGGTGCCGCACCAGTCGAGTTCTCTCACGATTATTTGTGTCCCAGCCCGAGAGCACGCGAATCGGTTTCTTTCGGACTGGAGGATATTATTTACACCACGGCTTCCGACTCCGAGGATTTCGGGCCTGTTTTAGCTTCGGATGCTCTCCCGCCTAGCGGCCAGGAAGCGCGGCCTACTGCGGCCTACACGGAGCTTGTTGACGTGCTTTCGCGCGCTACAGAGAAACTCTCTATTGACTGGCCAGACGAGCCCCGCGAGTCACAGTCCTCTAAACTCGACGAGAGGTTTTTAAGCGGCCCTAATTCTAGGCCTGAACGGAGAAAGCTCCCCTTTTTCACTGATCTGCATCTTGAGATCTCCAGATCCTGGAAACAGCCATTCTCCGCTCGTCTTACTAACGCGGCAGCCGCTGACTTCACCAACCTCGTTGGTTCTGTGGAGCAGGGTTATTCCGCCATTCCAGCGGTCGAGGACACGCTGGCTTCTCATCTCTCCCCGTCGTCAGCTCCATCTTGGAAGTCTCGTCCCCTCCTCCCTTCTAAACCATGCAGGACTACTTCCGCTCTTATCGGGAAGTCCTACATGGCAGCCGGTCAGGCTGGCATGGCCCTCCACACCATGGCCATTCTCCAGGCCTACCAAGCAGATGTGTTGAAGGAGATGGACGAGGGTGACGGTATCACTCCGGAGGCCGTCAAGGAGCTGCGCATGGCTACCGATCTGGCCTTGAGGGCCACCAAGCATACGGCGCGCGCCGTAGGGCGTTCTATGGCGGGGGCGATTGCTGCAGAGCGCCACCTTTGGTTGAACCTCACTGAAATCCGCGACAAGGAGAAGGTCTTCCTCTTGGACGCTCCAGTATCTCAATCAGGGTTATTTGGAGAGGCAGTCAACACAGTGGTGGAAAAATTTCGGGCTGCTAAGTCCCAGTCAGCTGCCCTCAGGCAGTTTATGCCCAGGAGGGCTAGGGAATCCTCCAAACCCGCCCCTGCCCTGCCCAGAGAACGCTCTTCTCATAGATCGGAGTTTCCTGCTAGGAGAAGTGACTCGGCTCATCCCCCACCCGCTACGGTCTGGGGAGCCCGTGGTCGCCCGTTCCCTCGCCAACGGCCCCATAAGCGCCTCGAGCTGAAGCGGTCTAACAAGCCCTTCGCTCCGGCCTCCTCGAATCGCTCCTGACCTGCAGGTCAGAAAAAGGAGAGCTTCTCTCGATCTGCGAGGTTGGATCAGACCGCGCAAGCGTTTCTGTCCACCTCCCACTCGCTCTCCTTTTCTATACCGGCCACTTTCGCCACCCAGCGTGTTTCGAAGTGCAGCCACCCCTCAACGATGTCCAAACCGTTTGGAGCAGGAGGAAGGAGACGCGCTCCGCTTTCTCCCCTCCCTCTCGGCACACCCGATGCCTATCGCTCGCGTAGGAGACACTCTCGTTTTCTCTCAGCAACAGGCGGAACCATTGGTCCTAGCCAACCAGGCAGCAGTGCCCCTCTCTACGTGTCAGGACGTCAACGGCTTTCCTTCACGTTGGACTGCTCCGCCACACGGAAGCCAACACATCAACCTATTTCAGGTATGTCCGCCGCCTTGCACCACTCTACCCCCTCTCTCTCAATCCTTTCCAGCTTGGGAGCGTCTGCCAGGGGTGTCGCCCTGGGTCCTCCGCACGGTCCGGCTCGGCTACACACTCCAGTTCTGTCGCCCGCCCCCTTGCTTCAACGGGGTCTGCCCAACTGTAGTCAACAGCGCCTCAGAGGCTTCTGTTCTACAGCAGGAAATTTCCTCCCTTTTACTCAAAGGGGCCATCGAGGAGGTTCCCCCGGAGGAGATCGAGCAGGGCCTCTTCAGTCGTTACTTCCTGGTCCCCAAAAAGGGCGGAGGTCTGCGCCCAATACTAGACCTGCGCCGGCTGAATTTTTGTCTCTACAAAGGGAAATTCAAGATGTTGACGCTCAAGGCCATCATCTCTCAAATTCGAGCAGGGGACTGGTTCATAACAATAGACCTGAAGGATGCATATTTTCATATTCAGGTAGTGAAACGACACAGAAGGTTCCTCAGGTTCTCCTTCGGGGCAAAGGCATACCAATACAAGGTCCTCCCCTTTGGTCTTGCCCTAGCACCAAGAACTTTCACGAAGTGTGTGGATGCTGCTCTGGCCCCTTTGCGGCTCCAGGGCATCCGGATACTCAATTACCTGGACGATTGGCTCCTTTTAGCCAACTCCAAAGAATTAGTGACTCACCACAGGGACCTTGTCCTTCGTCACATTCAGTCTCTCGGCCTGAGGTTGAACACGGAGAAGAGTGTTCTTGCCCCAGCTCTAAGCACAGTCTTCCTAGGGGTGCGCCTGGATTCTGTTCGGATGCGGGCCCAGTTGGCTCCTGCCCGGATTTCCGGCATTCTAACATGTTTGGCCCGTTTTTCACTCGGTCATCATGTTTCTGTGGGCACTTGTCGCAGGCTGCTGGGCCTCATGGCCGCAGCATCCCCAGTGCTTCCCCTTGGGTTACTCCACATGAGACCCTTTCTCTGGTGATGAGACTCTCGGGTGCCCGGTCCACAGGACCGGTTTTTCGCAGGTTGAAGGTGTCGAGTGGCTGCCTCCACGCACTTTCAATTTGGCGGGACCCTCTTTTCCTTCAAAGGGGGGTCAGCATGGGTGCAGTCTTCCGTCGCCAGATGATTACGACGGATGCCTCTCTAACCGGATGGGGTGCGGTTTTCGAAGGGAGACCAGCAAGCGGGGTTTGGTCTGGAGAGACTCTCGATTGGCACATAAACAGCTTGGAGCTGAGAGCTGTTTCCCTGGCCCTCCTTCACTTTCTCCCATTTCTCAGAGGTCATCACGTCATTGTCAGAACGGACAATATGGCAGTGGTGTCTCATATAAATCGACAGGGGGGCTCGCGGTCGCGCACCCTGGACAGGCATGCGCGCCGCTTACTCCTTTGGTCTCAGGACAAATTCTTGTCGCTAAGGGCAGTCCATGTTCCAGGAGCCCTCAACCTCGCAGCAGATTTTCTGTCGAGGCAGAAACTCAGGGCAGGGGAATGGACGTTGAACCGTCAGACGGTAGCTCTAATTTGGGAAGTGTTCGGAGAGGCGGAAGTGGACCTTTTTGCATCCCAGGAATCGTCCCAGTGCCCTCTTTGGTTCTCCTTGAGCCCCCCAGCTCCTCTGGGGATAGATGCATTCGCCCACCCTTGGCCGAGGAAGAGGCTTTATGCTTTCCCTCCTGTCAAGCTTATCCAGGCAGTTCTTTCCAGGGTGAGGGAGAGCGGAGTTCGTCTCCTCCTGGTAGCTCCATTCTGGCCGTCCCAACCATGGTTTTCAGAACTAATTCCCCTCTTGGAACTCCCCCCCTTGGGAGATTCCGGTCAGGGAGGATCTGTTGCTCCAACTTCAGGGCAGGATATGGCATCCTCGCCCCGAGATTTGGAAGCTGTACGTGTGGCCCATCAGGGGTCGTTAGCGTTGGACGTTGGGCTTCCCGCTGATGTCCAGGAGACCATTGCCAATGCTAGAGCTCCCTCCACAAGAAAGTTGTACTCCTCTAAGTGGGGGGTCTTTGTATCATGGTGCTCAGCACACGCTTTAGACCCAGTCGACTGCCCAGTTGGTTCAGTTCTGGAATTCTTACAGGATAAGTTTGCTTCGGGGGCGGCAGCCACTACCTTAAGGGTTTATGTTGCTGCCATTGCTGCTCACAGGGAATCGGATGAGATTCCCCTAGGTAAAGTGAGGCTAGTTTCTGCTTTTATGCGTGGGGTTAGACGCCTGAAACCAGTACGCTCCCCTGGTATTCCCTCTTGGGACCTCTCGATCGTCCTGGAGAGCTTAACGGAGGCCCCCTTTGAGCCCTTGGAGTCAGCTCCGGATCGGATTCTGACTCTCAAGGTTGCCCTCTTGTTAGCCTTGACTTCTTTGAAGCGGGTTGGGGATCTGCAGGCCTTTTCCGTTAGCGAGTCATGTCTTGATTTTGCTCCCGGCTTGGTCAAGGTTTCTTTGAGACCAAGGCCTGGTTATGTGCCTAAAGTTTTATCCACAGCATTCCGGTCCCAAGTTGTTAACCTTCGCTCTTTCCACCCTCCTCCTTTTGAGTCTGAGGAAGACAGTAAGCTTAACCTGATTTGCCCGGTCCGGGCATTAAAGATGTATGTGGATCGTTCCAGTGGCTGGAGGATATCTAACCAGCTCTTGGTATGTTTTGGTGCTGGCCGCCGCGGGCTTGCCGCATCCAAACAAAGAATTTCCCACTGGGTCACGGACGCTATCTCATTGGCTTACGAGGTGCGTGGTCTACCTTCACCTCTTAACGTCAGGGCGCATTCCACCAGGGGCGTGGCTGCCTCTCAAGCTCTTTTTAGAGGTGCTCTCCTGGAAGACATTTGTGTGGCGGCAGGATGGTCCTCTCCACACACTTTTGTCAAATTCTACAATTTGGATCTTGATACGACTCCAGGTTCCCAGGTTTTGTCTGCTTGAACCAGCAGTACGCGTGATCTGATTTTGTTCTAGTTTTGGCAGCACTGTAGCTTGGCGAGTTTGGTATATCGTTCCCACTGCGTCATAAGCTACGCAGCGTTGAGTGAACCTATGAAAGAGAACGTCTCTGGTTACTGGTGTAACCTATGTTCTCTGAATAGGGAACGAGACGCTGCGTTTGCTGCCAAGCTCCTTGCGCTGCCGACAGGAATCCTTTTCGGCAGAGAAATCTGAGGAGCAGATGGCGCGCGCGCGCTGTTATAGTATGATGACGCAGATGCGTCAAGGGCGCGGTCGCGCCATCAGCCAATGGAATTGGCGTGATTCTATAAGGGCTTCAGACAATCGGCACACCCAGAGGGCGTCCCACTGCGTCATAAGCTACGCAGCGTCTCGTTCCCTATTCAGAGAACATAGGTTACACCAGTAACCAGAGACGTTTTCCACATTGATAATTATTAGAAATGTTTCACACCAAATCAGCATATTAGAATGATTTCTGAAGGATCATGTGACACTAAAGACTAGTGATGCTGCTGAAAATTCAGCTTTTCCATCACATAAATAGATTCTATTTTAAAATGTATGAAAACAGAAAACATTTATTTTACATTGTAATAATATACCACAGTATTAGTTTTCACTGCATTTTTTTAATCAAATAAATGCAGCCTTAGTGAGAATAAGAGACTTCATTTAAAAACAATCTTGCCGATTCCAAACTTTTGAGAAGTAGTGTATGTGATCGAAATTAAGGGCAGAGGAGCCATTGATGTTAAAGTGCCCCTATTATGCTATTTTAAAGTTTCCTAATGTTGTTTTGGAGTCTCCTACAACATGTTTACATGCATCAAAGGTCAAAAAAGGGTTTAATTTTCTCATAATATACATTTGCACATCACCACATTTTCAATGATTCTCAAATGACTCGACAGATTAAAGCAGGTGAACTAAGTAACTTTTTTACCTTAACTGAACAGCTTTGGAGTCATTGTAATGTTTATATTACTGATTTCGTGTTGAATGGTGCTCGTCTCGCCCCCCCTTGTTGGCTGTGAGCGGAAAAACCACACTTGCAACTTTGAGCCGGCGGGCCTCCGGCCGCAGCATCAGTAAGTGTCGCGTGATATCAGGTCTCGCGATGTAACGAATTGCTTTACGGCAAGAAAGATCTGCTAAAATGAGCATCAAACAGAAATAACCCGGCGCCGTGTTCGAGGCGCACATACAATACAGACTGCCGACAGTTCATCAGGGTACGCACAGCTCTTGTACAGGGGGAGGGGATCAGGCCGTGAGTGCAGAGACATCTCTGTGTGAGTGATATTTACGACAGTACAAGTGTCCCACAGCGACTCTAGGGGTCACTGTTTGACAAAAACAGAAATCCTGCATAGTGCTGCTTTAATCAATCTCTCTAAATCCCACCTTTCCGTGAGCTTCTCTGTTCTGATTGGCCAGACAGCTCAGTTTGTTGTGATTGGTCTACCATGTACAGCGTGCGTGTCGAAAACAAAAACGCTCATTGCCATAACAACGTAAACTCATGTGTAAACTAGTAAACACAGTAGCGAACAATGACGTCGATTTAATCATATCAATCCGAGCGTGAGTCCGATGATGAAACACTGGAAGGACTTATTCAACCTGAACCTCCATCGCAAGGACGACTCGAGCGGGACATTTCTCAGTGACACACTACTCGGTTTGAGGTACATTATGAGATGTTGCAACTGTAATTCCTCACCATCAGCACTAACAAGTGCATGTCCATCATCAAACTGATGATTATACTTGTACTAATTTATTTACCGAGTATTTTTCTAATATATTGCAGTGAACACGTGGAAACTGTAACAATAACTGTGCATGTATACATTAGCCAAGCTCTAGCGTGAATGACTGATGTAACGTAAACACTAGTAAAACAAATCTTGCTTCATGCTTTATCTTTCCTTAAAGTAGTGAGAACGACAGACAATCTGCATTAATAGACACAGCTTTAGGTAATAGTGTCCCACAGCTGATCAGTATTTCAGTAAGACAGTAATAATGTGAGTTAGCCAGTTAGCAGGAGACCTACTCAATATAAAACTCAAAACAAAGTATTCTGAACACCATCTTTCAAGAGCAAGCGGTTTGCGAATCCTGCATTAAACTCTGAGATTTGAGAAGCAGTCGTCAGTAAAATAAAGGGAACACAGCAAAAGTTTAGGATTATACTGTAACTGCTGTTGTATCGTGGTAAAGATTAATTTTAACCACAGATTCTTCACATGCTTGTTCTTGGGGGGCAGTGAAAAAAAACTGGCTTTACCTTCACATTGTAATGCAGAGCGTCTTCTCGACATGATGGTATTCAGTATCTACAGGAATCAGCTGCAGTGTTTGAGGTTCAAGTTTTCCCTTGTGTCTGCGCGTGTAAGAAGTGCAATATGCTAATGTTTCGTCTTGACGTCACAACGAAGCGGCTTAGGACTCTGAAAAACTATTAATTTCACTGACTCAGTCGACTCTTACTTTTGAAAGACAATTACTTTATATACGGTGCACTTTCAGATTTGAAACTTTGTAGACTGTTTTCATCACTTAGAGCCATTACATACTACACGGAAGGTAGTTTTCAAAAACCCATAATAGATACACTTTAACAATCAAACCTTAGTTATCCTTGCTGCACAAACTTGGGTCATGTTCAGAATTTTCACTAAACGCTGTTCTTTGTGTCAAGCACCTTGACTTCTTTCTAACTAGCACTCTATTGGCCTTGCTGTCTTCTCATATAGAATGAATGTCCTCTGCTCTGTGGCCATGTGGAACATTAATGTTGCATAAGCACTACTTGACATGTTTCTCTTTCTCAACAGAGCAGCCTTTTAGAAAAAAGGAGATCCATTTAGTTTAGTCCTGATGAATTTAGTTTATATAAGGGATCCTCTCAGTTACAAGCCATAAAGGTTAAGAGCAACACAAGTGAACTGTCAAATGCGGTCTTGCAACTGTCCCTTTTTAAGCGGTTTTCACAAAATTTGGTTTGTCATAAACGACTGCATATTGCAAATTATATAATATTCAAATTTAAACAGACTATTGCTAAAGCACTTTTGTACATTATATCGAACATCACAGAGCACAGAACGATTGCTTGAAGCTTTTAATTAAAGTGTGGGACTAGTAATTATAAATGCATTATGCATGAATAGTCTAGTCTTGAATGTTTTTAGTATTTTATACATCTTTATTTTTTAACAAATATATAACTGCAAAAAGTCTATTGCATGAATAATAAACCAAGATACAGATAGTCACCATTCAGTATGCGATGCTGTGACTTAGTATAACAATATTAATTTGTGTTAGAGCTGTCAGGATATCAGATTTTTCACTACATGTGAATTATTTTGGCCATGATAATCAATAACGATATATATCTATAGAAATCTTGAAAAAAAAGTAATGCTATTAGTCAAATTCATCTTTATTTATTTATTGAAGAATCAAACCATTGCATACAAAAGGAACATTTGCACTGAATGGCAACCAGTTTGAAATAACTTCCTTCAGTGAACTGATGTTGTTTCTTATCAAATGTGATAAAGGCTATGTCGATTGGCATTACATTTTAAATACACGTGATCCTGATGAAAATACCCGAGATGGCTTGAACACCACAGATAAACCATATACTGTTGCAATTGTGTGTTAACTCTCGGTTTAATCTGTCATAATCCTCTATCTGCGTTTATTCATCTACAGCGTGTGATATCTGGATGTTTTTGTCCATATTAGGGTTTTATTACTCCTATACGCCTTATTTATGGCAGCGCCATCTTTGATTTTTAATGGGAATGAAAGCGAGGCTGTGGGGGATAGACATGCATCTCTTCAATGGGCTGTACTGTTATTTAATGTGTTTTCGGATTGTTCTGCTCATGAAACACTGGAAAAAAATCTTTCCAAGAAATTTCAGTTGACAAAAAACTCCCGACAATATAAGCTGTGGAAAATTGTAAGTAATCTAGGAGCTTTATTCAGCTTTTTACAGGGATGCCATTGGAAACACGGTAAGTCTATCCTTCACAGCCTCACTTTCATACCTGTCATGGCGCTGCTCTGAATAAGGTCTATGAGGCTCACTTGTGGACTTTCTGTGCAATTGCTAACCTCCGGCATCGAATATGAATAAAACAAAATTTACATGTGAAGAGTTTAGTGCACCGTAATGCTCATGTCGTCGTTAAAAATGGGTAATATTTAAAAAAAAAAAATACTGCTCTCTAAAAATATTTGAGGTAAACATACGATAATCTATAAGTTCTTATCTGAATAAGCATACATTTGGACTAAAAGCCCCAAGGGATGAACATTTAATAAAACACAGAAAGCAGTCAGCAGTTAACAGGTTAATGTAACATTTCTTATTTCAGGACTAGCAAAATAATTGCACAATTACTGTCTGTGTACAGTGGCTAAATCTGCTAGATAATAGAGGTGGAGGTGTGTGAACTAGTTGGTTGTATTGCTCACCTTTTGCGCTCCGTGTTGATCTGCAAGTCCTGCAGACTGGGGTGATTGAGTAATTTTAAAGTGTGGGTAGTGTCTGTCATATCTGATGACATGCTTCTGCATGAAAGTAGCACACTGTGTCTACTTGTGTTTGATGACAGTTGGCACCCAGTGTTAAGGTGAAATACCGCCACCTACTGTACGGATGTCAAACCGATACTGGCGCTGGATTATTTGTCCTATTAATGTGAAATATTATGGTTGTCGCCAATACTGGTATATTGCATCATCATTAATTAACACAGTATCAATATTTTTTTTTTTTATATATATATATCCGTCAGTAACAGGATATTGCGCTTGTGAATATTTATCTCCTAATAAACGCCTTTTTCTGTCCTGCAGGCTGAGGAACAACTACGAATAGTTGAAGAGCAGAGAAAAATACACGAGGAGCGTATGAAGTTGGAACAAGAGCGACAGAAACAGCAGAAAGAAGAACAGAAGATCATTTTGGGGAAAGGGAAGTCGAGGCCTAAACTGTCGTTCTCTTTCAAGGCTACTGAGTGATGAAAACAATGTGGCCAGGATTCCTCCAGACTTTCTCCAGACCAGCTCTCCGTGTGAGGCGTTTGTGCTGCAGCACAAGTTCTTCTTCATAGGTCTTGTGTGGTGTGTTTCAAATTCTCAGAACAACGGGAACAATCAGTTTGTCTAATTTCCTTACGGTCTCCGCCCCCTCTGTTTTGTATTACTGACTACTTGTATAGATAACCTCCACTTGTCCTCCATGTAGAATCTGCAAACACATTTGGTGCATTGCACGGGTAGGGTAAAAAAGGACCAGCCTAACCTGCCTCTCTTATCCCAAATGCACGTTATGGTTTCCAGTGTCACTTAATTCAAGACCTCAACAGATTTTCCTGGCTGATTCGATTGAAGTATTTTTATTTTTTTTAATAGTTTATTCATAGTATAAAAGATAAAGATTGGCTGGGAAATTGCTTGAACTGGAAGTCCATCCCTCTATTTTGAATGACACGGACCGCTATGGTTTAAATGGTAACCAGTCCAACCAAGAAGCATCATAAAACAAGAGAAACCTCCTTTTATCATTTTTATCATTATCATTCATAATTGTACATTCAAGAGGTAAGGTGATGCTGTAATAAAGGGTACCTGGTCGGTGCATGTCATTGAGCTTCTTATGTTAGTGATGAGATGCTTTTAGAGGTGATTGAGTGAAAGGTTGTGATTGGCCAGAATTTGTGTTTGTGGTCTGGTGAAATATTTGACCCAGTTATCAAGGATGTCTCGAATCTCCAATAAATCCATTAATGTGTCGTGTTTCTGATATCTATTTGCATATTTGTATTAACTTGTGTAGTTAATTCAGGATTAGATCAAACACAACTGTACATAAAAAAATAGGATTAAAGGGATAATTAGCCCACCCAAAAAAAATAATTGTGTCATTTACTCCCAAGTTGTTTCAAGCATGAATCTTCCTGTCTTCTGCTGAATACACACACACACAGAAGAAATGATATTTTGAATATGGTTAACCAAACGTTTGTTCTGCCCATTGACATGGAAGTCAATCAACTGTTTGGTTACCATACCCATATTTGATAAAATCTCTTTTGTGTTCAGCAGGGAAAAAAATTCATCCATAGATTGAGTAAATCATGACACAATTTTTATTTTTGGTCGAACTATCCCTTTAATATTCTCTTAATTGCTTAATGACTACCATCGAGAGAGAAAATATCATTTGAGATATCAAAGAATCTGGAAGACATGGGATCAACAAGACTAATTGGGTTAACATTTTGAGTCAGGATGTCAACACATCACCAAATGCTATCAAATCCGCAGCCTAATTAATAGTTTGTTTGACACCTCTGTTATTTCGGCACAAGCCCAAAGCGCAAATACACAATTGATTCACGCTCGAAGGCAGACCAGACGATAGAAGTGCAAGCGCATCACACCTTAACACCGCTCGACATACAATTATCTCTTACCTGTTAGTTTTTCCTTTTGATTATTGTCCAAACACGCAAAGGACAATAAACAAAAGTTGCCCGAACCATGGAACAAATGTTTTGATTTATCTCAGACATCTAATATTTAAGATAAAATCAATGTGCGAAATTTAGGGAATGCTGCTTTTTCCCTAAACATTTAACGGATGACGAAATTGAACACTGTCTGTGAGTAGGCCTAATACGGATTTTTAAAACTTTTTGATGTTACGTGACTAAAGGCATTCCCACGAAGTTAACCCCTTAGTGTATGCTTCCATGGGGGTTTAAATACAAATAAAAAGATTAATCATTCCATTTCGAACGCGACGCCACGTTCCTGCGTTTAGGACTACACTATTATTTTCTGTGTATTTATGCATTCTGCATATTGTTTGTGTGTAGGCAGGCCGTAACACACACACACACACATATATGTTTGTATGTATGTATACACCTATTAGTATGGTATAGCCTACACACACACACACACACACACACACATACTTTCCGGTTTTTATACTGTACAAACTGTAGATTGTATCCCCTTAAAGTGCCCATCATCACAGAAAACTCATTTTTACATTTTTAAAATATAAGCTGTTTTCCTCATGGGGGCAAAAAAATATCATATAAGGTTTACCAGGCCACACACTGTAAAGATACATGCTTGCTTGAATATCTCTAAGGATAAGAATGTGTCTAAGTCTGTTTACGTAGAATACAGTCGTTCATAGGGCGAATTGCTCAATTATTTTTAATTGAACATGCCTTTTTTTATATATTAAGTTCACTGAGGCCCCCTAGTGGGTCACGGCCTCCTCCCGGTTGAAAACAAGCATTTTGATAATTTTGATACCGCTTTGCACCTCGGGTAAACTTTGTGCTCTGGTAGTAGCCTAATGATTAATATAGCAGTACACAGAGTTGCCAGACTTCTGTGTAGTCTCCTTCAATTCGGCTAGGTGTCACTCATTTAGCGTCATCCAATCGAGTGTGATGTGGGCGGGGTCTCGCCGCAACACTGGGTTGTCCTAAGAAGTCTCCGAGCACGTCTTGAGGGCACTCCAAGACTGGCAGAGTTGAATGCAAAGACGAAGAACAGGAGAAGCACTGATGCCGCCTTTAGAGTTGAGCTCAGTAACATCAGAATTTTAGAGCTGTGCTGATATCCCACGTAACCTGCACTATTTTACTGTTTTCTCTGCATTCATAAGAATGTCAATCACTGGTCATCAAAGGATGCATTAAGACATTTAATGTCTAAAAACCCGGTTACATGGATTATCTATTTTGTTAAATTTGTTCTATAGAGTGCCAGTTGCGAAGGAGTCTATTGTGTTCTTTTTTCGTTTTTGAAATAAAACGCGTTTCCAGCAGAAGAGAGCGCCCAACAACATCGGATTCTCCTCGCATTAGTGCCTGTGGATCTCTCACTTGTTAGAATCAGATTTGGACTGCTGAACTCTATTTGCATCGCAATGGATACATCTATGTGGACTTATATATTTTGTCTTTTCGTGGTTGCTTGTCGAGTAAAACTGGCTCGATCAACAGTTTTAGAATCAATATACTGGAATACTTCGAACACCAAGTAAGTAGCCTACACTTAAATAAAGGCTCCAAATAGAACCCATAAAAGCGTTGTATGGCAAGCAGTTTTAACATTTATTCTCCTACACAAACAACAATCTATTTTGTTTGGATGGTGGTTATATTACTTTTTATATTTGTACGTAACCTAATTGTGAATGGTTTATAAATTATAATTATATAACGAGTATTGCAACGTGATATATTAAATAAATCAGTCACTTGTAGGCTAAAATTCTCATTTGATAGTACTTTACTATATCTTTACTGTACCAATAGTGACACATAACTATTTCATTTGGAACTGGAGTCTAACAAAAATAATTTGCATAACAAATTGCAAATGATTTGCCTTCAGAGTAAGTGTAATTTTCCAAAACGTACTTAACCATTTCTGACAGTTGTGTCTAGTCCCGTTGCTGTATATTTTATGTATAATCAAGTGTGTATAGCAACAATTACAATTATAGTCCTCGTTTTTACAACTAAAAATGGAATACATGCTAATGTCTAATAAACAAGTACAACAAGAATATAACGAGAGTAGGTAGGTATTCTAGTAGGTATGGCTACTCACTGAATAGTGAAAGTTGAACTGAACCACAGATGCCCATATAATCCAAAGACAAAAAATATGTACTGGAACTTTAAAGAAAGAAACTATAATGCAACATAAATCATTTTTAAAATCTTAATCTTTTTTTTTTACTTAGTCCATACAAAATATACAGCTAGAAAAAGGTAGTTGAGGGTTCTAAAGGTGTAGCAAAGAAGCATTATTAAAGTGTATCTGTAATCACACTTTTATTTACAGTTTTAATTAGTTGATTTCTCCATTGATTTTTATTACCATGTCATAGTCATTTAAACACAAGACAGCCCACTAAACATATTCATAACCCATGGCATTTTGTTGGAGGACCACCCACCTTTCTAGACTGCAGGGTATTAGTTACAATGATGCTTTATTGGCAGTAGCATTGAGATGCAAGTGCTTTCATTTGCAGAATCAGGCTAAAAGGAGATCACCGCATAAACTTTAAAAACAGATCAGTTGGGCTATCCATTACGAACTTCACCTCATAGACGTTACCACTATTTGTAAACTTCATATATGATTTTTGTAATTTAATAATTAGCCTGTGAAAAAGTGCAGGTAAATGTAATGGTTTATATAAATGATATGGCGAGATTGTGACATGCCTTGCGAACTCCATGCACCCTGGTATTTGCTGAGGAAAAGCTGCAGAATGAATCTGCACTTAGAGCAATCAAACTTGTGGAGACCTCACATCATGCTTAATATCGTGTAAGAGTGCTGAGCCACAGCCTAAATTTAGGACTGATTATAAGCTGAGAAATGTTAAATTGAAGAGTGGATTACAACCTCTCGCTGATTGCCACAGAGAGATCTGTTGCCTGAGCTTCCCTTTTTCCACTGTGAAGTGTGTCTCCAAAGTCTTGTGATCATTATGCATCTGTTCCTCAGCACACCTTCCTGCGTCAGGACAAATAGTCTCAGTACACTGTTAAAAGAAAGGGAAATGTATTTAAGTACTACTCGCTGAGATTGAAACACCCAGCCTGTTTTCTCAGCTGCCACACACTCTCTTCCTGCCATTGGGAGGTGTTGTCAATTGGTCAACTTACCTGAAACATGTTTCGGCAAACATTTCACCAAACATGCACTTCGATTTCACATTTTGTTAAAAGTCTTTATGTGTTTTATCCCACCATCTGATCGCTCAAGAGTGAAACTGGTTGCCTTGGTAGCTTTTTTCACAGTGGTGAACCTGTATTCAAATAGATCAGTTTTGTTTAGATGCAGGATAACGTTCTTTTAAGATGCTAAGCCGTAGTGCAGCAGAGCTTTGCTGCAGGTTGTAATCGGTTTTCATGAGTTCCAGTAGCTCAGTGGGTCTTCTTTGTCACAGAGCTTTGGAGACAAAAGGTGCGCTGGGATGAAGGCACTGTTCAACCCCCATCCCGGTTTGTTCTCCGCAAGATCCACACAGAAGTTGGTGCTGCAGGGGGGCCGGAGGAGGGGCACTGAAGCTTCCTGTCTTCTCAGGACCCCCAGCAGAACCTTGAGGGTCCCTTTCTTAATGACTTTATGAGGATGGAAGCTAGTCTTAGAAAGTGACTCTTTTATTCTGCCTTATGGTGTTAGTGAGAATGAGACCATGTCTAACTTTGTCATGGTAGATTTCAAATATAAAGGGATAAACCCAATGCACACAAGTCTGGAATTTGTGTGTTTAATTCAGAAATCAACTTAATCTGAGAATCTGCAAATAATTGAAAGGTCAATTTCAGAACCCTTTCACAACAAGCGACATCGAGCTATAGTGAGGTTGTAATAAACATTGAGGGCAGATAAAGGACTGCCAGCAAACGGTCAGGAGTGAGCGATTGTTAATTGTGCAAATGCATTACAGAATAGAGTATGTAATGTGGGGTGGGGGGTGTATAGGAAGACTACAAAGTTGCAGAGATTAGTAAAAAAAAAAAAGTGTAAGTAAGCCAAGGTCCCAAATGCTTTATATGCATTTGCATTCTGTTTCAAGACAGAACTCTGAAAATTAGCCAAAGGAAATTGCTTGTCTCAATCCATTTCAGTCAGTTGCTTGTTTTACTATGAATGGAGGGGGCAGCCATGGCTTCTTTGTGCAACTTTACCAAAGATATTTGGCTCTTTTTTGTTCTTTTTTTTTTAGAAAGTCAATGGGATCCAATGTTGTTTTCGACCCAATTGGACCCCTTTTTGGGTCAATGTTGTTTTTTTGGACTGCTTTGGGTGAACTATCCCCATTTAGGAGAATTGACCCTTAAAAGACATTGTTGAGGCCAATGATTCTTTGGTTAATTGAATTACCTGAAGAAACTCCCACATACAGATTCATTTATTAGACGTCCAAACATGATATATTTTACATTTCCTTTAAATTATATAAATAATTATTAGTCATGCTAATCTTTAAGGTTTTTAACCATCTCTGTAACACTATAAGATATTTAACATCCCTTTTTCCCTACAGGTTTGTTCCGGGAAGAGGTGTAGTACTATACCCTCAGATCGGAGACAAAATGGACATTGTGTGTCCAAGAATCAAGGCAGGCTCCACTGAGCAGATGAACATTGAATACTTCCGGGTCTATCTTGTTCCCAAAGAACAATTGGAGACCTGTAGTGTTACTAAAAGCGACATGTTACTGCTCAACTGTGACAAGCCGGACCAGGACGTGAAGTTCACCTTCAAGTTTCAAGAGTTCAGCCCCAACCTGTGGGGCCTGGAGTTCTTCAAAGGAAAGGACTATCACATCATCTGTAAGTTTATTTCCATTCTTACTCAAGGATTTTCCCTTTAGGTGCTGATTCATGATAGTTTTTCACCTCCATTGCCAGCTGGAACACTGTGTAGAAGGAGCCAAATGCAGAACTGATCCCACCCATGGGAATTTCAGCCTCCAGCATTGTCTCCCAAGATATCTTTTCCGTCTTTTCGTCTGGGAAGGCGACTGACTAGTGTAGCCCTCCAAAAATAATGAAATCAAGTTTATAGTTAATGGAAATGTGTTAAATCCGTTGGCAAGTGTGTTTAAATTGCCACACGAGATGTCTTTGTCATTAACATAAAAATATTTAATGCTCATTAATCATTATATAGTTTAGCTTGCCTAGCACACATCAATTCTTTGTTTTTTTTAAAAAATGTAGTTTTTCCCAGGTCTATTTTTGTCCTCTTCTTCTCATGTGGGGAGGGAAATGTCTCAAGTCTGAGATGTTCTCTGTGAAGCAAGTCTTGTTGATGGCCCTTTACATAGATGTTATTAGTATCATTCAACCACTTCGAAAAGTGGTTATCGTTCAGTTTAGCGTGTGTTGATCTCAGCCCCTTTTCAGTTGGCACATTCCTTAATGGCCGTTTATGTGATTTTAAGATTTACACGCTCTAAATCCCCCAATCCTTTGCCAGTATGAGACGGATCGGTTTGATGTGATTTTTTAAGGCAGCTTGGCCTGCAGCCCGAGGGACACGGATATCTGACCTAAATGATTCTAAAGAGACTTACCTCCTGTGGTGTTGTGTTGGTGTGTGTGTGTGTGTGTGTGTGTGTGTGTGTGTGTGTGTGTGTGTGTGTGTGTGTGTGTGTGTGTGTGTGTGTGTGTGTGTGTGTGTGTGTGTGTGTTGGTGTTGTGTGTGCCTTGTGTGCATGTGAATGTCAGAACGTGTGCATGTAACTGTGATGTGTGTGAGAGTTGACAATGAGAGGAAGAGAAAAAAAATTTTTAAAACTTTTTTAGGCGTGTTGGAAAGTCCTAACATGCACTACTGTTCAAAAGTTTGGGGTCAGTGCAATTTAAAAAATAATAATAATACTTTTATTCTGCAAGGAGGCATTCAATTGATAAAAAAATGACAGTAAAGACATTTATAATGTTACAAAAGATTTGTGTTTCAAATAATTGCTGTTCTTTTGAACTTTGTATTCATAGAAGAACTCAGAAAATATTGCAGCGCAATGGTTTTCAATATTGATGATAATAAGAAGAAATGTATATTGAGCAGTAAATCAATAAAATGATCTCTGGCGGATCATGTGACACTGAAGGTGTCTGAAGGATTTATACGTTTATGTCTCAATGTATATCAGCAAATAATTAAGAAATTACGAGCAACCATGGAATATCTGCGCAACCATTGCAAGACGTCATTATATCCTGCTGCAACTTACAACAAATAATTAGCATTTTTTCTAGACATACAGTCAGACAGATATGTTTCACAGCGTATATGTGGTTAAAATATGATCTCTAGGATAGTTAGACTTCTTAATGTCTGCTAAAAGCTAAAAAAAAAACTACTGAAACCATAACATCTGCTTGGATACACTTTTTTAGTTGTGTGCGCGCAACAATTTTCCACCTCCACTTTGTTGCTGGGTCGCTGGCTTCGTGACTGGCTGGCTGCGCTGCCCGAGGCACTGAATGTGCTTGTTGTGGTTAGGAAATGAGCGGGCTTCATTCAAGCCGAAGAGTCGGGTCACATCTAGAGTGGCCGCTGCAGATGAATGTGGGAATGGTTGCAGGGAACTGGGACATGTTGGGTAAAAGCTAGCTCTCTCTCTCTCTCTCCCCCTCTGTTTTTCCCTCTTAGCTCTCTCTCTCGTTTGCTTTCTCTGCCCACTCCCCCCACTCTCTTGCCCTTTCACTTGCTGGTCACTCAGTTCTTTCTGTGCCCTAAGCAGTTTGGAGGGGAAGTCCATTTGTTCATGTGGGATTGGTCTTAATCCTCGCAGAGAAAGAGAGATTACGGCCCAATGGAATTCTTTAGCTCTGCTATCAGAGGACACAGCATGGGTGCCCAGGCACAATGCTGTTTAAATCGTTCCACCAAGCCACTACACTAGCCGTGGATTGACGGTCAAAGCAAATCCTTGATATTCTGTGATAATGATGTGAAAAGGCTTTGGTTCTGTAAACTTCAAACCTGTGTGATTACACTGGGTTTATTACTCACAGTATGAGGGTTTTCTAAATTAGCGTGCACGTGAGTGTGTGCAGCGCCCCTCTTAATGCTTTTCGTAAGGATTTACTAGCAAACAAACGCAAGCTTTTAAGAAGCTTTGCCGTGCTGCAAAACTGTGATTTTCTCTTTGTGCGAGCAAGTTGAACCTTCACCTTCTGCATACACATACACAGTGACTGATGAACATGTGACTCATATGTCCGCAAGGAACACTTTAAAGATTTTAAAGCACCTGTGAGTACACTTGTGGAAAGTTGACCCGGTCATAAACTAGCTCACTTTGTGCTACTAAACCTTATATGGCCAAATTCATCCACAAGACTGTAAGAGAAATGAGTCTCGAGAGGAAAGAATAATTTGGTGGCATGCAAACGTTTTTAAGATCGATGATGGCTATAAATATTCAGCTTAGAAATGTAAGCTACTAAATGTTGGATGAGTGACTCTCACAATAAAAGAACAAAGAAATTGCATTAGAAATCTTCCTATTTCAACATTGCTTTGACTTTTCATAACACCAACCCATATTGTCATTACTTTAATCCATGCAGATGTTTTGTGATTCTCATTATTATCTCATTGTTGATTCTTAGTATATTCCCAATCACATTATAATAAGCAATAATAAAAATGATTATAAACAATTTTTTGTTTTAAATAGAGGATACGATTCTCTCCGGATTCTGAATAGACAACTAAACAAAATAGCATGTAATTTACTATAGGTTCTGACAAAATGTTATGCAGTCTATTTAAAAATTGTTTAATTAACTCGATTTAATTTTTTTCGGTTTAAATGAATGATTAAATGACTCACTCATAAAGACTTCACTTGCTTCATTACTGCATGAATCAGCATTTTGAACGATTCTCTTGAATGAATGATTCAATGACAAATACATTTTTAACACTCACTTGTCTGGTATAATGATGTATTTGATAC